>BPTQ01000001.1:105811147-105836470 GCA_019973895.1 Chrysanthemum seticuspe
GTGCAGGGAATAGACAATAAACAATACTCGAGTCAACCATAATATAATGGATATATACAGACACCCCGCATACCTACGTAGGATCTAGACTAGACAATAGGCTATACTAAACAGACCACTTACTACAGCACACGTTATGCGCAGAAGTGTTTAAGACCCTCGATCGATGCGGTTACCAATGAATACTATACAATACTAGACTATACAAAGACCCGAGCACCATCAACTGATTTAGAAATAGACAATGAAGACACAATTCATAAGACATACTAAGCCATAAAGCTCACAAATATAATACATAAGACTATACTATACAATCTCTTACACGAATACTGCATAAACAAGTTCACTAATGATCAACGGTACGATCCTATGCTAATTATACAAATTTATACTAAGCGTACGACGGTAGATTAACAGACAATTGAATAACAATACACTTGAAAACTAGACTCACTACTGATGTAATCACTAAAGTTTACCAGATTAACGGAACAATTATACTTACTAAACTTTCAGAACAATTGATTATCACTAATGTAGTCATCACTCAGATCAAAAGTTCACATAACAATAAGTTAACAGACAATTAGATGGCAGCATGCGAATCATATTTAAACATATTAATCGTATCCTAGCATGGCAACTAGTAATCACTTGAACAAATACGTCATAAGCACATTCTCTAACATATCATATCAGAATACATAATATAAACACTCGAAATACCGAATCATACAGAATACTTAACACAGAAGTAACAGATAAAGATTTAGTCAACTACCACGAGCCCAGAAACATATCAGATCATAACATATCATAAGTAACCATTGGCGTAGCTAGCTCCCAGAATTTGTGAAGACGCGTATTGCACACGACATCATTCACCAGACAAATCATATCGGATAACAGATCAGATCTAGGATGCATCCATACGCCCCACAGACATATATAGGTAATATAATACCAACTGAGCTCATAACAAATAACAGATAAGGGACGTGGCAGAACATCACTCTACTGCCCTAGAGTCATATCAGAGGTGCATCACTGATACGGACATGGAACCCCCATGACTAGTTAATATTTTGGCTCGGGTGTCAAACTAAACTTAGGTCAAACAGATTATCATAAATGACACAGATCATAATTCATCATAAAGGTCACATATAACTTATCAGATAGTTCATATCATAAGGTTCATATTCAGATAGTTAGAAGTCAGAGGTTCATATCATAGTGGCATATCATACATTCATAAGCAGAATTTCATAATAGAAGTTCATAATCAACCATATCAAAGTTCAACAAATGTGTATATCAGAGTCTTCCTAACATAAGTTCACATCAGATATTGCATAGTTCACTAGAACATAGTTCAGATAAGTAACAGATCAAACATTCAGAAAAGGGTTCATAGCAATGGCATCGGAAATCCTAATAAGTAAAATAGAAAAGCGAACGAAAAGAACATCATACGGAACCTTTACTGAAAAGGTCAGAATATATGTATGATAACACAAGTGTCTTAAAGTAAGACAGAATATCCGTACCTTAAAGCAAATGAAAGGAAAGCAAACGAATGTAGAAATACGAAGACGTAACGCCACGTCTCCTCCAACGAATCTACACGGATTATGATTATTTAATACTTATTAGTATAACGGATTAATCTCATTAATACTTTTAGGGTTGTCAGGATATTCTCATTTTAGTGACAGACGAAATCACAACATTTTAGGGTATTCCTCATTAATTCACCAACTTCCTATTTAGGTTCTAGGGTTTCCATACTTTTAATATTACTTAATACGCATTAATTTCACATATTACTTCTTTTAATGATTTCCACTTTGACCTAAAACGTATGAAAACTCAAACGGAAATTAACTCAAACTCACGCATGTCCTTACGAAATTCATTTACACATGTTTACCCATAGTTACCCAAAATTACATGTTGCACCTTTAACATCTTTAATTATACGTACTAACCCTATATTATCAGATTTTACACTTCTAGCCCAAAGGTTTTAGAATTTACAAAACATACCCTTTTAGTTAAATATAATTCGAATAGCCCTCTAAATATCCAAAATCACACGTTTAACCCCCACACTTATTTTATACGTTTAGTACATGTCTTTTACTGTTTACAAAAATAACCTTTAAGTTTCAATATTTACAAAACCAACCCAAACCTTTTAATTAAGAACCGAATAATGTAAAATTTAAGTACAAGCCCTAAACCTAGGTTACACCAATCATTAGCTTATCATTACTACTTCATTAATTACCTTCCATGATTATAAGGAAACCCTAGTTTATACAAAACCCTAATCGCCCCTTTTAAATCTTTTCCTTTTTATGCGTTTCGAATCAAGAAAAACCCAAGACAATTCACACAAGCTTCGAATTCATGATTATGCATTTTATTCAGGTCTTATAACATGTAATAGCTTCTGGAAAAATAGATTCATGATCTCTAAAAATATTATAAGCTCATTCGTTAATTATATACGCTTTTTAGGGGTTTAGGTTTCAAATAATTTCATACGACATATAAATCATGCATGGCTAATTTTTATGTGTTATATACGACTTATAGGACTGAATTCAACATTAGAAACATACCCTTTATGAGCTTGAATCGTTGGAACAAAAGAAGCACAAAACCTCTCTTTGTCGAAACCCTAATTCTCTCAAAAACTCACAACGATCACCACAGCAACTCTGGAACTCAAACACTATTTTTCCCACCTTCTATACCTTGAATCTCGTCCAAGAAAAATGGTCTCAAGCTCTGGAAACTAGAAGTCGAATTGTTGAGGGTTTTTAGGTCGGTTTGGTGAAAATCGGTTATTAGGGATTATAGGTACCGAATATTTGTATATATACTTGAGCTATTATTTTTCTTGTGGGCTTTATAATGCATTGGACTTAAATTAAATGGTCTTTTAGTAATATAAATTATATTGGGCTTTTATTTAGTTTTATTTCTTTTATAAAGTTAATTTAAATATATTCGGTAATTATAAAAATACAAAACTAATTTTTATAAAATCATAAACTATAAAAATTACCTTTACAAAGTGTTTAATATTTATTTAGGTCATGTGGGATATTTCTTAAAATTCTCTGAATTTACATAGCTTACTTGGTATTCTTTTGAATTAATTTTTCATACTTTTAATTGTAGGGTTATTTTGGTCTTTTTGTGAATTTTAGAAATTCAGGTATTACATTGAGTGTCTCGATTCTTGACTTTGGCCATTTTCTTCGTATATCCGCGCCTTTTCGTCCAAATAAGTGCCATTCCAGCAATTTGCCTTCAAGAGACCTAAAAAGTGAAAAGGAACGATATTAAGTAATAACGGATACAAAAGTGATCAAATAAGGGCTTAAACGACCCCTCAAAAAGGTACATTTTAAAACCTTATCAGAGTCCTCCATAACTGTTAGAATATTACTCCATAACAAGTAAGACTTATATTGTGAAAATTAATCTTTGCAATTAAAGGATACACACTATACATGAAGCATTTGAAATCCCATTTATTCTTCAGTATCCTGTACATTCGGCAAAAGAATATGATGGATGGCGACATTACAACAGGAAATTCATATCAATTTTACATGTTCAATCTTTTAACTTTTTGCAATTAGTTGTACTCTTATATTCATATCAAATGTACATCTTCGGTCTTTTAACTTTTTGCAATCAGTTCTACATGCTTCCCATTAACCGAAAATCGGGAGCTTGAATTGACCTGCACAAAAATGACATTTTTGTTAAGATTGTGCAAACGGTAAGAAGTGAAGGACATACTGATTCGAACTGACCTTAATCTCAAATATTGAAGCTAGTTGGTCTTGATCTATGGTTGACCCAGATTCCTTGACCTTCTTTAAAACTTTCTTTCGAAGATTTCTTATCTTCAAAGTGCCATCAGCCTATCACACACATCATAAACATATTGAAATATATATATATATATATATATATATATATATATATATATATATATATATATATATATATATATATATATATATAGTGTATCTTTATTTTAAAAACCCTGTTAAGTGCGAGAACTGCGAGAACTCTCCTTGAACCGTTAGATTGTTTGATCAATGGTTATAATGCATTGTTCCATTATTGTAATTAATTGAAAGACTAGGACATTCTTTGTAAAGCTGAAAGGGTATTAATGGAATTTTACTTAAATTTTTTTCATTAAACCGTCCCTTTATGATAGGATCTGAGTAATTCAATAACAAAGTCAAATATTTCTTCTCTCTCAAGATCCTGCTTTCACAAGATGATACACAAATCATTTGTTTTAACCTAAAAATATATACCGCCTCCTCCCCACAAACCTCTCCTTGATTTATAACCCTTAATCCAATTGATCAGCATGACCCGTCAAAGGACCAAACCCGTAACTTTTGCATACCACGAGGACATGACCCGTCAAAAAAAAAGTTCAGGGACATTTTCTGCAAGATCCGATAAACCACAAGGACCAATTATGTAATTAACTCTTAATTAAAAGATTAGGACATTCTTTGTAAAGCTGAAAGGGTATTAATGGAATTTTATTTAAAATTTTCCATTAACCGTCCATATATATCCTTATATGATAGGATCTGTGATATTTCTTCTCTCTCACTGATACACAAATCATTTGTTTTAATTTTAACCTAAAAAAAATGCCGCATCCTCCCCAAAAACCTCTCCTCCTAATTGATTTATGACCCTTAATCCAATTGAAATGGACCAGTCTTTGTATTACCCTGGTGCGTCATAACCAGTCGACCACCATGTAGATCATCGTTTTAATTCGATCACCATCTTCGTCATACGCCGCCACTTCTGAGCACCACCGCGGAGCACCATCCCTGTTGCATAAACATACCTTTCACACCGCCGCCGTTACAGATCCACCATAGCACGCTGCCCCCTCCAAGCACCACTGCCGTCGAGGTTGGAGGAATCTAAAATATAATTTTAATTTTCAGTTATTTAATTCACATTTTGATAAGTAAATTTTGTGCAATAAGGGCTATGTAGCCTGATTCAAGATTTTTGAGGAACTAGTTTTGTGTTTTTGGTTATTGATGCTTATTATATTATGTCATTTATTTTTTATGTTAGGGTGTCTTATCTTTTTATGGATCTTATGTCTGATTGGATGATGTTTACTAGTAAAAGATAAGTATTACTTCCTCGATCAACAATTAAAATCGTATTCTACTTTGCTCTTTTTATCAGTATATGATGCCTTTTCTGAAAAGGTTGGTTTTTTTATATCATATTCTTTTTTTATGTAAGATGAGTCAGATGACTACTATAAAAATATTTTTTAAGTGTGCTTAACTATTTAAAAAATGATAGTTGTGTATCAAGTGGTTTATATGAAATTATGATTTTGGTTAATGTATGGTTAGTTGTTATGTTTCTCGCTAGAAAAAATAATAAACTATTGTGCATATGTGTTTTATGAGTGATAATCACATTGAAGCAGTTGAGATCATGAAGTCGTTAGGTGCACATATATGTTTACTTATAAAACATATATATTTTGTATATGAATTATAAAACATATATGTTTTGTGATTGGATTATATATGTTTTGCATACATAAAAAAAATTCTCATGTTTATTTGTGTTTGTTAGTTTAAGCTTGTCCGTGTTATGTTATCTTAAGTTTTATTTTAAAGGTATTTAATCTTGGCTATTATTTTTTTAGGCATGACGTTCTTTGAAGGCGTGTACACATACCGGAAGTACATATATGTTCTTGGAAGGCGTGCATGTATGTTTCTGGAAGACATGCACACATGTTCAAAATAATATGATGAGAAATTTCAAACACATATGTTTTGTGCACATATGTCCGTTTACGTTAATTTTTTTTTTTTTTTCCAATTTGTAATTTTTTTTTTAGATCTACACTTTTGTGGTTATTTTTTATTCATAAATCTGAGTTTTTTGGGTTTTTTTAATCATAAATCTGACGTTTTTTTTCTTTGTTACAAATCAGAGTTCTGTAAAAAAAAAAAAAAAAAAAAAAAATTCTTAGCGCTTCCGAGTGACCTGGTGATGTTAGGTAAGGTAATAATCAATTTTTTTTACATCATGCTAGGTAGAACAAGACGCGGACTGCGGCTGTGTATTTGAGTTTTTATGATCTTAATCCTATTAATGGTTATGATTGTTCACTTATGCTTATCGGGTCAATTGAAGCAGGTATACATTCGATTTTTTTATTTGTGTTTACTTTAATCATTTGTTACTTTAATCATTATGTTTACTTTAATCATTTGTTACTGTATTTACTTTAATCATTATGTTTGTAGTTACTTTAATTGGAACATGTACGTTCAAAACATGTATGTTTAAAAACTTGAATGCTTCTAAACATGCATGCTAAAAACATGTATGTTTCAAAAACATGTATGTTCTAAAAAAAGAATATGTTTTATAATTTTTTAATTTTTTTTAAAGTTTCGTATTTTTAATTTTTTTTACAACTGTAAGTTTTAATTTTTTTTAAATACGTATTTTTTAATTACTTTTTTTTTTAAAAATCCGGAAGTTTTTATTTTTCTTTAAAGTTCCGAATTTTTTTTAGATCTAATGTTTTATTTGTAGATTAATTGATTTTTTTGTAGATCTATTTTTATTTTAAAGGAAAAAGAGTATGTTATAGTTTATTTTTTTTGCTTAGACATGGTTAATTGGAACATGTACGTTCAAAACATGTAAGTTTTAAAACTTGAATGCTTCTAAACATGTATGCTAAAAACATGTATGTTTTAAAAACATGTATGTTCTAATTGATGAAAACATGTATGTTTTAATTGTTTTTGTTCATGCTTGTTTCAGATTGATGAAAATAACGATATCATTGAAGACCGAGAAGTGGATGAATACAAATATACATGAAGATAATTTGCGAATTTTGAAGATATACGATTATTGCATATGTGTTTTTTGTACTAGTAATTAAATGAAATGTAACATTTAAGTATATGAATCTTGTTTTTTCTTTTATAATGGTTTATGTTTTTTAATATATGCTTCAAACTTCAAAAAAATAATAATAATGCTAGCAAAAAAACATACATGTACTTCACTAAAAAAATCATGCTTAAAAAAAAATATACAAGTACTTCACTAAAAAAAATTATGCTTAAAAAACATGCAAAAAACATACATTGTGTCATACTAAAAAAAAATCATGCAAAAAAACATACATGTACTTCACTAAAAAAAATCATGCAAAAAACATACATGTACTGCACCTGTAAGATTTAAAAAAAAATAATAATAATAAAAAAAAAAAAAAAAAAAAAAAAAAAAAAAAAATCCGAAAATTTATGAATGCTTAAAATCAGGATTTAATAAAAAAAATAAAAAATATATAAAAAATTGCATTTTACTATAATACCCTTTTGGATTAATAATAATTTTTAATATTTAAAAAAATCTCATTGGTTTAGAAGGGTTCTCAAAGTTCTCGCACTTAACAGGGTTCTCAAAAGAAAGGTCCCCTATATATATATATATATATATATATATATATATATATATATATATATATATATATATATATATATATATAGTTGGGTTAATGTGAGAGATTTTTTAAAGTTATAAAAATAAGAACTAATTTGGACCATTAGATCATTTGATTAAAATTAGATGAGACTAATAATTGATGAGTGGCATTTGTGTTAATTAATAGAAAATAGATGGCAATAGTGATGGCAACCAAAGACATTAAATCAGGTAATAGGTCTTCAATTTTTAATGCTTTGACTTTTTCAAACAACATCACAACAAATTTCTATATCCATTTAATCATTTTTTTTGTGTCCATTTTATATTTTTAACGTTTCATTTTTTGAAACACAATTTTTGGCCTTCTTTAACTGGTAAATTAATAAACATTTACACATAAAGCTAATTCTTCATTCAGTGTACATAAATAAACCTTTATGCATAAATCTAATTCATTATTTTATTGATACAAACATATCAACATGCATTTGATAAACCAATACACTAAACAATTTTGCACGACTCATATTCAACTAGTACACCAACAATAAAATGATACACCGGAAAGGAATGTATCAAAGAGTATCGCCCATTACAAATACTCGTACACTCGTACATCATAACAGCCGATACAACCTGCTACACAAATTGGAACCAAACTGTAGAAGATTCTGGTACACCGGATATATTGTGGTTTTGGGTATCACTTGCTACACAAATAGGAACCAAACTGCCGGAGATTCCGGTACACCGGATATATTGTGGTTTTGGGTATCACATGCTGTACCGAATATAACGTGACGGCGGTGACTAGATCAGACTAGATCTCAACTCTCATTCATAAACACTTAAACACCATATCCGAGCACAATTTAAACCTAATAAAGCTTGAATCGTTCTATCTTTTAAAGAAACTCCCATCAGTAATTCATAAACACTCGATACATGATACAAAAGCCACATAGTGTATCATTGAAACAACAAATCTGGTTAGGGTTCTGAAACATGTGACGAAGCGTTGGATGAAATCTACATGGAGATAAGAACCGTTGGATTTTGGAGTGACATGACAGTAGGCATGTGTGACCATCCTTTGTATTGTTTTATTATTTTTTTTTCTAGTGAAAGCATGTAATCAATGGAGATAGTGACTAAAAATTAGATTTTTTTTTCTTTTAGTTATTGGATAGACATGTGGACTGGTATCTCATTGGTGGGGGCGGCCAAAACCAGATATGTAGATCGGTGTTTTTTTTTTTGTATCGATTGGTATATGTGGGTTTTTTGTTTTATGGATCGGTGGAAAAATAAAGATGAAGATGGAGGCATTTTTTAGTGGATCGGTACCTGTGTTTTTTGTGAATATGAGATGCGGCTGAAAAGATGGGACCATAAAACCTAATATTGAAAAGTGAGGATGAGTGTTAATATTAAATAGTAGGTTAGAGAGATTTAAGGGATATGTAAATTCTCTATTTTACCCTTTTCATTTAGTTATCAATTTTTTTAATTGTGAAATCATAATTTTCACATGTCATCTAGTGTATGGGTTTTTACTTTTAGAACTTTAAAAAAGTTCTCATATGATCTCAATTCTATATATAGAGGGCCTGTTTGGCAAGAGCTTTATTTGGGAGCTGTTAGCTTTTTGTTATAAAATAATCTCTTCTAAAATAAATAGCTCCGTTTGGATACGTTTGAATGCATTAACTTCAAGCTTTTATTTCAAACAAATAGCTCCTAAATGAAAAGCTGATTCATGAAGCTTTTTAAACATTTTGGAGCTGTTAAAACTTTAAATTACTGATATACCCTCTAAACATTTGTTTATAATTATGTATATGTCCTTTTACGTCATTTTACATCTTATAGTTACATTTAACAGCTAACTTACCAAACACTTTTATTGAAAAAAAGATACAGCTTGTAGCTCATGTTAACAGTTTTGCAGTTAACAGCTTACAGCTTACAGTTTACAGCTTACAGCATACAGCTTACAGCTAGTTTTGCCAAACATACCCAGAGTATATATATATATATATAACACTAAGAAAGGAGGCCAGCATATGAGAGTAGCTTTGCAGACATACCGACTTCAAGGCTGCAACTATTATTTTTTTCCACTTTATTTCTTTCTCACCAGTCTTTTTGTTTCGTTTCACTTTCTTTGATTCATCCTGAATTTCAAGCTTTCTTTTCTTGCTTTGTTCGTTTTCATATGCTATTAAAATAAACAATCCATATCACTTCAGAAGCAACCATAAATAATCTTAGAGAGCTAAATTATTATAACTCTTTTGTACGGTTGAAAACAATAACAGTGAATGTTCTTTTAAATGTCACAAACAGAAGTTAGAAGACTGCAAAAAAGAATCCAGTACTTAACATCTAAGACAATGGCCGACACATTTAAACAAACGTAGCTACTTCTTTACCACTTTAACGATATAATGAGTGTAGAATTAACTTTATGATGTATGAAGCAACAACCAGATGTGCACTAATAATACAAATAAAAACAAAAACATGGTAAATCATTTAGATTCCTCAGGCCATATAAACCTCTACACTCATTATATTGTTAAAGTGGTAACGCCGCTCTTAAAACTCAAAATTTTGTTGTTTTTCCATAGAAACACCAAAAGCATTATGATAATACTAATTAACGACATCAGGGTTGACTAAACCTTTTCGTGTCTTGGTTGGTCTAATTTCATCAACTGTAGAAGACCTTCTTCTATCTGAAAGTGGGTTGTCAACTTGACTAGAAGATCTACTTCTAGTTTTCTTCTCTGGGATAATCTCATATTGAGTACACCAAGTGTCTGTTGTTTGCATCTTTTCTTATTGGTCCTCAAAGTTCTCACATTTCCCAAAATCCACAAGGAATGTTTGGCCCTCGTCAATGCCACATGCATTCTTCTGACATCACCAACAAACCCAATACTTATAGAGCTCATTTCTTCTGTTGCTCCTGCCCTAATTGCGGAAACTATAAGTGTATCAACCTCCCGGCCTTTAAAAGCATCAATGGTATCAAGTTCCATTTCGTCCATTATACGAGGTTCAAAAGCATCAGCAAAACGTGAACGCAACAGGGAAAGTTGAGCCCTATAAGGTTTTAAGATCCCTATCTTTACTCCAATAGATGCTGATGGATAACTGTCAAAAGTATTGAAGAATCAAATTATCTATAATGTCAAGCTATAACAAAAAATAAATAAAAAAATAAAAATACCTCTTCCTGAAAAATCTAACAAGTTTTACCTGCAGCAGCCTCACGCTTATTGTAGAGAGACCCAGATTTGTTCTCCTTAGACTCTTGCCCATCTTCAATATCAAAGAATGAATAAGGCCCGAGGCCTTTTGTCTTGTGAAATGGTTTTTCTTTGCTAGACAACCCATCACCATTCACCAAGCTGTCATCATAGAAATGTAAAGATGGATAGCGGCATATCTCTGGGTGCATCCTGTACTGAAACATTATAAAAACTACTAATTAGTGAATCCTACTACACGATGCTATTAAAAGGGGTATTTAAAAGGCCAAAGCCGATTATTGTAATAGGTTTTTCATCACAGTAGAAAGAGGAATGTATGATAATTCCTATATTAAACTGTGGTTGACTGGTTTCATCACAATAAAAGAGGTAGCTAATGCTTAAGATTAAATGAAAGATAGTCTACCTGCTTTGTAAGTATATTAACAGAGTGACCAGCCTTCTGTAGACGTTCAAACATACTGCATTGATAGAGATATTTACTTGCAACGTCGGAGAGAACAGTTGCAGGAAGCTGCTTTGGATCTTCAACCTTGAACAATATGTGTAGCGAATAAGTTTTGTACATTTAGGTTAACACGAAGAGCAGATAATCCGTTAGACTAGGAGTCCCTACCATAATACTCTTGCTCCCCTTTGATTTTAGAAGTTGAAGAGGAAAATGTCGAGTTAAGAGCCATATATACCTGAGCAGCTTCATCAATTATGACAACATCAAACAATGAAGACTCGCATGAAGTTGTGTACTTATTAGTTATCACAGACCCAGAACATACTCTATAGAGCTCTCCACCACAACCATTCAATGTCGTTAACACAATTTCAGCTTCCTTCAGTATAGACTCACGCAATTTTTTTCTTTTCTCATAAACTTCCTTTTTCTTAACAAATGAAGAGTCCCCTACATCCATATCACTTGTGTTCACTTCTTTTGTCAAATGATGGTCAACAAGGTTGTCAATGAAATAAGGAAGTGAAGTTGGTTTAACTGTCTTAGCATTACCAACCCTTTGTACGTTAATCCATCACTGCCATATAATCCATCACTGGAAATTCGATACACAAGTTCATCAATTGCAACATTTGATTGCGCACAGATAAGAACTCTACCCCTTCTGTGAATAGTAGCAGCTTTAGACGCATCATCAGTTAGTTGTTTGGCCAAAGCTGTATGCTGCACAACCATTACAACTGCAAAGGACTGACTCATCTTTTGCACTCTATTCAAAGGAGAAGGATTTCTAGGTCTCCTTGTAACAACATTACTGCCAGTTGATGAAAGCAAAGCACTAACAATACCCACAATTGTTCGCGTCTTCCCCGTACCTAATAAAAAAATAATAATACATTTTCCATAAATCACAGACTTCGCAAAATCTTATGAAAAGGGTGTATATGCATGAGTACCTGGAGGACCCTGTATAAGGCATAGATTAGGATCATCACCTAAGTTCACAGGAGCACTAACGCTACTTATAGCTTGAAGTTGACAGTCGTTAAATGAAGATTCAAGAATTTTCCGTAAAAGGGAGGACAGACTACTCAGATCCGCCTTAGATTTGAGGACATTAGGTTTGTGACTATTAGGATTTAAGATGACAGATTGAAGTGGAATACTATTTATTGATGACAACGCCAGGAATTCTCTTAGTTGGGAAGTGATACTCATGATGCGATGAATGTACCACTTTCTTGTTCCAGTTAGAAGCTCTTTGGCCTGGTTTAGACGAGAACATCTATTTGGAAGATACAACTTGATCGTTAATATGCTTGATCTTTTTTATGATCTTTCTCTCATTTCTCTACCTGGACCATTTAAAGCACAGAGTTACATAAAAACAACGGATAGCATCTAACCATTAAAAAAAAAAAAAAAAAAAAAAAAAAAAAGGCCGAAATATTTTGAATTCACCAGAAAACACCTATTCACTGTGGATTAAGGCATGAGTGTAAGAGAGTAGGCAAGGTAATAAATGGGTGTTTGTCTTAGGAAAAGGAAGGGTACGCGGGAATGAAGTAACACAAATGCAGAAAAGGGAAGTCATATATACCTTTCCAACCGCGTGAACATCGTGGGGATGATTCTCAAAAGGCTTTGTCAGTAGCACTATGAGATCATTTAGATCACATGTGATCTTAGAACCTTCCAACTCTTTGTCGTCATGAGCACAAGTAACAACATAAAATTCATAAGCACTTTTCACTGACATCACAGTCACGGACAGACTTCCACAAGACATCCATTCTGAAGAAACCATCTCATTAAGTAGTTGTGCTTTTAATTCTTCTATAACCAATGGGCGGAAGACTGCCAAATACTCATTTTCAGATTGAAAATTAACAGGAACCTCCTTCAACTTCCCAATAGCTGGATTTTTCTCCGATGATGCTAACCCCATTGTAGCAAAATAATCGATCTCCAGAATAAGTCTAAACCATTCGTCTAGGCCAACATCTCTGAATCTCTGAGAACCACCACTTCTAAGTTTGTCCAATAATCTTTCCAAGGGTGACTTAGTGTTATGAGCCAAATCTTAACAGCACCATTTCAAGAAAAAAATCTACGACAACAAGACTAGATTACTCTAGAATATGAAGCCTTGTAAATATCTTAGATATTAAGCTTAAAATATCTAAGATACTTAGTTAGAATAATCTAGAGATTATCTAGAAAGTATAGTTAGTTAGATTAATCTATAAATTTGTAAAACCTGAATTTTTCAAATTCACAAAAAGACCAAAATACCCCTATGATCAAACAGTATGAATAATAAATTAACAGAATACCAAATAAGCTATGTAAATTCAGAAAATTTTTAAGAAATATCACATATGATCCAAATAAATTTTAAAGACTTTGTAAAGATTATTTTTATAGTTTATAATATTTATAAAATCAATTTTGTGTTTTATAAATATCCGAATATGTAATTATTAAGTTTTATAAAAGAATAAAATTAATAAAAGCCCAATACAAGTTTATAAAATTAAGATCCCATTTATTTTAAGTCCATTATAATATTAAGCCCACAAGAAAAATTGTAAATCATATAAATACATATTATACGGTTCATTCTATCCCTAATAACCGATTATACCTAAACCGACCTAAGAAAACCCTACATAATTCGACATTCAGTTTCCAAGGCTTAAAGCTATTTTTCTTGGACGAGTTTGAAGGTAAAGAAGGTGTTAAAAATCTGGTTCGAGGTCCTAAGGTGCTGGTTTGATCGTGGTTAGTTTCTTGGTTGATTAGGGTTTCACCGAGTAGGAGTTTTTGGGTTCTTTTGTTCTAACGTCCAAATCTCATCAAGGGTGTGTTTCCAATATTATTTTCAGTCCTACAAGTAATATAGAACCTGTAAAAATTAGTCATGCATATTTAACAAGTCGCATGAAATTGTTTTTGGATTAAAAACCCTAAAAGTGTATAAAATAGCGAACGAGCTTATAATAATTTCTAGGACCATGACCTGATTTTTTTGGAAGTTCTTATATGTTATACGACCTGAATAAAATACATGTTCATGAATTCGAAGCTTGTGTGATTTGTCTTGAGTTTTATTGTTCGATAACGTATGAAAAAGAAAAGAAAATAAAAAGGGACGATTAGGGTTTATAAAAACTAGGGTTTGCTTGTTATCATTAAGGGTAATTAATGAAGTAATAATGATGAGCTAATGATGGGTTAAACCTAGGTTTAGGGTTTGTACTTGAATTATGCATATTTCGGTTCTAAATAAAAGTTTTGGGTTGGTTTTGTAAATGATGAAACTTAAGGGTTATTTTTGTAAACAGTAAAATACATGTACTAAACGTATAAAATAAGTGTGGGGGTTAAACGTGTAATTTTGGATATTTAGAGGGCCATTCTAATAGTTATTAAATTAAAAAGGATATGTTTCGTAAATTCTAAAACCTTTGGGCTAAAATGGTAAAATCTGATAATATAAGGTTAGATCGTGAAATTAAAGATGTCAAAAGTGTAATATGTGATTCTGAGTAATTATGGGTTCGACAAGAGTGAGTTTTGGGTCAATCACGTAGGGTATAAAGGTTTGGGTAAACTGTTTTGAAAGAGAGTCCTAAAAATCCGTTCTTGACATTTATAAACCCTATACTTTAAATGATGATCATATAAGTCCTCAAATAAGATATTTATCATATTAAACCCTTAAGTTTACCATTTATCATTGTAACCCATAAGTTGGCTAATTAATGAGGAATACTCTAAAATGTTGTAATTCCGTCTGTCACTAAAATGAGAATATTCTGACAACTCTAAAAGATGTAATGCGATAAATCCGTTATAACATTAATGATGCTGATAAGTATTAAATAAATCATAATCTGTGTAGATTCGTTGAAGGAGACGCGACGTTACATCTTCGTATTCCTACATTCGTTTGCTTTCCTCTCATTTGCTTTAAGGTACAGATATTCTGACCTTCTCAGTAAAGGTTCCTTAAGATGTTCTTTTCGTTAGTTTTCCCGTTTTACTTATTAGGGTTTCCAATGCCATTGCTATGAAACCTTTCCTGATTGTTTGACCTGTTGCTTATCTAAACTTATGTTTTATTGAACTATGAGATACCTGATTTGAACTTTATGTTAGGAAGACTTTGATATGCATAATTGTTGAACCTTGTTGTATTTGAATATGAACCTTATGATATGAGTTATTTGATATGTTCCTTGTTGAACCTTGTTTTTGACTAAGGCTTGTGTCATAATTGAACTTTTGTTTGACCTAAGTTAGTTTGACACCCGAGCCAATTATTAACTAGTCATGGGGGCTCCATGTCCGTGTCAGTGATGCACCATTGACATGACTCTAGGGCAGTAGAGTGAAGTTCTGCCACGTCCCTTATCTATTATTTGTTATGAGCTCAAGTTATATTATGTTGTCAATATATGTTGGTGGGGCGTATGGATGCATCCTAGATCTGATCAGTTGTCCGATATGATTTATCTAGGTGAATGATGTCGTGTGCAATACGCGTCTTCATAAAATTCTGGGAGCTCGCTACTCCGTATTATTTTGAGATTGTTTCTATATAGTTATGATGTTTTGATATGATATGTTTTGGGCTTGTGGTAGTTAACTAAATCTTTATTTGTTATTTTTATGTTAAGTATTCTGATTTTGTTTCGGTATGTTCAAGTGTTTATGATTATGTGATGGACTTATTATATGTTATTATATATGTGTATGCTTTTGTATGTTTATGTGATTACCGTTTAAAATGCTAGGATATGATTAATATGTTTAAATGGGATTTGCATGCTGTCATTTGATGTCATGTTGGTTTATCGTCATGTGAAGTCGTTGATATGTATGATGAATGTGCTAGTGTGAAAGTGGGTATTCTATAAGTTTAGTATGTATAATTTGTTCAGTTAATTTGTGAACTTTGCTTATACGTTAGTGTTTTATCTGCTTATGTGAACTGCCATGTTTTAACTCTGCTGATGTTAGGGTTTGATTTGAGAACTGGTTTAGTTTATGATAGCTGTTTTGATAAGTGCTAATGGTTATGCTATGTTTTGTTTGGTCTATTTAATTATAGTTTGTATACTATGTTTCTATTGGTTTGTGAGACTGCCATGTTTTGGACTGCTATTTCCGCTGCTGCTATAGTGATTTAAGTGTGTTAAGTGAAGGTTAATTGCAAAATTGTTGGATGCCATGTTTATTTTCTAGAAAGTGTTTCTGTTAGCCTTAGACTCTTCGTTTGGCTTATAAATAATTTGTTATTCTTGATATGTTAAGTGTTTGGTTATTTTGATGTGTTTGTGTTTGTGTCATTAATGTGCTATGAATGTTTTAATTTGTTATGTTGTTTGTTTGGATTTCTGTATATTTGTGCTTCCGCAGAATTCTAAAAGATCCCTCATCATCATTTCTTTTGATTTCGTTTATTTGTATATTTGTTTCGTTTAGTTTTTATTTCATTATATCTGTTCACTGAGCTTTGTAAGCTCAGCCGCATTTTCTTTTCCTGCGGCAGGTTTTTAAGCATTCAAGATGAGCTTATGGGATAGCTGATCTGGGTTGAGAGTAGAGACGAGAGCAAGATTCGATTATAGAGATCTTAGATTTATTTTGAAGTTTAGTTATTTATGTTTTCTTTTGAGTATTTTTGTAAGGCTTTCGCTATTGTATATTATTTAAAGTTCTGATATGAAACCGTATTGTGATATCTTTACCCTTGTCGGGTTGGGGTGTTACAAAATTATCTAGAAAGTATCATTAGAACTTAAAAAAAATCTAGAATGGATTAGCCTCCTAGTATAAATATGGCTAAATCCCCTCATTTGTAAGCATCCATTTTGTAACCAAGTTTTCAAGTGCAACATAAATCAAGTGTTCTTTAGTAAATCTGTAAGTGTTCACCACTTATCTCTTCCATACTTTTTGGCTTACTTAGACGTTGGAATCGAGTCGCTAAGTGCCACACGGACTTTGTGAATTAGTCCCGTGACAAGTGGTATCAGAGCCAAGGTTTTAGACCTAGATATACACCAATTGAAAGGAACACAATGGCAGAATTTGTCCTTGAAGACAATCCGAGTGATAGGATTAAAACACAAAATGATGAAGAAATCCGAGGGCGTATTACTGAACGAAAGAAGGATGCATCAAAAAGAGACAAAGCAAGAAGCAAGTCTCGACCTCTTAAGCCGGCACACGATGAAGGAGCTTCTGGGGACAACCTTGAAGAACGTGTTGCGATTGTGGAATCATATGTGTTGAAATGAAAGAACAAATTGATTCTCTCCAAGAAACTGTCAACTTGATGACCCAAGAAGACGTTGAAATAATTGAAGCAGCAAAAGTTTTAGTTCGAAATATGGGCGATGACTTTAAGAAAGAAATCGAAAAGATGACCCAAGATTTGTTAAGCGCTAGAAAATTTGTAGAGGAAGAGATCTTTACGATGCATATAAAGATAGACAATTTAACTAAGGAATGTCAAAACCATCGAAAGATGAGTAATGATGGAGATGCTAGTGGTAGAAAAGGTACGTCTTTCTCGCCCCTGAAGGTCCCAAAACCAGATATGTATAATGGTACTCAAAATGCTACTCTAGTAGAAAACTTTTTGTTCGGACTTGAACAGTACTTTGAAACGATGGGAGTAATGGAGGATGGTGCTAGAATCAGCAATGCCACTGCCTTTTTGCGTGAGTCTGCCCAACTATGGTGGAGAAGAAAACATCACGAAAGGGAGAAAGGCACATGCATCCTTAACACTTGGGATCAGTTCACGACCGAGCTGCGAAAACAATTTGTCCCCCATAACGCTGACTTGCGAAGCCAAGGCTAAGTTAAGACGACTTCGCCATACAGGTACGATTTCCGACTACATAAAATAATTTACTATGATTAAACTAGAAAATGTGGATGTACCATATCAAGATGCCCTTTTCTACTTCAAAGACGAATTAAAAGAATGGGCACGAATCGAAATTGATAGAAGAAACATCAAGACATTAGACGAGGCCATCGCAGCAGCCGAGTCGATTGTAGATTACTTCAACCGACCAAAGAAAACTTTACCAATTAAAACGGGGGTTGAGCGAGGACCAGCTAAGAGATTGGACAACCGAAATGATGGGGTTCAAAGTTTGAAAGGTCGTCTTAGAAAAAAGACATGTCCAAACTCCCACCGAAGCCATGTTTTATTTGCGATGGACCTCATTGGACAAGGGAATGCCCAATTCGGAAAGCTATTAACGCCCTGGTTGCTGAGATGGGTCCGAAGATAGACGAGTCACCCCAAGAAGAATTGGGGTCGATTAGACGACTTAGCACCTTAAGAGAAATGCTTGCTGGAGCCAAAACTAAAGATCAAGGGTTACTCTTTACGGAGCTAATGATGAACGACAAGAAGACGTTGGGACTCATCAACATTGGTGCTACCCATAACTTCTTGGACATTAAGGAGGCCGAACGATTGGGGATAACATACACATCTGAAAAAGGGACGATCAAGACTGTTAACGCAGAACCAAAGCAGATCGCCGGGACAGCTAAGGTAAAAGTTTGTATTGATAAGTGGACTAACGAGCTAACATTTTTAGTAGTGTCGATGGATGACTATAGGGTTGTACTTGGCCTGGATTTATTTGAAAGAGCCCGAGTTTTTCCAATACCCGCCACCAAAACGCTAGTCATCCTCGATAACGAAGTGTCCCAGGTTACAAAATTAAAGAAGCGGGGCGAAATACAACCCCTATTATTGGCAGCCCAATTTAAGAAGGCCGCCAAGGAAGGAGAATGTTATTTGGCAGCCGTGAGGGAATTCCTCGATGATGAAACCGCAACACCCCAAGTCCCCGAGGCAGTCAAAGGAGTTCTAAAAGAATTCCAAGATGTGATGCCAGCAGAACTACCAAAGAAATTAACGCCTCAAAGGGAACTCGACCATCAGATCGAGCTTATCCCAGGAGCTAAGCCCCCTGCCATGACTCCTTATAGAATGGCCCCACCTAAACTTACAGAGTTAAAAAGACAACTCAAAGATCTACTTGACTCAGGATATATCCAATCATCAAAGGCCCCTTATGGAGCACTGGTACTGTTCCAAAAGAAGAAGGATGGCTCGCTTCGAATGTGCATAGATTATCGGGCTCTCAACAAAGTCACCGTAAAGAACAAGTACCCAATCCCGCTTATCGCAGACCTTTTCGATCAATTGGGAAATGCTAGGTACTTCTCTAAACTTGATCTACGTTCAGGATATTACCAGGTACGTATTGCAGAAGGTGATGAACCTAAGAAAACTTGCGTGACTCGCTACTGTGCTTTTGAAATTCTTGTCATGCCGTTTGGTCTAACAAATGCACCTGCCACCTTCTGTACACTAATGAACCGACTTTTCAGCCCCTTTTTAGACCAGTTTGTAGTTGTCTATTTGGATGATATCGTTGTTTATAGCTTGACGCTCAAAGAACATATAGAGCACTTAAGGCAGATATTCAAATTCCTTTGAGAACACCAATTATTTGTCAAGCTCGAGAAATGCGACTTTGCGAAACAAGAAATTGAATTCCTTGGCCATCGAGTAAGGGAAGGAAGGCTCATGATGGATCCCTCAAAGGTCGAAGCCATTCAAACTTGGTGAACTCCAACCAAAGTTCCCGAGCTAAGATCATTCCTTGGATTGGTTAACTATTATCGGAGATTTATAAGAAGTTATTCGGCTGTTGCTACTCCATTGACCGAGCTAATAAAAAAAAAGACGTGGGAATGGAGTCAAGAATGCGAAGACGCCTTTCAAAAGCTAAAAGAGATCGTATCCAAGGAACCAGTCATGGCTCTACCGGATCACTCGAAGCCTTATGAGCTACATACAGACGCTTATGATTTTGCAATTGGTGGAGTTTTGATGCAAGCAGGACATCCAATTGCTTTTGAAAGCCGAAAGCTGAACGATACCGAGAAAAAATACACGGTACAAGAAAAGGAAATGACGGCCATTATCCACTGCTTAAAGGTTTGGAGGCACTATCTTCTAGGGAATCATTTCACCATTTTGACTGACAATATCGCTACTAGTTATTTTCAGACACTAAAGAAACTAAGCCCCAAACAAGCCAGGTGACAAGATTTTCTTGCAGAGTTTGATTACGAGCTAGTATACAAGGCGGGAAAGATGAATGTAGTTATTGATACACTTAGTCGTAAAGCAGAACTTGCTACTATCTGTCAGCCCCGAACCAACTTCTCGAGCAAATAAAGGAAGGGTTGGGGAAAGACCGAACGACAACGAATTTGGTGCAATTGGCGAAGGAAGGCAAAACTCAGCGATTTTGGCTAAAAGATGGGTTGTTATACACTTGTATAAACCGATTCTACGTCCCAAGATGGAAAAATCTTCGAAAAGAAATTCTTAAAGAATGTCATGATCCTCTATGGGCAGGACACCCCGGTATAACTCGCACTCTTGCCTTACTTCAACGATATTATTATTGGCCTAACATGCAAGATGAAGTGGAAGTCTACGTAAGGGCTTGTTTGGTTTGCCAAGATAAAGGAATACCAAAACATCCTGCTGGACTGTTAGAACCTCTTCCCATGCCCAAAAGACCATGGGAAAACGTATCCATGGACTTTATTGTAGCTATACCTAAATCAGAAGGTTACGGAACACTTATGGTGGTAGTTGATCGATTAAGCAAATATGCCACCTTCATCCCCGTATCGGTTGAATGTAAATTTGATGAAGCCGCACAAGCTTTCTTTAAAAATGTGGTTAAGTTCTAGGGCGTACCAAAAAGCATCATCAGTGATAGGGACCCCCGGTTCACGGGCAAATTCTGGGGAGAGCTGTTCAGGTTGATGGGGACCGAGCTAAATTTTTCAACAAGCTTTCACCCGCAAACTGATGGGCAAACGGAACGTGTCAATGGCCTATTAGAAATATACCTTAGACACTATGTTAGTGTCCATCATTGGTATTGGGCAAAACTACTAGACGTCGCTCAATTTTCATTCAACCTCCAACGAAATGAGTCGACAGGCAAAAGCCCTTTTGAAATTGTTATGGGGCAACAACCGCAGACTCCAAGCTACCTAGTCACGCCTTATACGGGTAAAAATCCTTCAGCGTTTAAATTCGCAAAAGAATGGCACGAAGAAGCTGATGAGACAAGAACGTGCTTGGACAAAGCTGCAAAACGGATGAAGAAATGGGCAGATACAAAGTGAATGGACATTCAATTTCAAGTTGGAGACAAAGTCATGCTGAAATTACTTCCCAATCAGTTCAAATCAATGCGATGAATGCATAAAGAACTGATAAGGAAGTACGAAGGGCCGTTTGAAATAATAAAACGTGTAGGCAAGTCCGCATACCAACTTGAGTTGCCTTCACGGTTAAAGATTCATCCGGTAGTACACATAAGTCTTCTGAAAGAGTACAATGAAGACAAGGAAGATGAACAATGAAACATCTCCAAAAGAGCACCCCCGGTCGTGGCTACCGCATTCGACAAAGAAATTGAAACAATTATGGCAGACCGCGATGTACGAAGAAGGGGAGTCCCGTGTTACAAATAGTACTTGATCAAATGGAAAAGACTACCACAGGAGGAATCAATTTGGGAACGAGAAGACTTATTGTGGCAGTTCGAAGATCAAATTCGTTGCTACAAGGAGGAAAACACAATGAGGACGTCGTGAAATTAAGTGGGGGAGGGTGTTACGAGCCAAATCTTAACAACACCATTTCAAGAAAAAAAACCTATGACAACAAGACTAGATTACTCTAGAATATAAAGCCTTGTAAATATCTTAGATATTGTGCTTAAAATATCTAAGATACTTAGTTAGAATAATCTAGAGATTATCTAGAAAGTATAGTTAGTTAGATTAATCTATAAATTATCTAGAAAGTATCATTAGAACTTAGAAAAAACTTCTAGAATGGATTAGCCTCCTAGTATAAATATGGCTAAATTCCCTCATTTGTAAGCATCCATTTTGTAACCAAGTTTTCAAGTGCAACATAAGTCAAGTGTTCTTTAGTAAATCTGATAGTGTTCACCACTTATTTCTTCCATACTTTTTGGCTTACTTAGACGTTGGAATCGAGTCGCTAAGTGCCACACGGACATTGTGAATTAGTCCCGTGACATTAGGCTTTGCAGGTTTCAGAGCAGATGAACATGGAGCACGTTCCTCCTTGATGACCCCCGTATCACTCTTTGCCAACATCGGCTTCTTTGGAACTTTGTTTGAAGGCCTAATATCATAACTGGATGCACGCTGGCTATTATCCATCTTGGAATTAGATTTTCAACCTATGATTTTGTCAAACAATATTTCTTCTGAACATCAGATGAGTTTTCTCTTTCAGCGGTATCAAAAGCAAAAACATATAAACATAATTCATCACTACATATAAACATAATTCAATTGAAATACGGTTCGAATTGAAACCATTTCTTTGTTTTTCAAAACTCGAACACATAACATACGAAAAACGCTTCAAATTTACTATAACTTAACGCGCCACACACAAAACAACAAAATGATCGCCCGATCACTAACATAATACATCCTAAAGTAACTAACTAACTAATTAACATTATAAACCACAAACTCACAAGCATTTTTTAGATCAAACTAAATAAATTTGTGTAAATAAGCTAATTAAACACATATAACATAGCACAATTACAACACGCCATCACTACATACATATAAACAAAACTCGATTGAAATACGCTCAAAATTGACACCATTTCCTTCTTTTTTTTTAAACTCGAACATAAAAAACGATACATATATATCCTAATACGCTCCAAATTTGCTAAATACATATAATTCGCCACTAACAAACACAACATCCTAAACAGATTAACCAACTAACCCTAAACTCGCAAGCATCAATAGATAAGACGATATAAATATACATATATCCAGTTTTGTATGAATACATGTAATGTAGCACGAAGAAAAGACGTGATCGCTATATATAAGCAAAATCGATCTCCGGAGATCGACGATACAAATCCTCCAAATTTGCTACGTACATATAATGTGCCACAAAGAATACAACATTTATAGCCCATTCACTAACAAACACCACATCCTAAACAGATTACCTAACTAACTATCATAATAAACCCTAATTCACAGCATCGTTAGATGACCGATCAGATGAAATAAACATACATATAATCTAAGTTTCTCTAAATCAGTTAAATAAATCTACATGCGATCGCTATATATAAGTAGAACTGAAATGAAACGGACCTCCAGAGACGAAAAGAGGCTGCGAGCGATGAAAATGAACGGCGCGATACGGTCAATTTAATACGAAAATCTCCCAACTCAATTACACGGTTACACCACTATGAATAAAAGCTAGGATCCATGGCTGATTAGTTAATTCAACATATTGCATGCAAAATAAATGTAATTTATTTATAAAAGGATCACTAGATTGTGTGATAATATACCGTTGTATGATTTGTGCGAAACAGAATAACAGAAATGAGAGAGAGAATAATGAATTGTACGATTTAAAGGAGATTAGGAGGGAATAATTGATATACAAAATATTTTACATAATGTACACATATACTTTCTATAATGACTTAAACAGCCCTTGTAGTTTAACAATTTGGTGTAAAAGAAAATTGGGAATATAATTATTATTTATACTAGTACTACCTTCATCTGAATTTTATTGTGTATCTCTCTTTTTTGTTGTCTCATATTAATTGTCAAACAACTAAATATAATAGTTACAATTGCTTAAAACTTATTATATTACCTTTAATAAAAATTGTTAATTACCAAATTATACCAAAAACATTGAATAACTGTTAAAGAGTAAAATTATTTTTTGTAACTTTTGCAATAATTAAAGCTATAATAAATGTATTTTTTTTAATTGAAAGAGGAGAGTTTTTACTGATGCAATTTTGCTAATGTGTCATTTAGCTATTGGTTAATACTATTATTGATAATGTCATCATATATAACAATATATTTTTATATATAAAAATATATTTTTTTAAGAGGTCTTTCTAAATGAACTAAGGAATTTCATAGTTGTGCATTGCGCAACCCTCTCCTTGGCTATCAAAATTTATTGATTACTCTTTTGCGTTGAACGCTTTATAGAGTAGCTTTTAAAATGCAAAACTAATTAAACAATTCTTGTTAAGTAAATTGTCTTTCAAATGCCCAAATGTAAATAGGTATTGTAAATGTAAACTATTACTACTCTTATGACAACGTCGTGTCTTCACTTCTCAAGCTCGCCATTCTTATGTGGCAAGGGAAATGGCGTCACCATTTACATGTTACCACACCACTTTCACCTTGTGCCATTACAAAGTGAGTAAACTTAACATGCGTCATATATATATATATATATATATATATATATATATATATATATATATATATATATATATATATATATATATATATATATATATATATATATATATTGGCTCCGGTTTCATTGAGAAGGTTTTTATTTTGAGAAGATTGAGAAATCCTCGTTTGAGCAATTTGATTCATGTTTTTGATTTGATTCACAAGTAAGCATCATTTTATGGTGAATCGAATCTATAAATCACAAATTTGATTCACAAATCATTGTTAAAATCGAGTTATGATGATGATTCATTAAATTTGTACAGATGATTCAGTATTCTACATACATCGCAAAATCGAGAGATTTTTAACATTGATTTAAATTTTTTTTACACATTTTGAATTTTAATCACATTAAAATAAGTTTTACGCTTGAAAAACATGAATCAAAGTTAAAAATCTATCATTTTTGAAAACCTTCTCAATATTCTCAAAATAAAAACCTTTTCAATCGATCCGGATATATATATATATATATATATAGGGGCGCGTTCTATGCAGTACCAATATTAGATACAGTACTTTACAGTACCATTTTAAACCAATCTAGACCCTTAGATCATTTGA
>BPTQ01000001.1:105848682-105865216 GCA_019973895.1 Chrysanthemum seticuspe
AAGTGGTACAGCGACCACATGCACACATGTCACACCATTACTATAAGCCTTGCCCTCAACAAACAAAACACCAAGCTCCTTAAGTAAACTAATACTAGGATTAGGCTTGAGTAAATTGCTGGGGAGTTTAAAAAGGTTAATGTGTGGTGTCGGGCTGTATAGAAGTATATTAGTTGTTATGACGACACTTAAAACACCTCCAGGAGTGGTTCCTAAACTCACAGTTAGACTTTTGTGCAAACATCCACTACGAGTCTTGAAACCAGTACTGGTTATAGGTATACTAAGTGGTCAGGTCTAAGTTGTCAAAATGACAACACTCTTGACACCTCCAGGGGTAAAGTCGAGACTAACAGTTTGTCCCTTAGGTAAAGGAACACTGTTAAAACTGTGTAGTAAAGTTCTGGTTGGAGGTGTCATGGTTTACTAAGTTCGTTGAGGAGTACTTTGATGTTGTCTGAAAAATGACTTTCCAGACCTCAATAATTTTCTTGAATTCCTCCTCAGCCGATACAGTAAAGTTCACAAGGAAATGGATTCCCTGTTTGACAATCAGAGCTGAAATGGGGACCTCCACAGTTCTCACAACAGTAAAACTGTTGAATCTGGACTGGTGAATCATATGGATATTGGTCATGACCAAAGTTCTGAGCATCACCTACAAACGTGTTTTCAGATTGACACTCAAATCCTTGGTGAGGACCTCCACAAAATTCACAGCAGTATTGTTGATTATATGAAGATATGTCGGGCTGTGGTGTGTAATTGGAAAAATTTGAGGGGTCGTTAAATGAGTTCGGATTAGGATCATAATCAAATGAATTCCTCGAACCACAAAACAAACAACTCCCGTTCCGAATATCATTACCACACTGTACACACGTACACCAGCGACATGGTGAACCATAAAGAGGCTCACCACAACCGACACAAGGAATAAACGATTCTATTTGAGAGTTATGAGAAGGAATCCGTTCATTCAAAGAATCAACAAAACCAACATGGTGATCTGAATGACTAATAAGACTCAAAGAACATTTTGAAAAATCCGGAGGTGGGACAAGTGGTGTGCTCTGAGAGCTAGCAATTTCCACTACTTCCGTTATGGTCTCCGGTTCTGGTTCTTGAGAAACGTGAAGATTAGGCAAGTCATTAGTCACCGGTCTAGATTCTGCATGTTTGCTTTTAACCGTAAATCGTGAAAGTGTAGGATCAATTTTAGACGGCTTAGGAGCAATTGAGGGTTTAGGTCTTTGGATAACCGTAGGTTGGACGTATTTAGCACTCCCATTATCAAAAGGAAGTACCTGGTCCTTTGTCACCCCGGTTTCTTTTTCCATTTCCCTATGCAGAATGAATGGATCATCACGAACAACACGAATTCTTGACATTTGTGATACAGTCTGAAGTTGTTCAACTTCGTCCCAGAATTCGTCCTCGAGAGATTCCATGAGAATAGAAGAAGTTTAGAATCAAATGGATAGAGGGTAAAGGAATAAAGAATCAAAAAGGGTAAGAGGTTAAAGATGATTATTTTTGGATTTTTGGATAAATATTTTGAAATAACAAAGAATGAAAATATTTTTGGGTTTTGTGTTTGTTGAAAACTTGAATAAAAAATGTTTTTGGTGTTGTTAACACTTTAGGAAAAGTGTTAATGAACTTTTTGGTTTTGAAAAACTTTACAGAAAACTGTTTACAAATGATGGTATATGTGCAAGTACGGGTCTGGAAATGCTTAAAACACGCTTACAGCCTCCCCGGCAGCGGCGCCAAAATTTGATCTGGGCAAAACCGTCAAGTCTAATAGACTTAAAACAGCTTAAACACAAATGCAATTTAAGATCAGAGGAATATAGGGAATTCCTGGGTCGTTAAGTCCCACGGAGGATGAATTAGTGTTTAAACAACTTCAGATGATAGAATGATCACTAAGGATAGTGATCAGTAAGGATTTCGATGGATAATTACCTAAAGAAAAGATCTACAAATAACAGCGACTTAAATGCAAATTAAGAAAATTAAAAAGTTAAAATCTATTAAATAAATGCTATCACTATTTTTACAATGATGTTTTTGTGATTTTATAAAATAAAATAACTTAAATAAACTATATTAACTAAAACGTAAACTCAAATTATCTAAAAACGTTACTTAAAACTAAAACGAGCGTTACGTTTAAAAATTACGCTGGAGCGCAAGCAAAAACGTAAAATTTATGAAATAAAAGGCCTACGAATGTAAAACTAATTTTCTTACGTACTATATGATAAAAGAAAATTTTAGAAAAAAGATTTATATTTTTTAGACTTTTATATTTTTTATTATGATTTAAATAAGTTTTTACACTAATTAAATGATTAAAAATACTAAAACTAAAGAGAAAAATCTGAAACTTTTATAGAAAATACTTTATACTAATACAGATTTAAGAAAAATAGAAAACTGGAAAAAGCTACTTTGGATAAGCTAGAAATAAGCTAAAAAGCTCGAATAAGCTTAAATGATAAAACGTATATAAAGGATTAGTTTTGTAAGAAAATAACGAGAAAGTCCCAAGGGCGCAATGGTTACAGGTACCCCCACTATCACCCATATAAGGGAGAGGTCTCAGGTTCAACCCCTGCCTCTCCCTTTTTGCAAAACATTTTATTTTTGAAATTTTCTTTTTGCAAACTACTAAAAATAAGAAAATAAGCAACTTTTGTAACTGGAGCTTTTTACAAAAACGACTAATAAGCTCTATATCAGCTTATTTATGCAACAGTGACCAAAAATAGAATGAGTAAGCTTAAGCTTAAGCCAAATGGCTTAATAAGCTACTAAATAAGCAAGGTAAACTAGAAAATAAGCTAGATAACTATAAATAAGCTAATATGGAACCTGAGAAAACATTTTAACTTAAAAATAAGCACTAAACAACTACAAATAAGCACTAGTTAGCTGTGTTGCACAGGACACTCTTTAAATCACTATGCACCTTATAGCTTGATTATAAGCACTTATATAAGCTAGAAAATGGAAATAAAAACCTGGGTTAACTAGATGACCAGATAAGCTATGCAAAAAGCTAAAGTACTCATGGTTTGGTTCACTAGATAGCTTTTGGTGAGCTTTTGAAAAATTGGAAAAACCACTGAGTAAAATCTTAGTGTACTGATAAAAATGGGACAAACTAAATCCTTATAGCAGCCCTATCTAATAAGCTAGATAATGAAAAGCTAAACTTGGGTCATCAAGTTGGCTAGGTTGGCTTCTCAAAAAGCCAATAATCACAAGCTATGACCAATTAACAAGCTCTGTGTGAGCTTATCAATATGAACTGCACAACTGTGCAGTGGACACCATTTTGACTTTTTAAGATGAACACTAGGTTGACTAAAATGAAATTTGAACTGATCCTAAACACTTATTATGTAATATTAAGCTATAGTGAGATTAAATTAGGCTAAGTCAACAAGTTATGAACTACTGTGGTGAGTTTTAGCTTCTAAATCCTAACAGGTAGCTTATAAGGTGAGATTAAAATAGTTTTTGACTTTTTAGCAACTAAGGACTGACTTTCTTTGTTGAACTGAGGTAATAGGACCAAGTGTAACTTAGAACAACCAAAAACACAGGTCTGCACAACCTCTTTTACAGTAAAACAAGTTGAACCAAACAAGCCTTATTGTGACAGTTTTGAGTTTTTTCAAAGAGTATTACAGGCTCAGACCATGCAAATCATTACAGAGCTTATATTATCATATATGAAGACTAAATAAACATAAAACAACAACATTAACAACTTAAAACTAAGAAATACCAATTATGCTAAATTAACTGTCAAAATAAAATTCTTGCTAACTACAGATTTAAAAGAACAAGTGACTGATTATATTGGTTAAATAGACTTAACTGTGACTACTGAACATGGAAACACAAAGATGCAAGCTAGAGAACAGCTTAAACAGTGAAACACCAAAATGATCAAAAAGGGCTTACAAGTTTCTTCCAAGCTCAAAATGAGAACTAAGGTCTGAAACAAGATCCTATAGCTTCCCAAGAAGCACTAAACCAATAAGCTATCCAAAATACACCTTGCTTCAGTCTCTGTCATCCTTTCCATGGGATTTTTATTTTCTCACTATTTTATCTTGATTTTTTGTGAATTTTGGATTATTGAATAAAACTGGAACTTTAAGGTTTCTAACAGCTTATAAGTCTTGTCAAGAGCTTATGTGAGCTTAAGAAACAATAAAAACAACTATTAACCACATTTGCATACTTTGAGAATTTTGACATAAAAATTACATAAACTGAATTAGTGAACAAAAACTGAAATTGAAACTGGAAATAGGTTTATATTATACTGAAATATGATTACAAGATCTTTGAAAGCTTTGAAATGAACTGGAAACTAATTTACACTACCTACGACATAAAAAACTAAAACTATTCTACATACATCCCTCCTCTGCTTCTTTTCTTCTTTATAGACTTTCAAAAGCATCCTCACCTCTTTCTGATCATTTCCCACCATTGGATAGGCCAAAGTGATCACATCCTTTGATTTTCACTTTTTGGCGCCAAAAAAGTCTTGGGTGGGTTTTCTGCATTAATTGGGTTTGGGAGGATATGGAGGTGTAAAGGAATGGTTAGACAGGTGGGGGGATAAGTTTGGTGAGGTGGAAAGGTGGGAAGAGGTGGTAAAAACCACCTGGTTTCAGGTAAGCAGGGGTGAAGGAGAGAGAGCTACAGTGACCGCGGTTTTCTTGAATTTAAATTTTGGACCGGGTCAAAGTATTTGGGCTTGGATTGGGCTTATATATAATAAAGGGTCCGGTTTGGTTTTGTAAGTGATAAAAGCCCAAGGACCAAATGTGTCCAATGCTGAAACTTGAGGGACCTTAATTGCCAACTTTCCAAACTTCCTTCAAGGGACCAAACCTGCCATTACATAATAATACAAGGACCAAAGTTGTATTTTTGCATTTTTAAACTTTAAGGACCTAATATGTAATTTTTGGATTTTGAGGGACTAAAGGTGTAAATTCCCAAAAGTTTATCATAAGGACCATTTTTGCCATTTATTAATAGTACAAGGTTTATTTTTGATAGTTTTCACTTTTTAAACTTACCAAGGACTATTTTTGACATTTTTCCAAAGTTAAAGGACTAAAGTTGTCATTTTGTGATTTTTAAACTTGGAAGGGTTTGTTTTGACAACTTTTGAATCTCAAGGACCTAAAATGATATTTTACAAGTTTTTAAATTACCAGGGACTATTTTTGACAACTTTTATAACTTGGGGGACTAAAACTGCCAATTATGCAAACTTAATACGTTTTTCATCAGATTTTGATGTTTTTGCATTTAAAACATATAAAACACTTGTTTGTGATATTTTCATCATTTTGAAGCATTTCTGAGTGTTTTCAGATGTTTTTGGCATTCTAACAGTATAAAAATGATGAGTATTTAGACACTCATCAGTAAGTTCAAAGAGTTAGGGAGAAACGCATACCCTACAACTTTAGACACACAACGCAACTAAGAATAAGGACGTGACAATTCAACCATCAATAGGAGATAATTAAGGAGTAATACAACCTAAGTAAACACATCTTTAAACTATCATACGAGCACACATTAACTAGACATAGACTCCCACAAACTTAGTTTAGATAATTAGATAATAATAGAGTAATCGGTAGAAATACCAACCCCCCAAATCCAATACCCGAGATTCGTACCTTTCCATTTCATAAAATATAAAAATACAAAAAAATAATCTTCCTCAACCTTAACCTTAGCGTAGTAACTCCTTACTAGCATTCCTATTCCCCTAGAGAACGATATCAATACCCGTGGCTTACCCTAATTACTACACTACAACGATTAGGTTCACTGCCTAGGGTGTTATAAAACTTGCTTGAAGAAAAGGAAGTTTCCTTGACCCCGAACGACGCGTGTAGCGTTATCAGTTTCACACCTGGGTTCTGTTGATACCGACTGGTAATGTTCTGTGCAAACGCCACATCAGGCCTTGTACATCTCACCGCATACATGATACATCCTACAGCCGAAGCATAAGGAACTTTCTTCATGTAAGCCACCTCTTCAGGTGTTGACACACATAGTTTATTACTTAAGCCATGTTCAACTTGCATCGGCAAATATCCCTTCTTGGAATTTCGCATACTGAATCTCTTCAATATTTTATCAATGTAAGCACTTTGGCTTAGTCTAATTAACCGCCTTGATCTATTTCTATAGATCTTGATTCCCAGAATAAATGCTGCTTCCCCTAAGTCCTTCATAGAAAAGCACTCCCATTGATAAGACTTTACATCTTGCATACTTGGAATGTCTTTTCCCATGATCAATATGTCATCGACATATAAGACAAGGAAAATAACATTACTCCCACTAGCTTTGTGATACACACATGGCTCATCAAGATTTTGAGTGAAACCAAATTTCTTGATTTCTTCATCAAACTTCTTGTTCCATTGCCTTGATGCTTGCTTCAACCCATAAATGGATCTTTGAAGTTTGCATACACGCTTCGGAAACTTTGGATTCACAAACCCTTCAGGCTGCGCCATATAGATGTCCTCATCTAAGCGACCGTTTAAGAAGGCAGTTTTTACATCCATTTGCCATATCTCATAGTCATAGTACGCAGCTATAGCTATAAGAATCCTAATAGCTCTAATGTCTGCTACAGGAGAAAATGTCTCCTCGTAGTCTACCCCATAGGTTTGAGTATAACCTTGAGCTACAAGACGAGCTTTATAGGTGTGTGCATTGCCATCCATGTCAGTCTTTATCTTAAAGAGCCACTTACTTCCAACTACCTTAGCATTTGGAGGTAAGTCAACCTCTATCCAGACTTCGTTATCTTTCATGGATTGCATTTCCCCATTCATTGCAACTCGCCATTTTTCCTTTTCAGGACTCATCATGGCAGCATTATAGTTAGCAGGTTCACCAAGATCCCCTAACATATTTTCCTCAGCTTCTACGTTGAGACATAGACGCTCAGGTGCACGCGTAGCCCTTGCGGATCTACGAATGGGAACCACTTCAATCTCAGGTGGAACGCCCAGACTTTCAGGTTCTACTTGAGGTTGGCTAGTGTTTTCAGAAGGTGTTGTATCTTCTTGATCATCTTCCAGATCATAAACTCTCCCACTGAATTCATGAGATATGAGATCCTTTTCAAGAAAGTCTCCATACCTAGCAACAATTACTTTGTTTTCAGGTGGAAAGTAGAAGTAGTAACCCATAGTTTCCTTTGGGTATCCTACGAAGACACACTTAACAGATCTTTGTTGCAGCTTATCAGCAGAGTCACGTTTAACAAATGCCTCACAACCCCAGACCTTTAAGTAAGACAAGTTGGGAGGTTTCCCATACCACACTTCATAAGGAGTCTTATCAACCTTCTTAGTTGGAACCATATTCAATATGCGAACAGCAGTTTCCAAAGCATAATCCCAAAAGGATAAGGGAAGAGTTGTAAGATTAAACATTGATCGCACCATGTCTAGCAATGTACGATTCCTTCTCTCAGATACACCATTTTGCTGTGGAGTATATGGAGATGTGAGTTGCTGGACGATACCACACTCAGCTAGATAATCTTTAAACTCTTGGCTTAAGTATTCACCACCTCTATCGGATCGAAGAGCTTTAATCTTCTTTCCTAGTTGCAGTTCTACTTCACTCTTAAAAACCTTAAATGTTTCAAAGACTTCATGTTTATGTTTAAGTAAATAAACATAACCATAACGACTGAAATCATCAGTAAAGGTTAAGAAGTAGCTAGCACCCTTTCTTGACACATGTCTTAGTGGTCCACATACGTCAGTATGTATCACACCAAGAAGATCAGAAGCCCTTTCTAAACTATTTGTAAAAGGTTTCTTGGTCATCTTCCCAGATATGCAAGATTCGCATTTATCAAATGATTCATCATTGATGTCTTGCAAAAGCCCATCGTGTTGCAGCTGTTGCATGCGTTTCTTGCCTATATGAGCAAGTCTACAATGCCAAAGAAATGAAGAATCCAAATCACCTTTGATTCTTTTATTATTAATGCTAAAGACAGAATTATTTTTTATCAATCACATTATCATGCAAATCAATTTCAAACACACCATTTACTGGAATAACATTAAAGTAAAAAACACCATTTAAAGAAACAGAAATTCCATAATCAGTAAATGTATGAACGAAACCAATATCTTTTAACAAGGAAACATAAACGACACCCCTAACAATGGAAGGTGCGTAATGACAATCGTTTAATGACAGTACTAAACCCGAAGGTAAAACTAAATCAAACGTGCCTATAGCTTCAACGACTGCATGTGCTCCATTACCCACGTGCAGGTATTGCTGTCCATAGGCAAGCTTCCTTGCTCCTCTAAGTCCCTGCAGTGTATTACATATGTGAATACCACATCCAGTATCATATACCCAGGAATTTATTTTATGAGGAAAAGCAAATAATTCTATCATCAAAAGAGTACCTGAAGTACTGGCCACAGTGCCAGTATTTTTATACCTCTTATTGCACAACTCATCAAGGTACAATGGACAATTCCTCTTCCAGTGTCCAACCTCGGTGCAGTGATGACAAGCCTGATCCCTCTTCGGATTCTCACGCTTTTTGGGAGGGTACTTCTTGGGTTCTTGCTGATAAGTCATAACTTGTTTTCCCTTATCAGCTTTACCCTTACCTTTCCCTTTCTTGTTCGCTAGCGGCTTATTAGGCTTAGAAATTCTACCCTTCTGGATGGTCAAAACCGCAGGTGTAGAGGCCTTCTTGGGCAAACCTTTTTCGTAATCAATGAGCATTGCATGTACCTCACTGACTGTCTTCCCCGTGCAATGCATATTATAATTGCGCACGAAACCATCAAATTCATTTGTATGTCATTAGGGTAGACATAGTTCAAACGCCCCAACTGGTCCATGTAACTCATCATTTCCAGGCAGTGGGCGCTTACAGGTTTCCCTTCTCCTTGCTTGCAACTATGAAGAGCATCTATCAAGTCATACAGCTCTACAGTCACAGGCTTTTCAAACAACCTTTGCAATTCTTCCAGCATGAGATTAGGGAAGTAATTCTCAAATTGCTTTTGCAAGCTTGAGTTCATACTCCCGAGCATAATGCAGGCGACCTCATTATACTTGTCATACTCAGATTGCCATGCAGCTCGTGCTTCAGCAGTAGCATCAGCTGCAGGTTCAGGAGGACAAGGCGTAGTCAAATAATTGAGTCTTTTGGCAACCCTCAAGACAATTCTGAGTTACCGATACCAATCATTGAAATTCGCACTACCAGTCAATTTCTCTCGATCAAACATAGATTTGAACGACGAGGCTAGTGCAGTAGATTCAGCTTGAGCCATTTCTACAGAAATAAAAGTTCAAAAGTTAGTACTTTCGATAAGTAAACATTCAAGAAAATAAAATACCCTTTGGTCAATATTCATATTAACCATAGTATTTTCCTTGAATTGTGGATCCTCATTATCATAGTTCCGCCACATCAGTTGATCTGCTAGTGGTGAAAGTATAGAATAGGTAATCGTTGAAAACGATAATTGACAAACAAGTTTTCAATTCCAAAAATTATGGGATTTACAATTTTGCCAAAACAATTAATGCAAAACGTAAGCATGTTTTATCCCATCTTATGCCTTAAGTCATAGATCTCACTAACTAACTTAATTAAGTTGTCTAATTTAGAAACTGCAAATCATAAAGCTGAGGTCTCACACAACAAAATAATTCACCTTGTTATTGTAATCTAGATCAAGGTCTCACAAAACTAAATTACAACTTCAAATGTTTCATATCATTAGATGGCATAAACTTAGATTTAAAGGGTACAATTTTTGACGTGTAATCAAAACTTATGTATAAAGTAGCATGCATACAACTTTATGCCATAAAATTTTCGAAAAAACTTACTATAGATTTTAATTGCTAAGATTGAATTCTACAAAGTTTTAATCGATGCGTTGAGAAACTTACAACTTTGCACTAAGATGCTTCGTACATAGAATGGTTATACTAGGTAGCTCCAATCGAACTCACAGGGGGCAGAGGACCAGGTAAGCGCAAAGGCATAACCTTAGACATCCATTCAGTGAGACTGTGCTCACTTCTTAAACAACCCCTTTATAGTTTGTTCTAGTGGGTGAGCCGTTCTAACCATTTAGTAAAGTCGTATCAATCGATTAAAAGTTCAAGAATAATTCTTAGATAACAAATCAATTTCGCCATTATTTAGTCCATTTAATTTTCTATTCCAAAAAACCCTTTTTGCTTACTAACATGTCAAAACAATATATAAACAAAAAAGCATTTTAATAAAAATAAACACACTCAAATAATATAAACATATAACTAAACACTTTAACATATGTCGAAACAATTAGCCACATGCATAATTATTTCAATAAACTCTAATAACAATTCTAGTCGTAAAATAATGCATACATTAACTAGGACTTTCATCTCGCGAGAAGATGAGCCACATACATCGACAAGTCGATTGCGTAAGCCGAAGTTAATAGTATACCAATTAGCACATAACGAATTTTATTAGTTATAATTGAGGTCTTCCCCAATTCAATAATTATTAAATAAATAAAACATGTGTGTATCACTTAACAATTAATCAATAACCAAAAAACAATACTCCATGGCAAAACATGCATGTTCCACCATGGATTCCGCATAACAATTATCACCCAAGATACGCATATTACATGGCACATAACAGTTATTCATTAATTAACCACATAAAATAAGCATGCATCCTAGGGTTTCTACAAGTTTTACAAAATTAAAACCTAATTAAATAAATAAAGGGTAATCGACCCATAATAAATAAAATTAGGGTTTCGAATTCAAAACCCTAGAAACCATAAAAAGCATGCAAATAACCATAAAGATTCAATTTTTATGTGTTTCGGTAATTAATTACATCATATTAACGGCTCGTGATGCCACTGTTGGAATTTTATACTCATAACAATTATACATAAAACAAATAACATCATCAAAGCATGCAGCGGAAGACAATAGGAATAATATATGTAAATAATTAACCAAACAAGAAAGTGCGTACCTTTTAGCAATTCAAGAATCAAATGTTGATTAAACAAGAACAAAACCCAAAACCCTAATAATTAGGGTTTATCAATTCGACCCAAACAGAAGAATCGACCACCAAGATTACAAGCTCAATCGTGCTTGTCCTTCGTTCTTGTACACACGTACTAATAGCGATTTGATGTGGAAAAGCTAGTTCCTTGAATCACAAATAAACCAAACACTTGTATCTTTGGGTTAAGCAAAAATCGAAATCCCTTGGGGTTTGGGAGTTTCGACAGGCCACACAAAGAGGGAGAGAGGAGAGGAGAAATTAGGTTATTGGTGATCCAAGATTAAGTTATGAATGAATACAAGGGTTTGTATTTATAGGTAACTTAACTTGGTGACCAAGTTTGTGTGGGTTAGGGTTTGTAAACCCCAAACCGATCGGCCAAAGCCCCCAAAGGGGATTCTAGAACTTTCCCGACTTGTAATTTCATCTCTAGTCCTTCTAGTTAATATTTAACGACCGTTAACCAAACCTCGTTAATTATTTAACTATCGTTATGTTTATTTCACGAATAATAATTAATAATAATAACATTTTATTTATATTAATTATATACATCAATTCTCATACGTAATGTGTGCAATCCCGAAGTCTCGAGTTCGAATCCGGACATACTATTATTTAAATATCCATAAAACCTTTCAGATATGTTTACGTATGATACGTAAAGCAAGGATCAGGGTAAGTTTATGGTGTGAGATTAGGCTAACCATATATTCGGTTTCCCTTATTTGGTAAGAACCTCAAGATAAAAGTATTTATCTATAGTTGGGGGTACATACAACTAGGGTTTTGTTTGTGTGTATATATGTGTAAATGAAGAAGATGAACTTGGTCTCTTATCATGAAATGTACGTGTATAAAGATGCATTTAGGGTTATCGAATTTGTTGGATAAGATCCAACGATTTAGGGAGATCCTCGTAGGAGTCATCCCACATAAGAGACAAGAATGACACGTGCCCATTTGTGCTTGGCTCTCAATAAGAAAAGAATCTTCGTACGATGTACTCTAGGCGATATGCTCATCGCATTTCCTTCCACGCAAATGAGGTGATAACATGTGGCACTGGCACCATAGAAGTCTGTCAAGACACCTGTCATTCCACTTGTTGCCTAAAAATGAATTTTCTAGGTAGCGTCTTTGTGGGCTTCTTTGTCGAGCTTGGAATTAGTCGTATGAGCTTTAGCAAATGGTCTAAAACTTCATACACTATCACTTTCCGACATAACCTTTTAATTAAAAACTTCATAGTTATGTCTTATACATAAAGTAATTAATTTATATTGTATGTTAGTATTAGTCTTATATGTTAGAACTAAATGGTATACATACTAATTAGAGGTGGAAAAATGGGCGGGCCAGGCAGGCAGGCACGGGCACGGGCTAAAACGGGCACATGCTAGAATGGGCACGGGCTTAAACGAGCACGGGCTAAACGGGCACGAGCTAAACGGGCACATGTTATACAAATCGCTTAATAAAAGACATAAAACGATGAAATAAATTCTTTAAACGTAATATCTTATTTATATTAAAAAACTTAAATATATTATATAAAAAAATTCTTTAAAACGATTGTAATGTTCTACAATTGAGAAAAAAAATGCGCCTATTAGTGCCCATTTAAGTTTTTAATGGGCTATATGTACCCATTTCAAAAAAAGAAGGGGGCTAAATGTGCCCAAATCTTTTAAAAATTTGTCAATTTAGCTCATTTTTTTTGCTTTTGGGCACATTTTGCCACCACTAATACTAATGTTTATAGCAAAGTAATGAAAGTATACACACACACAAATTTATTGACTCGATGTCTGTTATTGGATTCGCAAACTAGCAAGTGCTAGACAATCATCATAAAGGAATCCAAAGTTTTTTAGGGTCCGTTTGGTTTGTAGACGGGTTTAGGATTAGAATTCGGATTTAGATATAAATTTAGATTAGGATTTGGATTTAGATTTGATGCAAGAGAGAGAAAATATAAAAGTTGATTGTTTGATATTAGGGTTAGGAATATAATAAAATGTTTTATACTATTTTAAGATTTAAATACAAATAAAATAATAATATATCAATTAAATATAAAGAAATGTGTGGCTGCCAAAAAATTTAGATTATTAAAATGCATGCATTAATTGTCAATAGATCAAATTCAGCCACCCTTGTTGGGTTTTATGGAGAGAAGATTTATGGGAGAAACTCCCGTAAGGAAATCTAGTTTGAAGTTACTAAACATCATTTTTTAAACCAAATCCTAATCCATTGCCATAAACTTTCAAACCAAACTGCCCCTTAGTTATACAACTCACGAATAGAGTTGCCCTCATAAGAAATTTTGTATCTCATTACGTTTGCCTAAAATAGTTACATAAACCTTCAAAATTATCAGTGATTTAATAAACCATATGATTATCTATGTATAACGGTAACGTTGTATAATAAGTTAATAACGTTTATTTACGTGTCTAATTTTTTTTTTGTGTATTGGTGTAGAGTAACTAAGACTGAAAAAGTTAGTAGATTAAATTGTAATTAAGTGTATATATATATATATATATATAAGATGAGGTATGCCACATATAATGCCACGTCATAATTCTATGTCATCACATTTAAGCCACCTAATCAAAGAATTAGTGCATTAATTTCCGGATTAATTTTTACAAAAAATACATGTTCATGGGGTTGAACTTGACCTTCTACAAAGATTAGTATCTTAACCACTGGGATCACCACCATTTTTTTGATAAAATATGTAACTCCAAATCTATAAAGGATAAGATTATATTCAGTTTTGAGTTGCAACTTTGGTAAATATCAAAAAACTTATATAAGAAACTTTGTTATTAATCATATTCTCTAATATATCTCTCTTTCTTCCAAAATCTTTCTAGGGTTTTAAGAATGGCTGCCATGATTGAAGTGCTTATGATATATATGCTCCTGTGAGTATAAATGGAACATCTGAGGTAACTTTAGAAATCGATGTACTTGTGATGAATTTGGGCACAATAGTTTTCTCAAAGTATTTAGAAATCACATGATTGTATAAGCCATTGATTGTTTTTAGATAAATACATGTTACGATCATCTACTAAAATTACAAGTCATAGGTTAATTGATTTTTTGTATCACGTTGTATCCTTTTTTTTTAGCTAATCTAACATTGAAAATTACTATACGTTGATGCTTTGCCCTTCTGTGATAATGAAGGACTGTATAACTGGTCAACCTAGGGGTTTTGGATTCATAGCATATGCTGATCCTGTTATTGTGGAAAAGGTTATCGAGGACACCCATGTCTTCAGTGGAAAGCATGTAAAAACTAAAAGTGGTTGCTATATGCGGTTACGTCTTATTGGCCTGCATATATTTTGCTCATATTCTTTCGTGTTTTTTTAGGTTGAGATTAAGAGGACCATTCCTAAAGGCTCTGTCAATTCAAAGGATTTCAAAACAAAGAAGATATTTTCCAAGAGTATTCCAGCCTCACTTGGTGAAGGTACACTACTATTTTCTGTTTTCATGTATAGAACTATGGGATGTTTTTATTGTAAACATATGATATAGTACTATTTTCATGTATAGTACTATTTTCTGTTCTGATAATCTTTCACTAAACATGAGATGTTTCCTACATTTACATAGCTTGAACTTTGAGGGTGGTGCTTCAAGGATTACTACAAGGATGTTAAGACTAATATAGTTTCTAATGCATATGTATGCTCATATATACTATACTATGTTACATGATATTTTTAAGTACTATCCTCCTTAGCTTTTTTTGATTCATGTATTATTAAAAAACTGGCTTTGTTAATTGCGACTGATTATAAGTTCGTTAGTCAAATCATATTTGTCGCTTCTCTTAATTCTGTTATGTATATAGTAAATATGCAGACACAAGACTTTTTTAGTTTGGTTTTTTGACATCATGAACTATTTTGAATGGCATACTAATCAAGCTGGCAATCTGTTGTTTCAGGTATGAATCTTTAGGTTACTGTGAAATTTCATATCTCTGTGTTATCCTAATCCAATAATAAAATAAAAAATATTCAAATGAATTGTATATGTTTATAAGATTCTGGATATAATAGTTTAATTCTTTATTGAGGCTTATGAAATTGTGATGATTTCATATATTGTGGTAGACATTTGTGGGATTAAGGGATCTGGTTTACTTCATTTGAATAATTTTATGTATGTAAATGGTGTTGAAATTTGTCATTATAAGATTGAGAGTCTTTCTTCATATTCGCGGAAACCAGTTACATGTACTACCCCAGGGCAGAGGAAGTGGGAGAGGCCGCAATTACCGTTGTCGTGGAAGGGGAGGTTATAATAACGAATCGTATATGGATGATTCACATGATGGGGGTTACAATCATGAAGCATCAGTGCAAGGAGGAGGTATTACCTACTGTCATAACTCCAAATTACATTCATAATATTAATATAATATACATGTGTAAAGAAGGGGTTAGAGTTGATTAATCTGACTGGCCTACCGACAATTTCTACCAATTTGATAGAACTATTACTCAAATCTTTAAATATTAGTGTTGTCATTAGAGGTGGTAATAATACTCATGGGATTGCGGACTGGAATTTTATCCACGAATACAATATGTCGGATTTGGCAGAAGATAATCCAGATGTCGTGGTGCCTCATGATAGCTCTGGAGATTTTATAACGATTCGAGAAGCCGTAGATTCCTACTGGATCAGGAGAAAAGAAGGCAAGAGGTTTGTGATTTACATCAAGGCTGAGGTTTATGAAGAATATGTTATGATTAAGAAGGAAGTGTGGGATATAACTGTTTGTTTATTTTTTTTTTTTGAAATCAACTACTTTTTATTATGAAAGTTTAACAATAGCAATTTTCTTTATAATATGTATTTTGAGTGTTTGTCAACTATAACGCGAATTCAGAGGGCGCTAATATCATAAATATTGCAACGGTGGATTTATTGACAGTGGTCACTACTAGAAGACTAAATAAGACAGCGGTTTTTATCAATATAGGGTGTGAAGGAAGAATTAGTATTGTATAAGAAGTATTTGGAGTCGGAACTACATTTAGTGTTTGGAGAACGGAAGAAAAGAGGACTAGGTCATCCTTAGATGCCGAAGAGCTTAGCAATATTTTAGAGGTCTCGATAGTACTCCGTGGTGCTGTAGACCTAATAGAAGACGGTTTAGGCTGTATAACATAAGCACCTATTTTAAGGTCAGGCGTTAGGGTACTCATAATAATGGTGGAGATTACTGTTGTGATTATAAATTTCTAAACTCATTATCAAGATAGTTTAACCATCTTTAACAGCCATCCGGTCAGTCTAATTAGTTGAGATTGG
>BPTQ01000001.1:105878342-106013920 GCA_019973895.1 Chrysanthemum seticuspe
AATAATAATTACGAAAACGCAATTAATTAACAAAGATCACATACGTACGTATCAAATAACCATCGATGGGAACAAAGCCATCAAAACTTATCGCCATCTCCGGTTAACGGATCCTCTATACTGGTTGACTGGGATCCACTTGCCTGACTCTGCCCTTACCATTCTATACTGGTTGACTGCTGAGAAAGGTGAACACGCTAAACTGGTTGACTAGTGGATAGCAAACCTACTTGAATTCTTAATCCCCCACTCACAGATTCAAGGATTGCCGGCCCGTGAGTGATAATATTCAGATCGTACATCGCCATGAATTACTGAACCGAATCCCCTGGTCCTTGTTGTCCTGAATACTGCCACGCGGACTAAAAAGGACACCACTGTAGAAACGACTATCCAATCCCGCTTAACTGGTTTACGACAGGAGAGCTGAAATTGGGGTGAACTTTGTTCTTAGATCACTGAAAATCTTGGGTACATAACGGTATCATTTGCTGGCCTAGAATTACTGACGATAATCTAACGGCTTACTAGGGCCCACTGGACAAGTAGAACCACTCCTAAGATTCTTGGTATCCCATCCGCTTAACTGGTTTCCTCAGATAGCTGGTCAATTCGCCCTAACCTATCAGCAAAGATGTCACCACAGGAAAAATCAGGCGCACCGTCATAAGTCCTGTTGTTCCTGGTCCCCTAAGCCAAGTCATTAAGTACCGCTACATGCTAGACTTATAATAGTGAGTGCCCGGCCGTTAGGAACTTAGACACTCACCCCCTAATTCTTAAGTTCATCCAAACGATAGGTGATCAGTTGGTCAAATCGCACAAGTGGAAAGAGTCGTCAGTTGGTCATATCTTACCATTCCCGTCTCAGTCCGTTCACCTAGGGTCAGTTGGTCATATCTCCTAGGCAATTGGCCTCTACCGCTATTCAAAACTACCGAAACAAGGGTAGCTACCAATAAACTATGCATGCATACACTAGAAACAATTAATTAACGCAAAAGCATTAATAATAAAAGAATCTAAACTAGGCCAAGACCTAATTTCCACATCTCTAAAATATCCTAGTGGGATGACAAATATAATTACCATGTAAAACAATAAATAAACAAAGACATAACATCAAATAATTAATTGACTAATAATAAATTAATAATCAAATTAAATAGAACACAATAAATAAAAATGCTCCCAACAATTAAATCAGAATCAAAATTATAATAGAATGATGAAACCAAAATAATATTAAGAGTCGGAAATAATTACATATCATGTCAAAGATAATGCTATCGATCCACAAAAGATGAATAAATCATTCCTGTACATGTACCGTATATAGTGGAATTCTTTAGGGAAATTGCAACAATGGCCCTTGATCATTCAATACTTATCACTTGAAGACTTGATTTTTATTTTACACATGAATGTGTAATAAACTTCTTTTAATATTGACGACTTCAGCCCCTAGATTTCAAAACTTCTTGTAAGATATCCGCATTTAATTAATTACGGCGTAATTAAATTATGATTACGCCGTAACCTTCGAAACTTTGCGCCCAAGTAATAAATTACGCCGTAACTAAACATCGGGTTACGTCGTAATCCTTCACCAGCTCATACTTATCCGATCCGAAATAATATCTACGACTAATTCCATGTTACGCCGTAACCTTCATAAAATAATTACGACGTAACCATAAGAGATGGTTACGCCGTATCCTTCAAAGCATCATAAATACGCCGTAACATTATTAAGCACACAAATAATTATCAGGCCCTCGTATTATGAGTTACGTCGTAGTCCATTGCACAACTTACGTCGTAACTAGTCTTTAGAATATGTCTTTTGGCCTTTTATCACTACTTTTCCGCTCCAACGCCTCATTTATCCTGAAATACAATTATGAACGAATATGAACGGATTAAGTACCATATTAATACAAATGAGGCCATAAACACGGGAATTTGACATATAAAATATTAGGCTAATTTGATGTTATCAGATGACAATCGTGAAGAATATAAATTTGAAGTTTATGAACCCTTGTCAGGGCTTATTAATGGTGTTGGGATTAATGGAGAGCGACGTACGTTCTACGCAAGGTCATGTATGGAAACACTACTTTTGCTTGATCAGTCAGATTCTATCATTCAGGATGAATCAAAGAAAGTGAAACGAAACAAAAAGACTGGTGAGAAAGAAATAAAGTGGAAAAAAATAATAGTTGCAGCCTTGAAGTCGGTATGTCTGCAAGGCTACTCTCATATGCTTGACCTCCTTTCTTAGTGTTTTTTTTATATATATATTTCAATATGTTTATGTTGTGTGTGATAGGCTGATTGCAGATTGAAGATAAGAAATCTTCGAAACAAAGTTTTAAGAACGGTCAAGAAATCTGGGTCAACCATAGATCAGGACCAACTAGCTTCAATCTTTGACCATAAGGTTAGTTCGAATCAGTATGTCCTTCACTTCTTACCGTTTGCACAATCTTAATAAAAATGTCATTTTTGTGCAGGTCAATTCAAGCTCCTGATTTTCGGTTAAGGGGAAGCATGTAGAACTGATTGCAAAAAGTTAAAAGACCGAAGATGTACATTTGATATGAATATAAGAATACAACTAATTGCAAAAAGTTAAAAGACCGAACATGTACAATTGATATGAATTTCTTGTTGTAATGTCTTTTACCGAATGTACAAGATACCGAAGAATAAATGGGATTTCAAATGCTTCATGTATAGTGTGTATCCTTTAATTGCAAAGATTAATTTTCACAACATAAGTCTTACTTGTTATGGAGTAATATTCTAACAGTTATGGAGGACTCATGTTCATTTCGTCCACCTTGGTAATAAATGACTGTGGAGTGGGTCGACCATCAATTTTTAAACAGATAGTCGTTTGTTTGCATTCCTTAATAAAAAGATCTTGTTGCCTCGAAAGAACACTAAGAATAGCAACAGATTCGTGTAGACAAGTGCGTAGGTTTTAATCGCTCGTTTGGTGCTTGGTTGGAAAAGGGGGGAAACATGCACAATGGGTGTGAGTGTATTTCGAATTTACAAGAAAGAAAGTAGGGTAGTGTATTTTGTGGTTTATGATTCGTGTTCAGTAAGATTAACACGAAAGGTTGAGTTTCGTACCTTTGTTGTGTGGCTGCTAAGGAGATATAGGGTTGGAGATATAAGGAAGAAAAAGAGTTAGATCTACTTTGGAGTGATAAGGTTGGTGAATATGTGACTGCAAAAGAGATGAGTGTGATAGGCGTGGTCATTCCTACTTAACGAATTCACATAATCTACCAAAAGCTAAATAAAATAAGTTACCAAACAGACCAAGCCTAGCATAATTCCGTATCATACTTAAGAGAGATGCCCATACTGAACAGCTCTTGAGACAATAACTTAGCACCGTACGGCACATTCACCTTGATCCAGGGACCGACCTCTGGATCACATTCGCCATTCTCTTGCACTTTCTGCATACACGCATTTCTGAACAGTCACTGAGAGTGAAAAGACGCTCGTGCAGATTAGCAGATGCTCCATGGGCTATGAGGCAGTCTCGTTCCATCTCGCCAAACTTGATCCCACCAAATCTTTTCCTGTCTGCTACTGGTTGCCGGGTGAGAGGGTGTACAGGGCCTGTGTTTCGGAACTTCACTTTGTCTTCAGACATATGGACAAGCCTCTGGTAAAAAGTGGGTCCCATGAAAACAAGTGATTTAACGATTTCGCCAGTTCGCCCGTCGCACAGCCTCTTGTTTCCTCACCTAGTAAATCCAGCCATTAAAAAAAAAAAAAAAAAAAAAAAAGTTAACGTAAGTAGAGTTGGCATGATGGGCAGGTTGGCCAACAGGTTAAAAACAGTTCGCTTTCCAGTTCAACAAATTCACGGATAAGAAATACTACAATATGACACAAACTAAACTTAAATTGTTAAATTTAGAAGGAAAAAAAATAGGTTGATTTTAGAAGTTAAACTGTTTACCTGTGAAGCTGGTCTGTAATGGCCCCAACAGAGAGAGCAGAAAACCGGGTGGCATATTTTAGTGAACCTCCTAAGGCGATTCCCTTGCTCAGCGCTGATTCCAGGATCTGCCCAGGAGTTTGTCTTGAGGGAAAGGCGTGTGGGTTTATCACTATATCAGGAATGATCCCTTGTAGAGTGAACGGGAGGTTCTCTTGAGACTCCAAATAACCCAAAAACCCCTTTTGACCGTGCATACTTGAAAACTTATCGCCGAGACACGGCGAATGGACCTAAAACCAACACATCATATATTAACTATTTAGCAAGTGCAAATAAAAAAATAATAATAATTAAAAAAAAAAAACAGATATTGCAATATAAACAGGAGGCGATGAGCAGTTTAGCAACATGTGAAAATGGGTGATTTTCGTAGATCAAAACAGAACCCATTTTGAATCATTACCCAACCCGTTGCCACCACTAGTTTAGGTAGAGTGAATTGAACAAATTACCTGTCTCAAAGATACTACAGAAAAATTCTTTCCTTCATCATTTGCTGACAGCACGACCTTCTGAACCATCCCTCGTTCAGTGTGCTTCAATTTCACACTATGATCAGTTCCCGATTCTGTGAATTTCCCTATTACTATATCTCCGCTTTGTAGATTGGCGCTAATGAAGGGAAACCCATCATCATCAAGACTATCTACCAGACCAATCTTGCTTTGGGTCTTCCCAAAGTTGACAACATCATCGGTGTTGATCTTCTTCTCCACATTCTTGTCCTCCTTGTTCTTGACCTCAGCTTTATAACTTCTGATATGTTCTGTCCGTAACATACCACGGTCTAATGAAGATCTGTTCATGACCAAGGAGTCCTCTTGGTTGTAAGCGAGATGGATGTTAACGGTCACAATCACCGTTGAAGAACTCCGGTCTAGATATCATACCCTTTTGACTTTGACCGATAGATTGACCAGGTTTTTCAAGACAATCAGAAAGCACTGTCTTGAAAAGAGGCCGCTGAGGATAAAAAAGCTGGTGAGACAGGGTATCTACCCTAATGTCGGGATTTGTGCATGAGTAGCCAATTGCTTGCTGACTGTGTTTTTGGGACTGAAATAGGCCCCTTTGGCATGATCATGATTAACAAAGGGGATGATCCCACAACTCAAACCCAACATAAATGACATATCAATTTCGCAGTGAGTGTATTTTTTAGGGTTATGTTTCTCATTTTGTAGAAAGAGATATTTGATGTCCCATGCATTGCAGCAATCTTCTTCCTCTTCGGTTCCAATTAGTTCGACAATACCATTGTCAAGCATATCATGAAATGAATGAGTTCCGCCTTTTAGAAATCTAAATTTGTGCAAATTTTGAACAACTAATAGTGGTCACAAAACCCTTCCAGTATCACAAAAGATGCGCACTTCTTTATATTTGGTATCTTCTTTTATTTCCATCTGAGACAGATTTAAAACAAGTCATAATTATATATATAAATGACAAAGTACGCTAAAATGATATAAAATGTTGCTGGAAGTTGTAAAAAACTTATCAACATTGGTAGCTATGGGGCATTTCAAAAAGGAGATTCAGGCATTATATGAAGTGGCAACTTTCTCCACTTGTTTACTTATTCATGGGTCAATTTAAAATATTGCTCATTCCTAATAGGTCCAATCAGAAAATTTGTTTGAAAGGGATGGGTCAAATGGGTTAAAAGTTGCCTAAAGTGTACTTTTACTGTTTATGTATCATATCAAATTATGCTACTCTTGTAAATATACACTTTTGAATCATATTTAACACATGATCTATATATATAGCAACTGGCAAAAAATATGTGTCACCAATCCAATCCAATTTGTTTTGACCCACTCTAGAAACATATACTGGTAGTATCAAACTTTGAGTCTGAAACCGTTATTACCCTGCCCGTTCAACTTGCCCATTATATCACCTCTAATTGGTGCAGAGTAATAAGCCACAAAGTAAAAAGAATCTGCTTAGTTTTAACTTGGAACCTGTTTTAACCCGTTACCCGACTAACCTGACCCGCCTATTTTGGCACCTCTATTTGGGTCAGTGCGAGTAATATGAAATCTAAAACCCAGAAACCATGAGACTGACCATTTGAAGCACTTCTTTTCTACGCCTCTTACGCCTATACTCAGCCACAAATGAAGCAGAATCTTTGCAACCTCCCACCCAATCGCCATCAACAAAAATCTTATCCATTCCGCTGAGTGATGTTTTGGTATCATTAACTAACGTTTGCATTCCACAAGCTAGAAGTATATCAGAAAGTCTTTCGCGTTTGGTTGTTGACACAAGGGCGTTACCAGCTAAATTTTTTATCAACCCACAATTTTCACCATCAGGTGTAGAAATATAACATATCTTTCCCCCTGCACTCATCATGAAAAAAATTACAACAGTTAGAAAGTATATAAAGTCTACTGAATCTATGTAAGAGACAAAAAGACAAAGAGGTACAGTATGACTAAAAAAATTGCAAAGCTACAGTATGATAATATATGATAATGATACAAAAATAGTAGTCATACTTGATCTTTCCCTAAGACTTACCCTCATTTATGTAGAATTTTTAAATAAACCTTAAGTAAAGAAAATAATAACCTTAGATGGCTCATAAAAGGGACTAGCTTATGTATGCATAAACGCCAGACACGTTTATGCGCTTCTTTTCCCATTATACGTTCTTGCGGCAAATTTCAATACTAACATTTTACAAAACCAAGTGTAGCAGACAACAGATAGAGAACAGAAGCTTGCTTCAACTGTAATCAGATATATAAGAAACCAAAAGGTGGAAACCACTTCTGTAATTGACATTTTGCAATGTTTTATATCATCAAAAAAAATTTGAGGAAAATCAATTAAATGGATGGACCAAAACCAGTTAGTAGAAATGGAAAACTACTTTAGAATTGTGCTAAACAAAAAACTAGGACATAGCACAAACTAAAGCTTGAAAACGAGACATAAATTGGCTTCAGGGGGATCCTGAGCAAAAAGGTAAGAGCTTTTTAAATGACTAAAATTAATATATGAGAGGACCTATTATGAGGTTATCAACCATCTATTTCTAGAATTCCCATGTTTCAGCGAAAGCATTTGTTATTCTTATGACCAAAGCTTATTATAAAATATGGGGTCATTTAAACGAAACATTTCATATTAGCAAAGGGCATAAAATCAAGCGAGAATAACCATATCTTGCATCTCCAGCTTTCCCAGCATAAAAAACCTGCTGCCGTGTCCTCATATCAGAAATCATTTGCAATGGATTTGCCCTCCTAACCAAAGCAGCAACACCAGATGTCTATTGTAATCAGAGAGTCAAGTAGCAGATGCACACAACACACAGTTGAAACAAGAACATGCACAGATTAGTTTCTGCCTAAACACGCAGATTTTCTTTATTGAAGAAACTCACTCAAAACTCCAATTTGATACAATAAGAATCCCTACCCTTCACGGTATATATAGACTAACCTATACGCGTTGTACTATAACTAGGATTACACATTAAAACATAACCTGATAGATAACTAATAGTTGGACGAGTTGGACTAGGACTCCAACTATGAACCTGAAACCTGATCCATGCTACAGTAACGCTACAGTAGCCATAATCAGACTTCATCAGGAATTCACCAACAATCACCCCCTGAATTTCTGATTCGAAGAGGGCAACTCTTGCACACCAAGTAACGATCTCATCTCCTTGAACCTTATGCGCGCCAAGGCCTTCGTCAATGGGTCTGCTCTTTGTTCGTCACCGGATACATGCTCAACAATTACCTGCTCATTCTCCACACACTCACGAATGAAGTGATATCGAGTGTGGATGTGTTTGCTTCTACCATGAAAGACCGGGTTCTTTGATAATGCAATTGCTGATTTGTTATCAACTCTTATTATCACTTTTTGTCTTTCCATTCTTGTCACTTCCGCCAATAACTCCCTAAGCCAAATTGCTTGACACGCCGCTGCAGTGGCTGCCATGAACTCAGCTTCACACGAAGATAATGCCACGGTAGTTTGCTTTTGTGAGCACCATGTAATGGGCGATGTACCAAGATAGAAAATGTGTCCAGTAGTACTTCGTCCATCATCAATATCAACATTATGACTACTATCACTATATCCTACCAATTTCATGTCATTACCCCGCTTGTATTCAATTCCAAACGAAGTTGTACCTTTAAGATAGCGTAGGATTTGCTTGATAGCACGAGCATGTGATTCTCTTGGACTTTGCATATATCGACTAACCACTCCAACTAGCAGATGCACACAACACACAGTTGAAACAAGAACATGCACAGATTAGTTTCTGCCTAAACACGCAGATTTTCTTTATTGAAGAAACTCACTCAAAACTCCAATTTGATACAATAAGAATCCCTACCCTTCACGGTATATATAGACTAACCTATACGCGTTGTACTATAACTAGGATTACACATTAAAACATAACCTGATAGATAACTAATAGTTGGACGAGTTGGACTAGGACTCCAACTATGAACCTGAAACCTGATCCATGCTACAGTAACGCTACAGTAGCCATAATCAGACTTCATCAGGAATTCACCAACAATGTCCTCTCCCAATTTTTGAAAGAATGTGACCATGAACCCGTTGAAAAAGCCCTCGTAAGCCCATTCGTAATAACAGCAGCATCCAGATAATGCTCAATTGGATGTATAGTGCGATCGGGATAGAGATCCCTTTGCATTGCCTTCACCATTCGCTGAGCATGTCTAAGATGAACTTTTAGCTCTCTTTCCAAACGTTTATTCCTGAAATCGTCTTTATTGTCGACTTTTCTTCGACCAGTATAACCTTCTAGCAGACATTTGACCATATACCCAAGATACCGAGCTTCTCTACTACGTCCAGTAATACTGGGAAATAAATAGGTATCAAGGCACTCATCAACAGACTCTTTAGGTGGAAATCTGCTCTTTTTTACAAGTTTGTCAACATATCTTAGTGAATTTCCATCCTTACGAAAATCATCACATTCCTGATCAGCAGCATGAATGGATGCAATTAATATATTGACAATGTTACCATCCTCAATGTCGGCATCAATCAGATCGACCACTTCTTTATCAGATCTTACCCCGAGGGGAAAAAAGAGGGTCCATATTGATATATCCATCAAACTCATGATATAAACTGTTATCACTTGTGCTCCACCGCCAATATCTTCAATTTTAGGAGTTTCTGGCAATTTCACATAAACCCTTTTTCTTTGCATGATGGAACGGTACTGCACTTGCCAAGGATTATCCCCCAACCAAAGTCTATTTAATCCAATCTGCTCTTGTGCAATAAAGGTCTGCAAAACGGTTTTTGAGATTACACACGTTATAATTTGTGAAAGTTATATGCACAATATGATAAAGGAGCACTAAAAATTGGCTAAAAATTAGAATAAGCCACCGGAATGTTTTTATAATTCCAAAAATATTTAAGTGCTGTGATTGTTAGTAGCATAAATGAACCAGATTTAAGCTTCAATTAGTTATCTTCCCTTTTATGTTGCTTTGCGTGAACTTAAACTCCAAAGTTCTACCAAAAGCTGATTTTCTTAAAACATGAGATGCACTGAGATACCTATTAAATGCCTTAAACATAAATGACAACTAAATAATCACTCACGTTATCATGCATGCATAATGATCTGGCTTTAATGATGAACCACAACTATATCCATATTCCAAACTCCATGAATCACATACAACTCAATGATTTTGTGAATTTTTTAGACAAATAGAGAGAAATCTATGGCACCTAATAGTATTAACGCCTGAACTTATGAATATTCTGAAGTGGATTATTGAACAAATAAACTACAAACACGAAGCTAAGAGAAAAACAATAGGTTTTCACCTTCTCGGATCCCTTGATTATGAAATACCCTGATCAAAATCACAGTCATCTTTCTCAGCTCTACTCATCCAGCATGAGTCTCAATTAACCATCACAAGAATCCTCCCAATACACACTTCGCGCTCCTCACTTTCCAGGGTTTTCTTGTCCAGATACTTCTCCTTTCCAGTTTTGAACTCGTCACTTCTAACAAGCTCTTGAGTATACACCTGAAATGTTAACCACAGATTCACATATCAAACTCAAAGGAACAAGCATAATGCATATGATTATCACTGTTGTACCAAAGATTAACTTATATCGATGCGTGTAGGCAAAAAATACTGGAGTTAAGTTTCGCCAAGAGTAATTATCTAATTTCTTAAATTTGATTACAAACATAGAACCAAAAACAATAAATCAGACATGTTTGCATATGTTTGATAATTAACGAATTTAGAAGTAATGACTGTCATGTGTCATGGTAAATAGTAAAGTATAATCCCGTCAACACACCATCATATTGTGTTAACTCACTGTTCAAAGGTTTGAAATAACCTAGTAATTAAATACAGTATCATTTTGAGCCACAGAAAATCTCTCATGACGAGTCCAAAAACAAAGAGACCTTCCGCAATTTGAGAAATCTCAGAAAAGGTTTTAACTACGGTACAGGTTGGGTTGACTCAAAAGCATTTTACTCCAAAATAAGGAAAACATCAATAAACAATCAGTCTGTCATAACACAATAATATTACTTTACTATATATACTAAAAGGCAGGAGCCTTTGTTTTGCAAAACATGCATTAAATGCAATCTTTCCCGACTTGGCAAGAATAGCCCCTGAGGTTCAAGAGGCGATGTAAAGTAAGTCCAAACATTAAATGCAAAGTTTTACAACTTGGCAAAAACAGTCCCTGAGGTTTAAGTGTCGTTCCAAAATAAGTCCAAACATTAAATGCAAAGTTTCACAACTTGGCAAAAACAGTCCCTGAGGTTTAAGTGTCGCTACAAAGTAAGTTCTTTTAAGCCAATCCCGCTGCATCGCGCGGTTTCCACACTCGTTATTTCTAAAAGAAAATCTAGTCTTGTGAATAATACGTTTAGACATTTAAGGAGGTTTTGCATATCAAAAATTCACTTTGGGACTTAACCGACTTTATACCTGTTTGAACCATTTACCCGTTTAATCCATTAGGGTACTGGCAACCCACCATCGGTTTCATTCATGCCGATCGGCATGACCAATGCTTGTTCCTTCGTTCGGTGTGGGATGAAAAAGGGAATAATTGACCGTGTCTCAACATTGTTTGGTATCATATGGATCAATTTGGTTTTTATATAGACTACTTTATTTTCAAATTTGAACTACTCACTTTTTGTAAAAACATTTTATAGTACACACTACATATATAAAGTTAAAGTATTAATAAAAAAAAAAAAAAAAAAAAATAGATGAGGTATGGGTTAAGCATGGTTGCCACTAAAAATCTATTGTTAGGTATGAGATTGGTATGAGATGAGATGAAAAGATATTATTGGTGGATGATTAGACATGAAAAAACTTGTTAGGCATGGTTGCCACCACCCTGAGAAATAATAACATAACCCAAATTACCCTACTCATAAGTAAATGGGTTTTGAAATTAGGGTTTATGTTTATGTTACTTGGGTCAAGGTCACTGACTGCCTTGGGTTTCACAATAATATTTTGGTTTAGCTGCATATTTTTGAAACAATGACATGTTTGGTCCTTGTAGTTTACCTCAAATAACAAGTTTACTCTTTAAGTCGTTTTAATTACACTACACATACATATTTTTGAAACCCGTTGCCCATTTAGTTCTTATTTTAAAAAATAAGGATCATCTGTGTAATTATTTACAGTTTTTTTATTACACGGATAGTCCCTATTTTCCTATTATTTCCTGTTAATACAAATAAACCGTAAAAACGTTTATTTATATTTTACGATCTTCTAATGTTTTGTCGATAACAAACGTAAAATCATTTTAACGAAACAAATAAAATACGTAAATAGTTTAAGCCAATAGTTTACTAACACACTTACGTTTTTACATAAAAAACTAAACAAGTAAAAGTGATTTTATGATTTAGTAATACATATGTACAACAACTAGTGTTTACATATTGGGCAAATATATACATAACTAGTATGTATTATAATGAGTAATATAAATGGGTAGAAGTTTAAGTATTTGACCCATTTACCAAATACATTGAATGTAGTACGGTAAAACCCAAAGTCCATGACCCATACCAATGGAGCTTAACCTATAACCTATTGCATGACATCATGCATAAGTCATAAATGGGTATTATCCATGACCCATGGTTTTAACCCATGACCCATGGACTAGATGCATTGCATCTTGTAGATACATTGTATCTACTTGGATACCCATGGTCCAAAGTCTAGGACCCATGACCCATAACCCATGACCTATGACCCAAAACCCATGGGCAAAGAGGAGCGTCATACAGATCCCCAGGAATACACTGGACGGATCCCTCAAGTGAGGGATCCGTGGGATCCGTGGAACAGTAGCACTTTTTCTTCTATAAATAGTGAGCCATTTATTCATTGCAACTCACCCCTTTCACATAGATTTTCTCTTTAAGTTGTAAACTCTCTAACCACAGATCCAAGTGATCTGTGTATGTAGTTTTGTTTTTGTGTGATTCTCTAGGTTCCTCTTAAAGGCGAGATCACCACCTCTTGAAGTCGAGCAAGCTCAAGTCCATGAGTTGCCATGCTTCGTCATCATCAAGACTATTGAGCTTCTCTTGTTGATAGTTCTTTCTTCCTCCTTAGAAGTGTTGTGTTAAAGGCATTAGTGAAGGATGCCGAAAGAGTCAAGACGAAAGCATTAGTGAAAGGTGCTTAAACATCCGTGTCAAAGGCATTAGTGAAGGATGCCAAAGGGGTCAAGACGAAGGCATTAGTGAAAGGTGCCAAACATCCGTGTCAAGGGCATTAGTGAAGGGTGCCTAGAAGTCAAGTCAAGTGGCATTAGTGAAAGATGCAAAGGGTGTATAATCGATGAGGTGCATCGATGTACAAATAGAGATAGGTAGTATCCAAGGATATTGATATCCTTGATGATGTTGTAATAAGGAGTGGATCTCCTTTGGGATAGGTGTTGTGTAGTGTTGGGTAGTAGTTCCTCCATTGTAATGGAACTCGGTATCTAGCCTAGTACCGGATAAAGGTTAGGCGACGTTGTGATAGGTGTGGTTCTACCTTGTGGAAGAACCCGGTGTCTAGCCTAGTACCGGAAAAAGAGTAGGTGATATGTGCAAAAACACATATCATTTCTTTATCGAATAAAACCCAAAATAACCAAGAAAGAGCCGTTTATTGCTAATATTTGTGGTTTTCTTGAGTTTGTGCTTGTGCAGGTACGGATATGTAAAAACACACAAAAAGAAGCCAAATCAGACGTAAATCTGAGCACGAGAGATCAAGAGAGTTTGAGCTGAGCTGGAAGGTCGAGATGGTGCATTTGTGAAGATTTTATTCTCTGAGGATGATTTTTGGAAGTTTTAATCAAGTTTGAAGAAATGTCAAGATCAGTCCCTTATCTTTGAGCATTTGGCAAAAGTGATCCCTCAAGTCTCAGAAGTTGCAAATTTCACCCTTGGATTATTTATGAATGACAAGTTTGGCCCTTGAAAGAGATTGTCAGAATTACAGCTATGGTCCTTTGAAATTCAGAAAATACACATTTAGTCCTTAAAATACACCTTGGTTCATTACATAGTCCTAAATCCAAATACAATCCTTGGCCCAATATTATTATCCTAGCCCAATCATTTGATCCCACACCCGGTCCAATAGCTAATACCCGCCGGTTTTAATATCAACCCATTTACCCACCTTTTAACCCGTATCACCCTTTTGGACCCCGGTCAACATCCCAAGACCCGGTCAACAATATCAAAGTATATTAAAAAAATACTCACGCGCCCAAACCCAGTAACTCACCATCTTTACTGTTTACCACCATCACCACATTTACCTTCATTCACCCCTTTACCCGTACACTTAAGTACCCTTCTAGAACCCTCTGACAACGTGTCAGAAGATGCTAGCATCAGGATTGCCATAGTGGACGAATGAAGCCTTCTTATTGGTCCTGCCACATCACAAGAGTGATCCAAGGGCTCTGATTTGATATGATGACAAGAGAATGAATCAAAGGTCGAGATTAGAGCTCTAGATGCTTCTGATGATCAATCCCAAGCTCCTGGATCAGCTATAAAAACCCACTCTCTCCACAGTTGCAAGATGTCCAATTTCTCACGTTTTAGAGGAATTTTGGCCTTTTAATTTTCTGTCAATTTACATGTTTTTAGTAGTTAATTGATTTGTAATCTCAGATTTTAATTGTAATTTCAATTCATTTAATGCAAATTTCACTTTTACTTGATAAATCATTGTTATTAGTCTTAAGTATAATCTGTTTTAAGATCTCATTTTCTGTTCAGTTAAGCTTATATAAGCTTGTTTAAGCTTATGTAAGCTTGTTGTTAATCTACCTGTTCTCAATTTCAGTTTTCACAAAATAGTCAATGAAAGTCAAAAATCAGTCAACATTTCAAGTCAAACCTGTTCTAGATCAAATTATGTTTCTAATATGTTATTTTAATGAGATTTGAGATTAGTTTTGTGTTTATAATCAGTTTCAGTAAGAGTCATTTGAATATCGTAGGTTAAAGTGTTTTTATAAAGTCTTAAGGGGTGTTTGGTAATGCTTTGATGCTTTGTTTGAATGATTTTTTGGAGGTGGCTAATTGATTAAATCTGTTTTAGTTGTTAATATTAGAGGTTTCCAGTTTAAGTTTTCAAGTTCTTCAAGTTTACTTTCAAAAATGTTAGGTTTCTATTATGCCATTCTAATATCAGCTTCTTCAGGTTTATGAGAGTAAGGTCTTCTATCTCTTTTTCTGCTATCTCCTTGAAGGTTAGTTTAGGTTGTCTGCTCATGCTCTTAAGTTGGTGATTTGGCTTAAAAGTGTCCTGTACCACAGTATGCTTTCTCAGTTAAGTATCATGTTTATTAGCTTTAAATTTGCTTATTCTCTTGATAACTAGACTTAATTCTTGTTTCCTTAGATTATAATTATTGTTGTTTTCAGTGTTTCATTCTTTAGTTAACTCTTAGGAGCTTGTAGACTAGCTTTTTACATCCTGTGTTGCCACTTGTTCTGCTGATTTTCCTGTCCTACCTATATCAGTAACAGTGCAGCTTTTATCCTAGTTCATATCTGATTGTAGGTTAGTGTTAGGTTGGTGCTATTAGTTCACTATACATCTAGGTTCATTTGAGTTATAGTTTTTAGCCTCTAGAGCTTAGTGTTTAGCTTATTCAGGCCTACTTGTGTTTAACTGTTTCTGCATCAGGTCCTTTTCTGTCCCATAAACTGTTGCATCAGTCCACTTATGTCCCAAATAGCCTTTAGTTTTTGATCTTTAATTTCTTCATCATTAGTCCTTATTAGCTGATATTTTAGATTTAGATTCTCTGGCTGGTTGTTTACTGATTTCAACTTCTGGATTTCTCATAAGCTCTTCTGATTAGCCTGTGGATAAGCTCAAAAGTAAGGGTCAAGAGCTGTTTGAATAAAATAGTCAGTTTGCATAAATCATAAGACAGAGCTTGTAGCTTGTTAGGATTAGGTGGAATCAGTTAGAATTGGCTTGTTTTAGCTTAAGTTAGCTTCTGTACTCATTTGGTAGCTTATAGTGTCCTTTAGCTTATTCTAGTAGCTTATTTTGAAAACAGTTTGAACTACAGCTCTCATTTCTCATTCATAAGCCATAGTTTTTTATAATTTTCCTAGATTTAGAATAATATTTTTGATTTTTACTGAATTGTTCATTAATTTTCATTACTGTTTACTATTTTTCCCTATTTAAAACAGTTTTTAGAACTTTTTAAATAGCTTTTATTGCAATTAAATCAGAAAAAGTTCCAAAAAATAAATTTTCAATTTTCATAGATTAAGATAAATACAAAAAGCAAAAAAATTATTTTTTCTAGATTTTTCCTAGCTTATTTTGTAATTTTTAGCCAATTAATTAGTTTTTAATAGTTTTAAATTCGTAGAAAATAGAAAAATAATCAGAAAAATACAAAATTAGTTTTGAAAATTCTCTTTAGTTATTTTAGATTTTTGAAAAATAGTTTCATAATTTTCCCTTTAATTTTCATAATTTCTAGTATTTTAATTTAGTTTTAAAAGTTAAAATTTAGTTTTTAATTCTAATAAAATCCAGAAAATTCCTAAAAATTAGTTTTAATTCATAAATAGTTTTCAAATATCATTTTTAGAGTAAAAGTAATTTTAGGTTATTTTTAGGATTTAGATTAGACGTAGTTGCATTTTATTCGCGTTTCGTTTTAATCCCGTATTTGCATTTTAGTATAGATTTGCGTAGTTTGCCTTAATTCTTAGGTTTTCCCCATAGATTTTAGTCCCATTTACTTTCCTTATCCCGTAGTTTAGAAAACATCATTTTATCCCCTTCTCTTATTCGAATCCCGAATCGCGACGTGAGTTGGAAATTCCATTCAACCCTCGTTCGGAACGATCTCGGTGCTCAAACCTAATACGTTTGAGTTACCCACATACTACAAACTTCTCTATTATTGATTTTTAGCGAATCAATTTTTGGCGCCGCTGCCGGGGAGGGCTTGTAGCGAGTTTTCGTATTCCGTCTCGAATCGCGTGCATTTGAAGATCCTTCCCCGAGTGAAGTTACCGTCGTTTTTGTAAATATATATTTTTCAAAAACCCAAAAAAAAATCTAAAAACACCAAAACATTCTTCCTAGAGTGTTTACAAAACCATAAAAATTAAAAAACCAACAAAAGAAACTGAAACGTCGATTGTTACGTCGGCTCACCTTTAAGGTACAACCTATACACGGGGTATAAGGAAAGTCTTGACATTAAATTGCAAACTGAAGAACGATCCACTCTTCGTTCCCGCTCCGCTGCGCGTACTTTTGAGAGCTACTGAGCACCGGTTGACGTGACGGTTACAAAAATATTGTGTTTTCTTAAATATAAAAACCCAAAAAGATTTTTCTTTTCAAAATTTGTTTTAAAAAACCAAAAATAATCTTCTTTTATTCTCTTAATTGATAATTCTTTTCTTTTACCCTCTATATGTTTAATTCTCATGGATACGATCGATTATCGTCATTGTTTTCATTGCAAAGGTCGTATGGAAGAGAAACAATATTGTTGTCTTAATCCAGAATGTGTATGTGAGCGATGTGGACAACCTGGTTCCAAAAAATCTTGCTATTGGTGCGACTTAGCCGACAAAAAATCTCTCGATGACTCTAAAAGTTTTTCTGACCATCCGCCACAACCCGAGATATGTTCTTATCGTCGTTGCCTTCATTGTTAAAGCAATATGGAAGAGAAACAATTTCGGTGTTTGAAATGTATATGTGATTGGTGCGGAAATAATTATCGGAATGGATTTTGTGATGTATGCAATAATTTTATTAATCCAAATCCAGATCTCGCCCGTCTTTATGCACGGCTAGAACAAAAGAGTGCTCTTTATAATGACATAATTGGAGAACCCCCGATTCCTACTCCTTCTCCAGTGAGGGAAATGGAATATGTTTCTGAGCCCGAAGTGACTCCCGAGCCTATCACGGAAATGGTGGAAATCGCTAACTCTTATCCGGATAATTCTTCGATTTATCAGCTTTTGTGCATATGGTGCAGAGGACCCGAATATGGTGGGAATTGTCCCGGTTGTAGCAATGGAAAATCAGGAACCGAGTTTCACCACAATCCTGACAAAGAGACAACCAATTTCCCTAACCAACCTCTGTACTATGAGCCGGAATCATACTCTTGTGAGTATTGTGGTGGTCCTCACCAAGGTTTTCAATGTCAAGTTCAATTTAACAACTCAACCTTTGGTTATGAACCTTACCCGTATTCGTCACAACAATCATACTGTTGTGAGTATTGTGGAGGTCCGCACGTTAATTCCGATTGTCAAATGCAAAACCCTATTGTTTACGAGCAAGTTCCTTGTGATAATTACGACTATGCTTATAACCCACCTCCACAATACCAAGAAATTCAACCGCAAACTCCGTCAGATGATTAAGAATTTCACCAAGGTTTTCTCAATATATTACAAGAGTTAAATGAATTAAAAGAATTGCTTAATAAACCGGCTCAAGAAAAAGATCCTAATCAGAAAACCTATCGTGAATTATTAGCTGAAGAAGCCGTGAAAGTGATCCAATATCGTCCAACTACCTATTATTACGATTCTGATTCTGATTATACTCCTCCGAGTGACAATTCCACTCCCGTTTCTGAGCCTTTTATTTCCGACCCTTCACCTTCACTCACGCCGGTTGAGAGAAGTGACGTTCTTTTGGAAGAGGTCGATGATTCTATTTCTTCAAAAATCGTTGAACCCGTTGACTCTCTCATAATGGGGGATGAGCATCTTAGTATTAATCCGGAAATGGAAGCGTCTAATGTTGAGATCCTTATCCCAAGCCCAAGAGAGTCTGGGGTTGTTGATATTTGTGATGAGCCTTCTCTTGATAATTCGAGCGATCATGATGAGATGTTCTCCGATTCCGATGATGAGTCTTATGGAGACATCGATTTTATCGACGATTTACCTTCTGAGCCCGTCTACATTGAAGAAGAAAATGATTTTGAGCCGGAAGAAGAAGAGATTGAGCCCAATGATATTCAGATCGAGGATGAAGCATTACGGGAAACATTGTCGAATGTTTATCTTCTCATTTCTAAGATTGAAGCCCTTAACGATAATTCAAGTTCGCATCCTATCTCCGTTAAAGATAGTGATTTCTCTCCCGAGCTTGAGACTTTCCGATTTGATGAAGAGATTAGTGGCAGTTCCACTATGGCAGATGTTTATCCTCCGATTCTTGAGCGATTCTACTTCGATGTTGATATGAGCAAGGTTTTGAACGAGATTTTCGATACTCCGGCTGATTACCCGATTATTGAGGATGCGATTGATGAACCAATACCGCCGGGTATTGAGGATGTTATGAATGATCCCGAGGGGGATATGGTTGTACTTGATGGTTTTCTTGACTCTCCTCTCTCTCATGAGTCCACCATCCTTTATCCTAATGAGCTGACATGTGAAGACAAAATCTTTAAACCCGGGATATTAGTCATAGATGAACTTTATGCTAAAATCGTTTTCCGAGATAAGGATCCTCAGATGGATTCCTTTGTTTGTGAGCCTACACATCTTATGACTTACTATGAGCTCCCGTCTTTCTTGGAGTTTTCTCATTGTAATCCGTCATTCCTTCGTCCACCTGCTAAACCGCCGGATGATGGATCATTCTTTCATGTTATCCCTTATGTGCTGATGCCCGACATTTTCTTTCCCTCCCAACCCGCCCAGTCTCATTCTTTCAAGAATGAGGACACCGTTTTTGACCCTGGTATCTCTACCATTTTCTTCCCCAAGGACAACTGAATTCGGGGATCGAGTCAAGCTAGCGACTCGGTGACCAAAAACAGTAGCGCTTCGTGGGAGGCACCTCATGCTTATCTCTATCTTCTTTCTATTTTCTAATAAGTGACGTGAAGGGGTCAGCCTCTTCGATTTCTCGTGTTTGGTTGTTTGTGCTTTTGTGTTTAGGATGTTCCCGATATGAAGACTCTCGTGCTCGAAGTTTGTCTTTTCTCCACTCGAGTTTCATGATCGATGCTGATGGAAATCCCATATCCTAATCTTATCGACTAACGTTTATCTTCTAGCATACTTAATAAACGGCTTTTAGATTTTCGTGATACTCTTGCTTTAAACATTGAGGACAATGTTTCGTTCTAGTCTGGGGTAGGGTAATCTTCGATTTGATTTGACCGCACTTGCTTATTTTTGTTGTGTTTCTCTCGCAACCCCGTTTTTCCTTAGAAAATGTAATTGTGCAAAAACGTGAAAAATTTAAAAATTTTTGTAAGCTTTTGTTAAGTCTTTTTGATTGAAAAGTTTTGCTAGTCTCTTAGACAAGAAGCTATAAAATGCGAATTCTAGCTCACAAGGCCAAGATTTTGCAAGTTTCCCTGAGTGACTTTAAATATGCATAACTTTATTTCATTAGACGAAGCATTTGCTAAGTTAATATATGTTTTGACACCTTGTTGACTTTCCGCTGGTGAGAGTAGGAATAGAATTCTGACTTGACCGGGCGTGTTGAGCCCTAGCTTGTTCCCTTAACCATAGATAATCTAAAAAATTATCGGCTAAGCATCCGCGGATCTCATTATTTTGGATTTTAAATTTGCGGAGATCGAGAAATGATAGAGTTACTTATGAGTTTAGATGCTAAGCGTGGAGTAGTTGGTTCTCTTTAGAGCCCATCGAAGGTACTTATGGCTTTTTGTTCCCACAAAATTGTTTCACCCCATATCTGTCTAATAATAATTAGAGATGTCGGGTTTTTGGCGATAATTAGTTCTTTATCTTCTTAAAAGAATCTTTGTTTTAGAAATTGGGTACACATCAAGGATCCATAATAAATAAATAAATAAGTAATAAGTGAAAAGTAATAAGTAAAGTTATGAGCTGCGGTGTCGAGATCGGACCCTTGGATCTTTAGCCGGGATTGAGTGAGATCTTAGTCTAGCCAACCGGGATCCTCATTTTATGAAGCCTATAGTCTTGTAATTACCCCGTGAAGCTCCGTAGTTCATAGCTCATATAAGTAAAAGTAAGTATTAAAAAAAAAAAATTATTATTGATGAAAAGTGATGAAAATGAAAAATGAAAAGTCAAAAGTATAAGTGAATAAAAATTCCTTGATGTGGACCTCATTTTTGGGACAATGGTTCTTGAGAGAAGATGGATAACTAATTATCGACTTAGCTTCGTATCTTTATCAGATTAATTCTTATCAAAACGAGAAATTTGAAGAAATTCATTCCTCACAAAAATAAAATAAATAGAGAAAAATAGGAAAATGGGAACAAACGGTAATTACACAAGTAACTTCCATGGGTAGTGTTTGCATCTAGAATCATATTTAACAATGATTTCGGTTTTACGCTTAGTTTGGGACTTGTGAAAAATCAGGAACGATGTATTCTATCCGTATGGTCACTTCACGCTGTGTTGTGTTTCCTACTCCGTGATCCTAACGTGTCGTTTGAAAAATGTTGGAGTTATTGATCGACATGAAAGTTCAACAAACCGTCATACATAACCGGAATGTGCTTAACCGTAATATCTATACATGTGAATTAAAAGGTAAACGGGGCGTTTTTAGAATTAAGGCTTTCTTAATCTCTTTTGAGGAATCTTTGCTACTTCTTCATAGGTTTAGTAGAAAGAGATTGAAATCCTTGGTTTTAGAAGCGTGAGTTGATTGCATTGCGTGAGGACACGACAATCGTCTCGTCTGGGGTATTTTGATATGTGCAAAAACACATATCATTTCTTTATCGAATAAAACCCAAAATAACCAAGAAAGAGCCGTTTATTGCTAATATTTGTGGTTTTCTTGAGTTTGTGCTTGTGCAGGTACGGATATGTAAAAACACACAAAAAGAAGCCAAATCAGACGTAAATCCGAGCACGAGAGATCAAGAGAGTTTGAGCTGAGCTGGAAGGTCGAGATTGTGCATTTGTGAAGATTTTATTCTCTGAGGATGATTTTTGGAAGTTTTAATCAAGTTTGAAGAAATGTCAAGATCAGTCCCTTATCTTTGAGCATTTGGCAAAAGTGATCCCTCAAGTCTCAGAAGTTGCAAATTTCACCCTTGGATTATTTATGAATGACAAGTTTGGCCCTTGAAAGAGATTGTCAGAATTACAGCTATGGTCCTTTGAAATTCAAAAAATACACATTTAGTCCTTAAAATACACCTTGGTTCATTACATAGTCCTAAATTCAAATACAATCCTTGGCCCAATATTATTATCCTAGCCCAATCATTTGATCCCACACCCGGTCCAACAGCTAATACCCGCCGGTTTTAATATCAACCCATTTACCCACCTTTTAACCCGTATCACCCTTTTGGACCCCGGTCAACATCCCAAGACCCGGTCAACAATATCAAAGTATATTAAAAAAATACTCACGCGCCCAAACCCAGTAACTCACCATCTTTACTGTTTACCACCATCACCACATTTACCTTCATTCACCCCTTTACCCGTACACTTAAGTACCCTTCTAGAACCCTCTGACAACGTGTCAGAAGATGCTAGCATCAGGATTGCCACAGTGGACGAATGAAGCCTTCTTATTGGTCCTGCCACATCACAAGAGTGATCCAAGGGCTCTGATTTGATATGATGACAAGAGAATGAATCAAAGGTCGAGATTAGAGCTCTAGATGCTTCTGATGATCAATCCCAAGCTCCTGGATCAGCTATAAAAGCCCACTCTCTCCACAGTTGCAAGATGTCCAATTTCTCACGTTTTAGAGGAATTTTGGCCTTTTAATTTCCTGTCAATTTACATGTTTTTAGTAGTTAATTGATTTGTAATCTCAGATTTTAATTGTAATTTCAATTCATTTAATGCAAATTTCACTTTTACTTGATAAATCATTGTTATTAGTCTTAAGTATAATCTGTTTTGAGATCTCATTTTCTGTTCAGTTAAGCTTATATAAGCTTGTTTAAGCTTATGTAAGCTTGTTGTTAATCTACCTGTTCTCAATTTCAGTTTTCACAAAATAGTCAATGAAAGTCAAAACTCAGTCAACATTTCAAGTCAAACCTGTTCTAGATCAAATTCTGTTTCTAATATGTTATTTTAATGAGATTTGAGATTAGTTTTGTGTTTATAATCAGTTTCAGTAAGAGTCATTTGAATATCGTTGGTTAAAGTGTTTTTATAAAGTCTTAAGGGGTGTTTGGTAATGCTTTGATGCTTTGTTTGAATGATTTTTTGGAGGTGGCTAATTGATTAAATCTGTTTTAGTTGTTAATATTAGAGGTTTCCAGTTTAAGTTTTCAAGTTCTTCAAGTTTACTTTCAAAAATGTTAGGTTTCTATTATGCCATTCTAATATCAGCTTCTTCAGGTTTATGAGAGTAAGGTCTTCTATCTCTTTTTCTGCTATCTACTTGAAGGTTAGTTTAGGTTGTCTGCTCATGCTCTTAAGTTGGTGATTTGGCTTAAAAGTGTCCTGTACCACAATATGCTTTCTCAGTTAAGTATCATGTTTATTAGCTTTAAATTTGCTTATTCTCTTGATAACTAGACTTAATTCTTGTTTCCTTAGATTATAATTATTGTTGTTTTCAGTGTTTCATTCTTTAGTTAACTCTTAGGAGCTTGTAGACTAGCTTTTTACATCCTGTGTTGCCACTTGTTCTGCTGATTTTCCTGTCCTGCCTATATCAGTAACAGTGCAGCTTTTATCCTAGTTCATATCTGATTGTAGGTTAGTGTTAGGTTGGTGCTATTAGTTCACTATACATCTAGGTTCATTTGAGTTATAGTTTTTAGCCTCTAGAGCTTAGTGTTTAGCTTATTCAGGCCTGCTTGTGTTTAACTGTTTCTGCATCAGGTCCTTTTCTGTCCCATAAACTGTTGCATCAGTCCACTTATGTCCCAAATAGCCTTTAGTTTTTGATCTTTAATTTCTTCATCATTAGTCCTTATTAGCTGATATTTTAGATTTAGATTCTCTGGCTGGTTGTTTACTGATTTCAACTTCTGGATTTCTCATAAGCTCTTCTGATTAGCCTGTGGATAAGCTCAAAAGTAGGGGTCAAGAGCTGTTTGAATAAAATAGTCAGTTTGCATAAATCATAAGACAGAGCTTGTAGCTTGTTAGGATTAGGTGGAATCAGTTAGAATTGGCTTGTTTTAGCTTAAGTTAGCTTCTGTACTCATTTGGTAGCTTATAGTGTCCTTTAGCTTATTCTAGTAGCTTATTTTGAAAACAGTTTGAACTACAGCTCTCATTTCTCATTCATAAGCCATAGTTTTTATAATTTTCCTAGATTTAGAATAATATTTTAGATTTTTACTGAATTTTTCATTAATTTTCATTACTGTTTACTATTTTTCCCTATTTAAAACAGTTTTTAGGACTTTTTAAATAGCTTTTATTGCAATTAAATCAGAAAAAGTTCCAAAAAATAAATTTTCAATTTTCATAGATTAAGATAAATACAAAAAGCAAAAAAATAATTTTTCTAGATTTTTCCTAGCTTATTTTGTAATTTTTAGCCAATTAATTAGTTTTTAATAGTTTTAAATTCGTAGAAAATAGAAAAATAATCAGAAAAATACAAAATTAGTTTTGAAAATTATCTTTAGTTATTTTAGATTTTTGAAAAATAGTTTCATAATTTTCCCTTTAGTTTTCATAATTTCTAGTATTTTAATTTAGTTTTAAAAGTTAAAATTTAGTTTTTAATTATAATAAAATCCAGAAAATTCCTAAAAATTAGTTTTAATTCATAAATAGTTTTCAAATATCATTTTTAGAGTAAAAGTAATTTTAGGTTATTTTTAGGATTTAGATTAGACGTAGTTGCATTTTATTCGCGTTTCGTTTTAATCCCGTATTTGCATTTTAGTATAGATTTGCGTAGTTTGCCTTAATTCTTAGGTTTTCCCCATAGATTTTAGTCCCATTTACTTTCCTTATCCCGTAGTTTAGAAAACATCATTTTATCCCCTTCTCTTATTCGAATCCCGAATCGCGACGTGAGTTGGAAATTCCATTCAACCCTCGTTCGGAACGATCTCGGTGCTCAAACCTAATACGTTTGAGTTACCCACATACTACAAACTTCTCTATTATTTATTTTTAGGAAATCAGTAGGCGACGTTGTGAAGGCTTCTCCGCCATAAGGAGTTGGTGTCATGTAGTGTTTACGAACTCTCGAGTAGGTGACTCGGGGAGTGAAGTAGGCAAGGAAGGTGTCCTTGTAGCTGAACCACTATAAACACTCGTGTCGTGGTCATGTGTTTCTTACTCTTTATCTTTCCATTACACATTTACACATATATCTATCAATGTCCAACATACACATTCAAATAGATTCACATAAGTCGATCCAAATAATTTTAAACATAGTTTTAATTGGTAAAACTATTCAACCCCCCCTTCTAGTTTTCCGCAATTGGCATCAGAGCTTCGTTGCCAAGTTTCTTAGAGTATGATTGTATTTTAAAAACTTGATACGATCCGTGTATGTTTGAAAAATACAAAGAATGATTTTTTTTTTAAAACAGAAGGTCACGTTTTAAAAGTCATCATATTCTATAATGTTGGACAAATGATAGATGTTCTAATATTTTCTTTGTTAAGAATTCTCCATACTTGGATTTGGGCATCCCAAGAAGATCATGAAGAATTTCACTCTAAGTACTTCTTTCCTTAAAAAGAATATTAGCAAAGGTATGATCCTTAATAAATTACAAATAATTTTTTATTTTTATTAATAAGGTCATTTTTCTTTAATCATGATTAAGTCTTAGTAGTATCTTTACGCTCTGTTAATAATCACTAAAGTAGTTATCTATATTAAACTCATCATCAAGAATAGTATTCTTCGTTGATCTCTATAGACAAAACTACAAACTAGTGATAATGATATATCGGCTATTCGAGAGCCTTCATCATTACTCCTCACAAAAGGATTATTGACATTTCATCTATGTCAATGAGTATCCATGTGAAATTTCTCAAATTATGATAAAATGGGATTTTATCATAATCTTTGAAAACTTCCCAAATAATTATGATTTATTCATAAAAAGGGAACCTCGTCAAATAGGACTAGCATAACCTGTCAAAACCCCAAACCATAAGTTATAGAGCATAAACATCGACCCTAGGCAATTTAGAACTCCCAAACCATAATTATCAAGGAATACTTAAGCTGACTAATTGCTGCTATGCCGGATCCCTGTGCTTGAACTAGCCAGATCCCTCGTACAAGGGATCCGTGGGATCCGTGCAACAGAAGACAGCATAAGTAAGAAATGATCACTGTGGAAGTTCCACTACCACTTTTCTCTATCAAAGACTCACGAACATAAACCTAGTTACTGTTCACAGGAGCAAATTGATCATCTTCTTCAAGCAAAACAATCTCTTGTGTAAGTATAATCTTCACTACATTGTTATTTCCATTCCTTGATTCCTAGGATTACAATTTTCATCTTTAGAAGTTGAGTTCAAATGGGTTTGTCATAATTTGTTACCACAATATTTTCTAATATAATCTAAATCAAAGAATTAACATTGTTAATACAAATTAAACTCATTCCTTGAATTCAATGAAGATGTTTTGAGCAAAATTGTGATCAAACCATTTAGGCTACTATTCACACAATTAACACCATATTGTGGTTTTGTTGTATAGGAACAATCAAGCCTAGTAACCGCCAACAAGATTATCATGATACCGCCCACTACATCCCAATGTACCATCGAAAGGAAGGCCTAAGCCCGGAGGATAGGAAAGCTTTCAAGTTGCTAGAAAAGAGGCTTTTCCATGAAGGCCGTGTGGTTGAACCATCATTCCTCGCGAACACCAACATCCAAAAAGTCTTTGAAGGAATTAGCTTTGATTGCCTCTTGGACATTAACGAGCAAATTTGTCCGGTGTTCGTGCTTGAATTTTACAAGACAATGAGAATCGTTAGGAATGGAGACGAGACCATCTCAATAGCCTTCATCATCAATGAGCATGAGTACACCCTCTCTCTTGTAGAATTTGGAAGGATACTCCATGTCCCATATCAAGGAGTGTGCATGTATTCCAATGAATGGTCTTTGGCGGAGTTACATGACATGGTAGATCATCATAAGGTTTACTTCATGAGAATCCCGGAAGCAACCATGGTAAGGGATACCGTCTTCAGGGAAAGAGCATCTCCATCAAGGGTCACGAGAAACTCCAAGGTGATCTATAGGGATCCATTTCAAATGGAGCTTTCAGAAATGTTCTCGTTGTACAAGAAATGGGAACTCGTGGTAAGGGAGAATGTGCTTTGCTTGGGAGGGAACAAAGATCATCCCAATGCGTGCTTGAACTTCATGATTTATTGCCTTGTGACCGGCACTCACTTCAACCTCGCTTATTATATGATAAAAAGGATGACGAGTGTGAAAAGCATGGACAAGATGGTGCTCCCTTATGTAATGCTCCTGACCCGTCTAGCAAACTTCATCTTTGCTTTAGAACCTTCTCCTTATTCCTTTGATCATAGCTTTTGCAACAAAGTCATGGTGCCGCTATCCGATGGAAAGACTACAAGGATCATGGTGGATGGCAAGAGACCTCCCCCACCAACGGATTCATCGGATGAGAGGGAAAGACAAAGAGAAGGAGAAGGAAGTAGCAATCCCCTTGGCAACACCGATTTCGACCCTTTAGATTACATCAATCAATTGCCGGATATTCCAAGCCCATCACAAGAGTGGCAACAAACTAAAGGGATCTTCAAGTGCTTCGCTAACTTCTTGAAGAAGAAGAAGTAGAGATGGTGGGATGAAGATGGGGATGAAGATGGAGATGAAGACGGGAGTGAAATGGAAGGTAAGGTCATAGGACCTTAATTTGTGAAAAAAAATTAAAACAATGGTCTGTAACATCTTAACAATATTTATGTAGAGTAGGATGTAGTTCGTAGGAATTGTCATGATTTGGCATTGAACATCTTAACTTAGGAACTAGTAAAATGAGATTTTACGACGACTTGATCTTATTCAAGTAGTCGTTATCACTCATTTTAATTACCTTTTAGTTCTCCCCACTTACTATGTGTTATACTTGTTGTGTGCATGTGTTTACTAATTGTAGAAATGACTAGGATAAGCATTTGATAAGAGTGCAAAAATTGCACAATTGCCGAGAGGCTTCTGGTCTGCAGTAGCCGGATCCCTAGGCTATAACTAGCCAGATCCCTCAAAATGAGGGAACCGTGGGATCCAGGCAAACAGATACCTGATACAGATCATGTTTCATCAAACATGTCCTCTTGATCACATCATTCTAGCTAAACATGATTCTTTATGACTACTTAAGTCTTCCTTAAGCTCAGTAGGTCTCACACTCACCCGTGGCTAACTTAGGATCAAATTCAAAGTGTTTTTGATTTATCAACTCATCAAAACTCACCATATTTCTGCTCCAATGCTCACACATTGTTCCTTACATCTTAAAACACTTAGCTTGATATTTCTATCAATTTTAACAAATTGATTTCAGTCATCCTTACCCTAAAATAGGCTTAAAATAAGTTTTTAATTTCTTTTAATTTTTCTTTATTTTTTAAGAATTTTTCAAATTTCTCCTAAGTCATCATCTGATCTCTAGGATCAATTGCCATCATTTTTCATACTCAAATCAATGAGTATCATCCTTAAACATTTAGTTACACTCTCAAAAAGTCCACTTTCCTATCCAATACCATCATTAAGTATCCTCACTCTTTGTGGTTGGACATTTAAGTCACCTATCACTTAAGACATCTAAGGAAAGTCAAAACCTCAAGATTTATAGGCATTAGATCTTACAAGAGCATAATCACTTCACCATATTTCTGTCTGACAGATGGATCCCTGGTTTATAACCAGACGGATCCCTAGTGAGAGGGATCCGTGTCTACAGAAAGCTTCTAATCAGCTTTTCTTTCAAAATTTAAACCATCTTTGGTAATCTCAACACTTTTAGTTACCATTTAATGATTCCCTAGAGCTGAACAACACCATAGTTGACCTTGGTGCATGCCTAATTCTCTTAGTGGTCATGAATTTAATTCCTTAATTCAAATTCACCCTTTATAAACCAAACACTCTTGAGAGGTTAAGTCACCATTCTTACCACAATTCTAAAAATCAGTAGCTAAAAAAATTCTATTACATCAAAACCGTCACTATGACTAAAGCATCTAGTAATAACTCTTCAACCAAAGGTTCATCCAAAAGGAATACTCATATGGTCCATGAGATATCATCCACCGAATCATCACCCGTAAGAGGTCACAATGCTAGAATCCCACCTCAACAAACCCAATCAACAATAGCCAAGAGAACCGCAAGGATTAGTATTAGACCTCTTGGGTTAGAAAAGGGTTCATCAAGCTCTAAACCAAACGCACCTAGTTCTAGTAAAACGCCTAAGCCTTCATTCCTAGAACATAGACTACATTCCTTCACCGAACCTATTTCTCATCCAAATCTCTATTCGTTAGAGCACTCATCACTGGAAACTTCCCACTCACCAACCTTCTCGTTAAATAGGGAACCACCTATATCACCAAATAATCCATCGTTGGAGACAAGGAACCACCAAGGACTTAATCATATAGAGGACTTCCCATTACCACCACCTTCATTCTTAGTAGAACCTCATCCTACATTGCTCAATGTACCTCCACCAACATTTGTAGAGCCTCCTCAAAACATTCAATCTCCCCCGGTTCCTAATCATGACAATAATTGCTCTAATTGTCTAATCACCCAAGGACTTGTTCAAGAAGTATGAAATGAGTTGCATTTCATGTTTAATCATCTTCTTGAACGATTGGACCAAATCAACAAGTCTACTCATCCTTAGATTTAAGCACGTTGTTGCTCTTTGAGCTTTAGGTCACTCATTAGAATTAGTAGAAAAATGTATTACATGGTTAAATCATTCTCTTAGTTTTAGAGATTTGTAGATCATTTCTCATATTTTTATTGAATGAAGTTACATGTTTTATGCCATATTGTTTTGAGTATATGTTTCTTGCTTGAATACATATATCACTTTGATGTTAACATCACTTGTTACATCACCATTTCTGTCTTAAGATTTCAGACAAATGGATCTCTCCATTTTGCCTAGACAGATCCCTCCAAGGAGGGAACCGTGGGATCCGTGCAACAGAAGACCTATTTTCTACTAACTTGAGTCTTATTTGCAGGAAATTATGCACTATACACTTGTTTTCTAACATTTGTTTTGTAGATTTTCAATATACACATGAAGACTCTGACACCCTAAGCTAGGGGGAGTTTCGTGTCAAAGAAATACATTGCAAAATCATTTGCAATATATTTTAGGATTACGTTACACGACGTCCCTTTGCAAAGTTGCAATATTCAAGGGGGAGCATTATCGTCACAAAGACGAAACCATTTGCAAACATAGTTGCAATGCATTAGCTTAGTAGTTTTTCTTACTTGACGCCCTCTCAAAGGGATGGACTCGTCAAGGGGGAGTTAATACGAGAACTCTTCCCGTCACTTGCTCTCTATAGTTTTTCTTTCTTATTACATGTTTTTCTTAAAACAATGTGTTAGTTTCTTTTCGACACTCTTTTTTTTCGACAAAAGGGGGAGAAGAGAGTAAAAACTCCAATTCAAACTTTTACGAATTTTAGTTTTTCCTTAAAATAATTTTATGTTTTGTCATCAACAAAAAGGGGGAGATTGTTAATACAAATAAACCGTAAAAACGTTTATTTATATTTTACAATCTTCTAATGTTTTGTCGATAACAAACGTAAAATCATTTTATCGAAACAAATAAAATACGTAAATAGTTTAAGCCAATAGTTTACTAACACACTTACGTTTTCACATAAAAAACTAAACAAGTAAAAGTGATTTTATGATTTAGTAATACATGTGTACAACAACTAATGTTTACATATTGGGCAAATATATACATAACTAGTATGTATTATAATGGGTAATATAAATGGGTAGAAGTTTAAGTATTTGACCCATTGACCAAATACATTGAATATAGTTGGGTAAAACCCAAAGTCCATGACCCATACCCATGGAGCTTAACCTATAACCTATTGCATGACATCATGCATAAGTCATAAATGGGTATTATCCATGACCCATGGACTAGATGCATTGCATCTTGTAGATACATTGTATCTACTTGGATACCCATGGTTCAAATTCTAGGACCCATGACCCATAACCCATGACCCATAACCCAAAACCCATGGGTAAAGAGGAGCGTCCCACGGATCCCCAGGAATACACTGGACGGATCCCTCAAGTGAGGGATTCGTGGGATCCGTGGAAAAGTATCACATTTTTCTCTATAAATAGTGAGCCATTTTTTCATTGCAACTCACCCCTTTCACATAGATTTTCTCTTTGAGTTGTAAAATCTCTAACCACAGATCCAAGTGATCTTTGTATGTAGTTTTGTTTTTTTGTGATTCTCTAGGTTCCTCATAAAGGCGAGATCACCACCTCTTGAAGTCGAGCAAGCTCAAGTCCATGAGTTGCCATGCTTTGTCATCATCAAGACTACTGAGGTTCTCTTGTTGATAGTTCTTTCTTCCTCCTTAGAAGTGTTGTGCCAAAGGCATTAGTGAAGGATGCCGAAAGAGTCAAGACGAAAGCATTAGTGAAAGGTGCTTAAACGTCCGTGTCAAAGGCATTAGTGAAGGATGCCAAAGGAGTCAATATGAAGGCATTAGTGAAAGGTGCCAAATGTCCGTGTCAAGGGCATTAGTGAAGGGTGCCTAGAAGTCAAGTCTAGTGGCATTAGTGAAAGATGCAAAGGGTGTATAATCGATGAGGTGCATCGATGTACAAATAGAGATAGGTAGTATCCAAGGATATTTATATCCTTGATGATGTTGTAATAAGGAGTGGGTCTCCTTTGGGATAGGTGTTGTGTAGTGTTGGGTAGTAGTTCCTCCATTGTAATGGAACTCGGTATCTAGCCTAGTACTGGATAAAGGTTAGGCAACGTTGTGATAGGTGTGGTTCTACCTTGTGGAAGAACCCGGTGTCTAGCCTAGTACCGGAAAAAGAGTAGGAGACATTGTGAAGGCTTCTCCGCCATAAGGAGTTGGTGTCGTGTAGTGTTTACAAACTCTCGAGTAGGTGACTCGGGCAGTGGAGTAGGGCAAGGAAGGTGTCCTTGTAGCCGAACCACTATAAACACTCGTGTCGTGGTTATGTGTTTCTTACTCTTTATCTTTCCATTACACATTTACATATATATCTTTCAATGTCGAACATACACATTCAAATAGATTGACATAAGTCGATCCAAATAATTTAAAACATAGTTTTAATTGGTAAAAATTTTCAACCCCCTTCTAGTTTTCCACATTTCCCATAATAGGGAAATGGGCAACAGGTTTCAAAAATAGATATGTCTTGTGTAATTAAAACGACTTAGGGACTAAACCTGTTATTTTAGGTAAACCACAAGGACCAAACGTGTAATTTTGTCTTTAATTTATTTTAAAACATGTTTAAGGTGTGTTTAAATTCGAATGAATTAATTTAATATAAAAAAAATTAAATTTATTAAGTTATATGAAAAACTGTTTGTTTCTGACTTAATAAAGAAAGATGAACGAAAATATTAAGTAATGGGAATTAAGGGTGTCTACATTAAGTCGTCTGTTAATTAAACATGACTTAATAGAAAATTTTAACAAACAAGCCTTTTACGCAATTACTTATAATTTATTTATTTTACAACTAAAGCATGGTACTTGCGGAAAGTAGCGAAGGCCGGGTGTTGCGTCTGATTTCGACCCAATTGTCTCTAAAATAAACAAAAAATAGCCTAATTTGTTTAGTCTCTGATAAGGATCAGGGAGAACAACACTCACTAATAAGGATCAAAGAGTAAGACAGCCTCTGATGGAAATCATAAGTCTTACTCTTTGATGGTTATAAGAAAGTGTTACTCCTTGATGATAATTAGAGAGTATCACACCCTTATGGTTATCAGTTAATGTAACTCACTAATGATCATCATTGGATGTAACTCAATAATAAATGAAATCAATGACAGTTGTATAAAGCAAAATCCACAGCCAAGCTTCAGGGAAGTCGATAACCAACTGAAGAAACACTTTACAAACTGATGCGGTGTCAGAGAGTAAAGTATAAGGAGCTACAGATAACACCAGAGTCACTGAGATCTGACAAATGTCTCAATGACCCTGAAGTCTTATCTCTGAAGAGAAACTTAGTCTCTGATGAATGAAAGGGAGACTTCTTGAGAAGATATGCTAAAGGTCTTATCAAAGGATAATAAAGTATGATTTTGGGTACAAAAGGTTGTCAGTACTTGTAAACTAAAAGCACGCTTAACCTAGTTTACTAGGCACGTGCTATCTACTCCAAGTTGGCAAACTATTCTACCTATGTGCATCCACAATATTTCCTTTCCTATTTAAACGAAACTTTTTGTAATCTGGGATAAGTAGAGATCCTAAACAAACACATAAAGTAATACTTAGTATTATAGTTGATAGGATCCCCTTTCCTAGGAATGAACTAAGCAAAGCTAGCTGCCACTAGTAGTTGCTGGGGGTAAGATAACTAATCTAGTAACCTAGTTGTATTTTTTGTGACTAAAAATCTCCCCTAAAATACTGATAAACTAGATTAGTGAACATTGATCTCTTCAATAATATTAAGGATGTTATTAACGCACTGTCTCTTGAGGAGTCCATGACGATGGTCTTCAATTTTGAAAGGTTTTCCATAGCATTGGTATTCAACTCTGAAATATCCATGCAACATCCTTGAAGACGAACAATGAAATGATAGCTAATTGAGTTTGCTCCCCCTCAATTAGGCCATGATAAGTAAGAGCATTTTCAATGACTTGTGAAGTTTCTGAATCGGATCCCCCTTAAGTTAACCATCACCTTTTATAGATTCGATACTTAGTGAATTCATGATCACGTTTGAGGGAATAATATAAACCATTTGTGTCTTCTTCTGAATCATTCAATCAAAACGAGCAAATGAAGTTCCAAATGATAATACCAAGTTCTAATCACCCAACTACGGTATAAAATACCAATAGCCCTATTCTTAACCAAGAACAAAGTGAACAAACCATGATATCATATGCATATAGCCCTATTCATGACTTGTTATCTCCATGCATGTACACATTTTCCCTCCATGGTGATGTAAACCAAAAAGAGAATGATATGCACCTATTCTCCCCTTGAAAAAATATCATATATGGTGTTTTTGCTATATTTAAGGGTCATCAGAAGCAACATGAATATGTGTGTAGGCCCAAAAACTATATGCGAAGAAAATGGTGAATATAACTCTTTTATAGTAACCCCTATTTTTCTCTTTATCAGTGGTTTAGAAAGTGAAGAATCCAATGAAGCTTGTAATATGCCTAAGCCACTTGAAGAAATGTGTTCAACCTTAGGGGAGAAAAAGTTGAAACACATCTCTAAAAACCATGTCCTCGTGTCTAAAAGTATGACCACCTATTGAGAAAAAATATTGTACTACGATCTCTTGAAAAATGATGAAAGTGAATCCCGTCAGAAGCTTGAAAAACAACGATCTCTTGATGAAGTTCGATCAAAGACAAAACTGCGACTTGAACTTGCACTAAAAGTGACTAGAACATATACTATAAGTATAAGTTGCACTAAGCCTTTGACATATCCTCAACCACGTGAGTCACTGAGCACTACAACGTAACTCCTTAAAGTGATAACTATATACAGTGAGTACTAAAACGTAACTCCTTAGACAAATATAACTAGATAGCCAAGTCTAAATCACATGTACACATTTTATATATTATGCCCAAGCAAGTAATCTTCGAGAGACATACAACCAACCAACCAGCTCGACTCTTGGAGTCAAATAAGTACACGAACCCGTGAATTAACAAACCAACAAAGTGACCATAATGTCTTATTATATGATGCATAAGTGAACACATGACGAAACGTGATCTCGAAAAATAAATTAGAACTGATCTCGTAGCACAAACTTATCGCGTGAAGTAGTCAAACCCCGTAAGATTTAATAATAGTCCAAGTTCAACCTTTAATCCAATACTAAGCAAATATTATAACCTAATCAGTCCAAAAATTAACCAAATTTTCGCAGCTCATTAACACATTGTAGCTCAAAATATTCGCCTAGGCCCATTAACAACCTAAATTTCAGATTTTAGCCCATTATGCACTTAACCCTAATCATCTCACTAAATAAAAAACACCCACCCTAATTTTTCTCTTATTAAACCACGCCTATCACACTCATCTCTTTTGTAGTTACATATTCACCAACCTTATCACTCCAAAGTAGATCTAACTCTTTTTCTTCCTTATATCTCCAACCCTATATCTCCTTAGCAGCCACACAACAAAGGTACGAAACTCAACCTTTCGTGTTAATCTTACTGAACACGAATCATAAACCACAAAATACACTACCCTACTTTCTTTCTTGTAAATTCGAAATACACTCACACCCATTGTGCATGTTTCCCCCTTTTCCAGCTAAGCACCAAACGAGCGATTAAAACCTACGCACTTGTCTACACGAATCTGTTGCTGTTCTTAGTGTTCTTTCGAGGCAACAAGATCTTTTTATTAAGGAATGCAAACAAACGACTATCTGTTTAAAAATTAATGGTCGACTCACTCCACAGTCATTGTTACCAAGGTAGACGAAATGAACATGAGTCCTCCATAACTGTCAGAATATTACTCCATAACAAGTAAGACTTATATTGTGAAAATTAATCTTTGCAATTAAAGGATACACACTATACATGAAGCATTTGAAATCCCATTTATTCTTCAGTATCCTGTACATTCAGAAAAAGAATATGATGGATGGCAACATTACAACAGGAAATTTGTTAGGATTTAGAAAATCCAGTTGTTAAAGTGTCGGTCACCTCAAATATATGTAATCATTAGAAAGCTCGTAGTCGTAGTTATATAATGTTAGTTAGTATTTAGTTAAGTAACACCGTGGAGGACGGACGGGTCTTTACCCATTGTATGCCTGATCCACAGCCCGTAGGTGGCATTTTGTGTAAGATACTATAAATACCCTCTACCTCCCAAGGTAGAGGGTTGGAGCTCATAATAAGATTTTTCTTTCTCTCTCTAAGTTCCCTAAACCCCTAAACTTTCTCTCTCTAAATTCCTTAAGGTGTACGACCCATATAAACATGGTTTGATGTGTATGTGAAATCCAATATGTTACAAATGGTATCAGAGCCATGGTTTGATCATCTCTCTTACATGTTCTTGGATTTCTAGTGGTTTTATATGGTTTTTGGTTTGAAAAAGTTTAGTGGTATTTGCATCATTTGGACCATTTCTAGTGTTAAACTTTGGATTTTGATTGTACTTTTGTGTTTAGAATCATTATAAGTGCTTAGGTTTTGATTTGGAAGGCTTGAATCAGTGTGGTTGGGTTAGTTTTGGATTGAAAAGTGTTGTTTTTGAAGATTTCATACTAGCGACTTGTGTCTCGGACTTGATTTTTTCGTTAGATTTAAGCGACTTGTCTGTGTAGTGTGAAGCGACTTGTGCCCTAAGCGATTTGTCTTTTGAGACAAAACGACAAATAGTACAAAGTAATGGTCGTACTGTTTTGTCTGGCGAGTTGTCACTAGCGACTTGTCCATCTAGCGAGTTGTTTCTATAGCAACCTCTGTGTCTAGCGACTTGCCACTAAGCGATTTGTCTTCATAGCGACTTGTGTCACTAGCAACTTGTTCTTCTAGCGAGTTGTTACTCTAGCAACTTGTCACTAAGCGATTTGTCTTCATAGCAACTTGTGTCACACAAGCGACTTATATCTCAAGCGACTTGTCCCTTGAGCGACTTGTATACCTAGCGACTTGGTACAAAGCGACTTGGTGACTAAGCGACTTGTCTTCAAGGTTTGAAGCGACTTGGTTAATTATTGTTTCTGATTATTACATTCTACGGTTTTCTCTTGATTTAGTAAAATCCTGTGAAAGAATCTATTTCCCGGTTTAATCATAGAGTTATAAAATCCCGTGAAATCTGTAATCATGTCTACCAACGTGCCTACAATCATCTCTTCTGTAGCTGAGGATGTTCAATTCAGCTCAATTCAAAGTTTGTGAACAACATGAATCCCGAATGGCACAAATTTGTCACCTCAGTTAAGATAACCAAAGGATTAAGGCACACCAACTATGAGCAATTGTACGCCTTCCTACTTCAGAATGAGAAGCATGCTATGTTTGAACGAATGATTCTTGAAAAGTTCAAATCTAATCATGGAGATGCAAGCTCATCAAATGACTCAACAGCATTCTACAGAAATGTAGGAATTACCACCAAAGCTTCTCAAGTCATACCAATGGGTAACGGTAACCACAAGCTCATTCCAGATCTAGCATATAAGCCTCCAGACTCAAACACAATCATGGAACATTTCATCAATCAACTGGCTCTTATGGTTAAGCAAAATATGAACCTCACTCCACACACTAACAATGATATCAGAACTGCATCCAATCTACACAATCATGCCATTGTCAGAGATGGTAAGATCATTGTGCAACCAGTGCAAGGAAGACAGTATGAACAAGGAAAATGTGGAGTAGGTGGAGGGTATGTGGCTAATCAGAATCGTGGAAGGAATGCAAATCAAGGACAAGGAAAGCCAATCAAGTGCTACAACTGTGGTGGTGAAGGACATATTGCAAGGAACTGCACATCTCCAAAACGCCCTCAAAATGCAGAGTATTTCAGGGACAAGATGCTGCTGGTGCAAGCTCAGGACAATGGAGCAGTTTTGAATGAAGAAGAGTTGTTGTTTCTTGCTGAGGGAAATGCCAAAAAATATGATGCTGATGTGGATGAGCAGCCAATTCAGGAAATAGGTCACAATCATCAAAATGCCTTTCCAGTTGCTGACTGTGATGCATATGACTCTGATGTCGATGATGAACCTACTGCCCAGACAATCTTCATGGCTAGCATTTCACCAATGGTCTCTCCAAAGGTCTCATCACCACAACAGGCTGGTCCATCCAAAGATTCAATCATTTCAAAGGTATTAACACTATACGATGAAGTTGATGAGCAAAAGATACATAACGAAGTACAATCACATGAAACTAATGAATCAGATATAAATAATGTGGGTAATAGTAATATTGTCCCATATGATCAATATGTGATACAAAGTGTAAGTGAGATTGTACCAAGTGATGCATCTTCTGCAGTCAATGATGACTATATTTTTGATGAATTCACTGCATGTGCCCCTAATGATTCTGTTATCTCTGAGCTGAATGCCTATAAAGAACAAGTTGCTATTTATGAACAACGTGCTAAGTTTGAGTTAACTACCCGTGAGCAGGAAATGGATGACCAAATGCGTACAATTATTAGAAAAAGTAATTTTAGGGAAGAAATATTAAAACAATAGCTAGATTCCTTAAAAGACAAACTAAACAAAACTGTTAAGCAAAAGCAAGAACTTCAAGAAAATGTTAAAGTGCATAAACAAGAATTTAATGCTAAGGAATCAAAACTTTTAACTGATTTTTCCAACCTAAATTTTTTGAAAAACAAGCTTGAAAATAAGTTGTACATACAAGGGAATACCATTCAGACTGCTCACATGATCACTAAGCATAGAGTTCTAAGTGACAAACATAGTGTTGCGCTAGTAGAGGAACCAAATCCCGAGTATTGTAAAAAGGCTAAAGCTTTCCATATGATTGTATATGATGGTAATGAGATCCTCAATCCTAGGCAAACACCATCATGTATTGGAAGCACGGAAGAGGATAGAAAATTAGAAGATGCCTCTATGGAGAAAATGGATAAGAAGCTAAAAGATCCTCAGTGTAAAAATAAAAACATAACGGTCAAACCGCATGATTACACAAAAGAAAATTGGATTTCCCTGAACATGTTTAAGCCTCAAACTCAATTAACCCCAGAACAAGTTTTTTGGAAAAAAGACATGGATAAGCAAAAAGCAAATGCACTTGTTGAAACAAATACTCCCCTTAGGTAAATGCCTCCAGCTACTGTGTATCCTCCGACTACACCAATGCATTTAGTTCCTAGAACTATTCCCACTAAGAGCAAGACCTTAATCAGCCTGTATGTTGTTTATCAACTATTCGTTGATTTTGAAAAGACATGTAAGAAAAGAATCACACCTACAGGGATAACTGAATGGGAGAGGGGTTTTGAACAAACTAAAGAATGCTATTTAACTGAAGTCATGCCTTTCTTTAAACAATTAAAAAATTAATTTGAGAGTCTTCAAAAGGGGATAGACTTAGAGATTAAAGAAATGGAAAAAGAATTTGATGCAATGATAGTTGAGGTCAATAATTATGAACGTGGCCTTAAATATAATGAAATTGAAAGAAAGAATCTGCATATCTTAAATGAGAACTTGATTTCGAGTTGTGTTGCTCAAGATGTGTTTTATACTATTACTAAGTATTCTATTACTGCTTCTCAATTTCATGAATTATCTGTTGCTTTGAATGTTTCCCATGATCGTGTCATTGAGCTTGAAAACAAAAACTCAAAACTAAATGAGAAAATTGACCAGGATGATCACGATAATTTGGTAAAACACTTTTCTAAGTTGGAAGTTGAACATTTTGATTTGCAACTAAAATATCAACATCTCAAAGAAAATGTTAAAACCTCAAACATCAAGATATCCTCGGATGTTCCAGAGTTTGATGCAGTTTTTGAAATAAACAAACGTGATGAACTGATTCGAGCTCACTGTAACACGATCAGAAAGTTAAAAACCCAAATTTCATAATTAAAGGGTGAAAAGAACAATGTGACTGGCTACCAAATGCCTCCTCCTTTAGATTCTCAATTTTCTCAAAACTTTCATCTTCAAAACATCATTAACGTATTACAACAAGAAAATGAGAGTTTTATAGAAGAAAATGAAAAGGTCAAACGACACTTCAAAGAGTTATATGATTCAATGAAAGTCACTCGTGACAAAAACAATGAAAAATAACTTCGTTACAAAAGGAAATTGAGAATCTGAAGAGTCAGGTAAAAGGGAAAATGCCACTTGTCTTTAATGAGAATGTTGCATCAAAGTCATCTACAGATTCTAAATATACTGTGACTGTTAAATACATTCCTCCTCATCTTAGAAATAATGAACTTGTGTTTCATAACTATTTCTGTCACCTTAAGGATAGTCTAGAATGTCTCCGTGAGATTGTAGAAGAGGATAGCATCAATAAGCCACTTGATAGTGAAATTAGGTATGCATGCTTATATGGCAAACGATCTCAGGAGCTGTTAGAATGTTTAAAAGCAACATGCCCTAAATCCTTACGGGAGAAAGATAAAGCTGTGATGCCTTGTTCTATGCCTAGTGCTAAGTATGCAACCCATTCTATGCCGAAAGTCAAGCATGTGAGCTTTGATGTGCCTATAAGTAGTTCAGATCCCAACACTTCTAAACCTGAAATGCAAAAAGTAGCAAAACCAACTAATGTTCCCATTCCCTCTACAGGAGTAAAAAGTGACACCAAAGTGAGCAGGTCAAAGCCTCAAGGCAACACAAAGAATGATAGGACCTTGCAAGCTAGGAATGTTCAGTGGAACAGAGTAGAAGATCACCTTAGGAAGAATGAAACTATGTTGAATAGAACGAATCGTGTTGATTCTAGTGTTAGCTCTAAGCATGTTGTAATTAATGCGAATTCTGCTACTTTTGGCAAAACATGTAATGATGATTGCTTGGTTTCTGTTACTAATCATGTATGTGGTGTGAATAATTTGATTAATTCTGTTAAATACCCAGTTAAAATCGTTAATGCCAACAATCAAGTTAAGAAGGCTAGAAAGCAATGGTGGAAGAAGGTTAGAAAATATTGGAAACCCTCAGGAAGAAAATTTAGTAATGTAGGTTATCAGTGGATACCTACTGGCCGCAAATTTAATCTTAATGAGTTGTGCCCTAAATTATCTAAGTCAATGCCCATTAGGAAATGGATGTCTACCGGTAGAACTATTCTTTTAAGAAGTGAACATACTTTGAATAGGCCTAATGCGTACTATAGTAATGCATCTATCCCTAATGATTCCATTGATTCTGCCTCTAATGTGGGTGTTCCAATCACTGTTACTAACCAAATGGAACCCATTCTTGCATGGGGATCCCAATTATCCAGTTATCCATTTTTGTCCGTGTTCAACTGCAGGTCGTTCAAATCGTTCTGTGGTACTTGGACTCAGGCTGTTCTAAGCATATGACTGGAGACCGCTCGCGGCTCATGAACTTCGTGAGTAAATTTATTAGGACTGTTAGATTCGGGAACGATCATTTTGGTTCAATTATGGGTTATGGAGATTATGTTGTTGGTGATAGTGTAATCTCCAGGGTATATTATGTTGAAGGTCTTGGTCATAACCTGTTTTCTGTTGGTCAATTTTGTGATTCCGATCTAGAGGTGGCTTTTAGAAAACATACTTGTTTTGTTAGAGAACTTGATGGTGTGGAACTTTTAAGAGGAACACGTGGTTCAAACCTATACACCATCTCTATCGAAGACATGATGAAGTCTTCTCCAATCTGCTTGTTGTCAAAGGCGTCGAAAACAAAGTCATGGTTATGGCACCTTCGTCTCAATCACTTGAACTTCGGCACCATTAATGATCTTTCCAGAAAGGACCTTGTAAGAGGCTTACCCAGATTAAAGTATGAAAAAGATCATCTTTGTTCATCATGCCAATTGGGAAAAAGCAGGAAATATGCCCACAAACCCAAACCCGCAAACTCAGTTATGGAAGTTTTTCATACTCTTCATATGGATTTATGTGGACCTATGAGAGTGCAAACGATAAATGGGAAGAAATATGTATTAGTCATTGTTGATGACTACTCTCGATTTACTTGGGTTAAGTTTTTGAGGACAAAGGATGAAACTCCAGATGTCATCATCAAACTTATCAAACAGCTGCAGGTTCGACTTAACAAGACTGTTAGAATTATTCGAACATACAATGGCACTGAGTTTGTTAACAAAGACCTAAGTCAATTTTATGAAAGCATTGGAATCGGTCATCAAAGAAGTGTTCCATGCACGCCTCAACAGAACGGTGTAATTGAAAGACGAAATTGGACCCTTGTTGAAGCTGCAAGAACTATGCTAATTTACTCAAAGGTTCCAATGTTTCTTTGGGTTGAAGCCATTGCCACTGCTTGCTCACCCAAAATCGTTCCCTCATACACACCACTCATGGAAAAACTCCATACGAACTTGTCCATAAATGAAAACATGATCTCTCCTACCTTCGTGTATTTGGTGCTTTGTGCTATCCAACGAATGACGGTCAAGATTTAGGTAAATTAAGAGCTAAGGCGGACATTGGAGTTTTTGTGGGTTATGCATCAAACAAGAAGGTGTGGAAAACTAGAAGGCGGGGTTGAATAGTTTTGCCGATTTTAAGTTAGTTTCAAAAACTTTAGATTCGTTAATATGTGAGATCCTATGGATGTAGAGAAAGTATAGATCTAATGATAAAGCAAGTAAATAAAGTAAAGCGAAGGGAAAAAAAAGACATAACCGATGTATAGTGGTTCGGCTACAAGGACACCTTCCTTGCCCTACTCCACTCCCCGAGTCACCTACTCGAGAGTTCAAGCACTATGTCAACAAACTCCTTCACTTGGCGGAGAAGCCTTCACAACGTTGCTTACACTTTTTCCGGTACAAACCTAGATACCGAGTCCGTAGCACGGTGGACCAAACCAACACGACTATTACACAACAAATATGTGAAATATCAAATACAAGATCTTTGCTACATAAATCTTGCGGAGTGACAAATCAATCAAGGACCCCTTGCTTGGATGACTTGTAGAATGTTCGTGATCTCGCCTTAGAGAAGGACCTATATGAGGATCACAATAAAAAGAAAGAAGAAAAACTCTCTAGATCAAGTGATCTATATGTTCGAAGAGAATGAGAGTGTTTAAGAGATTTAGTAAGAAGAGGAGTGAGTTAGAATGAAGAAATGGCTCTCTATTTATAGGCAAAATCTTCCACTGTTCCCCGGATCCCACGGATCCCTCCCACTTGGGATCCGTCTAGTGTAATCCTAGGGATCCGTGGAACGCACCTCTTTGCCCATGGGTTTTTTGGTTATGGGTCATGGGTTATGGGTTGGTCCATGGGTTTTCTTTAGATTCAATGTATCTAAGTATACATTGTATCTAGCCAACTTGGGTATGGGTTAAGATCCATGGGTTATGGTCAATGGGTTATGGTTTTTACCCATCCTAATAAACTATTACAACAAATGCTTAATTACTATATTTTTGTATTTAAAGGCTATATGTAAATGCTTTACAAAAATAACATGTATCCTTATAATTATACTTAAGATAACATTATATTTTTTATCAACAAAACACAAAGAGATCGCAAAATATTAATAAACGTTTTTACGGTTTATTTGTATTAACAATCTCCCCCTTTTTGTTGATGACAAAACATAATGTTATGATGAGTAAAACTTAAGAATAGATGTAAGTTTTGAAAGCCCCTAAGTTTTACTTCTTCTCCCCCTTTTTGTCGAAACAAAAAGTTAACCCTTGGAAGAAATAAACATAAAAGTGTGGAAAAATTAGTCCACGTATCGCTAACTCCCCCTTGACGGTAGCTCCCCCTAGCTTGGGGCGTCAAGTGAAGAAAAAAAATCCTACAAAAAGAAAGGTTAGTAACATGTTTAAATATTCTTGTGATTGCCGAGAATCAAGATTGGGAGCCAAGGTATGTAAACAAGGCCTTGTAATAAAACAACAAATTGTAGTGGTATTTATGCCACCTACAAGCATGTAAAAATAAGAACAGGACTTGTTCTTGAAAAAGGCTTCAAAAGAAAAAAGTACTAAAAATAGAAAATAATAGTAGTGATTCCTTCCATGCTTGCATAAGGTTATGGATGGAGGTTTGAATGGGTAATGGTATTGATGCGATCAAGGATGAGGTTGAGTATGAATCGCATTTCTTCCCTAACTTCTATTGCAATTTCCCTAGTAGATTGGCAATGTTCACAAGTAGGTGATGTGGGTAATGAGTACGGAAATCTTCTGGTTTGTTTTGATTTGTGAGTTGCGGAAGTTGTGGTGGAAAAATAGGAAAATACGGATCAAAGTCCGGAATGATTGGAAGTGGTGGTGGAAAAGAACCTAGATGTTCTTGTAGTTTAATGGGAGCTAAAGGTGGTGATGTTTCAAGATCATTGAATATTGTGTTTGGAGAAGTTGGAGGTGTCAAAAAGGCTAATTCTTTTTGCTTTGGTTGTGGAGATCTTGTTGGAGTCGTAAGGAGTTCCAAAAGATTGATTTTAGGTGGTGAATGATTTGGTGATGAAGTTGGTGTACTCGTTGGTGATGAGGGAGGTGCTATAATGGAAGCATCTTGTGGTGAGTTGGTTGATGGTGATGAGCCATATGATGGTTTTCCTAAGCAACAAGATCGGATGTTAATCCGTGCGGATATCCTAGAGTTTGATTTTGGTATTTTGGAAGGTGGAAGTACAAAGGTTTTAGTTTCATGGAGATGATTGTTTGTACTAGGTGATTCATCTAAAGGATTTGTGGATGACATGGTGTATTGTGTTTGTGAGGATGAGATGGATTATGCAAGCATTTTGGGAGTTATATATATAGAAAAACAAAGCATTGTAATGAATGCTTGACCCAAAATATGGATTAAAATCTAATGATTAGATATGAATTTAAGGCATGTGATCATTAGAACACAAGCATTAAAGAGCATACTCCCAAAAATAAAACAAATGTGGATTTTTCATCCAAAGTGAGAAAAATAGAAGGTAAGAACAGCTTCTGTCTCACGGATCCCACGGATCCTTCCCTTGAGGGATCCGTCCAGCATGAAGGCTGGGATCTGTGGGTCTGGTGATTCAGGCAGCACAAAATTTTTCTTTTGGAAACATTTTTTCCTATTGTGTGTCTATATGCAAACTATTTGGAGTTGCGGTTATCTCGACCCCTAAAAAGAAAAAGAAAAGTAAACTAGAAGTAGAAAAGCATCCTATTGAGATAACCCGAAAACACATATTTAGTACATAAGTACGTAATTTAGTGTTATCAATGCTCCTAATTCATTTTTGCTTAAATGAATGTACCCGAAAACACATATTAGTTATGTGTCCCCTTTAGCATTCAAAATACATGAGATGCAATGAAAACGAGTTTTTACTTTGTATTAATAATGAAAAAGCGATTTGTCCTAGACGTGAGAAATTGATTTTGTGAAATTGATACGGTAAGGTATCATCCTTTTAGAGAACATTTTGAAAAGAGGTTTTCTTTGAAAATGTGTATGTAGTTACGTGTTTGCAACCAAAAAAAATAAGAAAGCTATAAGTGGAAAACTTATCTTGGGTTTTGAAAACTCCCGTATTGTTTGTGAGTTGTGCGTGAAATAGAGATCCTAGACTCATAAAGAAGAAGGCTAGTGTTTACATACCTTGTAGAGTCAAATAAGTTACGACGTTTGTTCCATTAGACCAAGACCAAGACGAAGTAGGTTGAATTGTTCCCGCTTCAACGGTTTGGTGAGGACGTCGGCTATGTTGTCTTCGGATGCTACCTTCTCAATAGAGATGTTCCCCTTTTGAACATTGTCTCTTAAGAAGTGATGACGAATCTCTATATGCTTTGTGCGAGAATGAAATACCGGATTCTTGCTTAAGTCGATGGCACCTTTGTTGTCACAAAGGATGGCTATGTCGTAGTCGACTAACGCTTGTTTCATCCATAGTGCTTGTTGGCATGCTTTGCCGGCGGAGACGTACTCGGCTTCGGTTGTTGATATTGCTAGTGCCGTTTGTTTCTTAGAAAACCAAGATGTTAAACAACATCCCATGAAAGTACATACCCCACTTGTACTTTTTCTATCAACGTAATCACCTGCATGGTCAGAATCTGCATATACAATTGTTTCTACTCCCGTGCCCTTAGGATATCATAATCCTAATTTTGTTGTACCCTTAATGTATCTAAATATTCTTTTTACGGCTTCTAGGTGTGATGTTTTAGGGTCTTCTTGAAACCTAGCACATAAGCAAACACTAAACATGATATCTGGCCTACTTGCCATGAAATAGAGAAGACTACCTATCATGCCACGATATTTAGTATTATCTACGGATTCGCCGTCTTCATCTTTTATGAGTTGGTGTCGGATGACATTGGTGTCCTAATTGGTTTCGACTCTTCTAGACCGAATTTCTTTAACATCTCCTTTATGTATTTAGATTGATTAAATAAGATACCATCTTCTACTTGTTTCATTTGTAGACCAAGAAAGAAACTAAGTTCTCCCATCATACTCATCTCGAACTCGTCATGCATGATTTTAGAGAAATCATCACACATGTCTTGACATGTGGATCCGAATATAATATCATCTACATATATTTGCACTATGATTATATGTGACTCTCTTCTCTTAGTAAAAAGTGTGTTGTCAACTAACCCCATGGTATAGTTGTGTTTAATTAAAAATGACTTGAGTCTATCATACCAAGCTTTTGGAGCTTGTTTAAGACCGTAAAGGGCTTTCTTTAATTTATATACATGTTTAGGTTTTTCAAAATCGATGAAGCCCGGAGGTTGAGCTACATATACTTCTTCATTAATGAAACCATTTAGAAAAGCGCTTTTGAAATCCATTTGATAAAACTTTAGATCATTAGCACAAGCATACGCAAGAAGTATTCTTATAGACTCTAATCTAGCCATGGGGGCATAGGTCTCATCAAAGTCTATTCCTTCTTGTTGGTTATACCCTTGGGCAACGAGTCTAGCCTTGTTCCTAGACACTACTCCGTTTGCATCTAATTTGTTTTTATAAACCCATTTGGTTCCTATTATGGTTTGATTACTAGGTGGAGGGACAAGCGTCCAAACATCATTAGAAATGAATTGATTTAGTTCTTCTTGCATAGACATTACCCAACTCTCATCTTTTATGGCTTCTTGTGTATTCTTAGGTTCTATGGTTGAAACGAAACAACACAAGCTATTTTGGTTTTGAACTTGAGACCTTAATGTTCGTTCATTTAGCTTTCCTATGACTTTATCTACGGGGTGATATTTGGACTCTTTAATGTTTATGACTTCATCATTTAAAGGTTCTTCTTCTTCATTTATCTTTTTCTTTATTACTATAGCTTCATTTTCTATAATCTCGTCATCGACAAGAGGTGGAGAGGGTTTGGGTGGACTTTCATCAAATTTTATATTTAATGACTCTTCTACCTTCATTATTTCTTTGTTTAATATGACGTAAGCTTTGCTATTTGGCGAATAACCTAGAAAGATACCTTCGATTAATTTAGGATCAAATTTTGTAAGGTAATCTTTAGTGTTAAGAATAAAACATTTTCTTCCAAAGACTCTAAAGTGATTTAACGTAGGCTTTTTGCCTCGGAGTAACTCATATGGAGTTTTACCTAAGATTGGTCTAATTAAGACTCAATTGAGTATGTACGTTGAAGTATCAACGGCATTACACCAAAACTTTTGAGGTATGGATTGTTAATTAAGCATGGTTCGACTCATTTCTTGTAGGGTTCTATTCTTTCTTTCTACTACCCCATTTGATTGCGGAGTGCGTGGAGCCGAGAAGTTGTGAGTAATACCATTAGTGTCACAAAAGGCTCCAAATTGCACTTCATTATCGAATTCCCTACCATGATCCATCCTAATGGACACTATAGGACTTCCTAGTTGTCTTTGGATCTTTTTGCTTAATAGTTCAAAATAATTAAAGGTTTCCGTTTTGTTCTTTAAAATTTTTGTCCATGTATACTTAGAGTAATCATCCACTATGACCAAAGTGTAGTAGTTGCCTCCATAACTTTGGATAGCGGATGGACCAAATAAATCCATATGTAGTAATTCTAGACACCTAGTTGTAGACACCATGTTTTTAGCTTTATGACTAGAATGAGCTTGTTTTCTTACATTACAAGCATCACAAAAGTGATGTTCATATTTTAACTTAGGTAGATCTCTTACTAGATCTTTGGATGATAGCGATTGAAGAAGTCACATGTTGGCGTGACCCAATCTTCGATGCCATAAGGTCGAAGTATCATCCATAGAGGTAAGACATAGTTTGTCTTTAGGTTCATTACTGATTTTAATGACATAGACTCCATGTTTCCTAATTCCTTTTCCTATGGTTATGCCATTTTTTAATATCTTACTACCGGTTTCGGTAAAAAGTACATTGCACTTTTTATCACATATTTTTCCTATACTTAAGAGATTAAAGTTTAGGTTTTCTACGTGACACACATCGTTAATGGTTAGAGATTTGTTAGAAATCGTACCTTTACCGATGATTATACTTTTGCTATTTCCAAACACCACATTACCTCCATTGAAGGATTCATATGTGGAGAATAGATCTCTATTGCCAGTCATGTGCCTCGTGCACCCACTTTCCTTGACCCATTCATCCGGGTCTAGGTCGACCTTTAAGCATACCTCGTCATTTGCCATGAGACAAATTTCTTCGTCCTCCTCGTCGCTTATTCCCCACGTGCCACTCACGAACGCCTTTTGATCATCCCGTTTGGGACACTTACTAATAAAGTGGTTTGGGTCCCCACATTTAAAGCAAGTACGATCATCCTTTGGCTTCTCGTCCTCTTTGTTTTTCCGAAAGCCTTTCTTATCGTCATATGGTTGTTTGACGTATCTTCCCTTTCTTCTAAAGAACTTTTTAAAGTCCCTTACCGCCATAGCATACTCCTCGTTTTCACTACTCGAGGAGGAGTTCTCTTCATCGTTTGAAGCCTATTTGGTTTTAAGGGCAAGCGATTTGTGTTTCTCTTTCACCTTTGAGGCTTTAGAGTCTTTAGCAAGGACAAGCTCATAGACTTTTAGGTTGCCTATAAGTTCATCGAGGGTGAGGATTGTCAAATCTTTTGACTCTTCGATCGCCGTCACCTTGGATCTCCACTTCGATGGAAGTGCCCTTAGATATCTCCTAACATGATTACGGCTAGAACAAGATTCATCAAGTGCTTGTAAAGATGTAATAATAGTATTAAAGTTAGCAAATGAATGATCTATAGTTTCCTCATCCGATATTGAAAATTGTTCATATTGTTGAACAAATAAATCAATTTTATTATTTTTAACTTGTTCGTTGCCTTGATGAGTTACAACTAAAGAATTCCAAATTTCTTTAGAGGTTTTAAGCATAGAAATTCTTTCGAATTCCTTTTTTGGTAAAGCATTATATAAAACCATTTTTGCTTCACTATTTTTAGAAAGCGTTTTCTTCAATTCATCATTTAGTTTATCATGAGGTATGTTAACTACATTCCCTTTATCATCTTTTGAGGTAGCCTCAAAATTGCCTTCAACAATAATGTACCAAAGATCCATATCTTTAGATTTCACATATGTTTCGAATCTATTTTTCCAATATATAAAACCATTAGTTTCAGGTAGTGGTGGCCGTTGCATAGATTGCCCTTCCTTATAATTTTCAGAACCCATAGTGATCGAAAAGTTTTTAAAATACAATTTTACTTTAAAACTTTTATAAACTTAGCTCTTGATGCCAATTGTAGAAAACTAGAAGGGGGGTTGAATAGTTTTGCCGATTTTAAGTTAGTTTCAAAAACTTTAGATTCGTTAATATGTGAGATCTTATGGATGTAGAGAAAGTATAGATCTAATGATAAAGCAAGTAAATAAAGTAAAGCGAAGGGAAAGAAAAGACACAACCGATGTATAGTGGTTCGGCTACAAGGACACCTTCCTTGCCCTACTCTACTCCCCGAGTCACCTACTCGAGAGTTCAAGCACTACGTCAACAAACTCCTTCACTTCGCGGATAAGCCTTCACAACGTTGCTTACACTTTTTCTGGTACAAATCTAGATACCGAGTCCGTAGCACGGTGGACCAAACCAACACGACTGTTACACAACAAATATGTGAAATATCAAATACAAGATCTTGGCTACAGAAATCTTGCGGAGTGACAAATCAATCAAGGACCCTTGCTTGGATGACTTGTAGAATGCTCGTGATCTCGTCTTAGAGAAGGACCTATATGAGGATCACAATAGAAAGAAAGAAAAACAACTCTCTAGATCAAGTGATCTATATGTTAGAAGAGAATGAGAGTGTTTAAGAGATTTAGTAAGAAGAGAGGTGAGTTAGAATGAAGAAATGGCTCTCTATTTATAGGCAAAATCTTCCATTGTTCCCCGGATCCCACGGATCCCTCCCACTTGGGATCCGTCTAGTGTAATCCTAGGGATCCGTGGAACACCCCTCTTTGCCCATGGGTTTTTTGGTTATGGGTCATGGGTTATGGGTTGGTCCATGGGTTTTCTTTAGATTCTATGTATCTAAGTATACATTGTATCTAGCCAAGTTGGGTATGGGTTAAGATCCATGGGTTATGGTCCATGGGTTATGGTTTTTACCCATCCTAATAAACTATTACAACAAATGATTAATTACTACATTTTTGTATTTAAATGGCTATATGTAAATGCTTTACAAAAATAACATGTATCCTTATAATTATACTTAAGATAACATTATATTTGTTATCAACAAAACACAAAGAGATCGCAAAATATTAATAAACATTTTTATGGTTTATTTGTATTAACAGAAGGGTTACCGAATCTACAACAAAAGAACTCGAGATATCATGGAAACTATTCACGTCACGTTCGATGAGCTGTCTGGGCAAATGGCTCCAGGACAATCAAGTTCTGGACCCGCATCACAACCTTCATCAAGTAGTCCCATTAGTTCTTCTCTTGTACAAAATCCCTCACCAGCAATTCCATATTTACCCCCTTCGGAAGATGATTTGAAGAAATTATTTAATCCAATGTTTGATGAACACTATGAGCCTACTGCTAATGATAAGTCAAATCCATCAACAGAGGTTGTCCCTAACCCAATTAACGTAGATAACCCATCAGTTTCTATGTCATTGAGTCAAGAAGCGCCTACTGTATATCACTCATCCTCATCATCAAATCCTCAATCATCGAGTGTACATCATGGAAATGTGTCTGGCACCTATGATGGAGATAACCCCTTTGCTACTCCCGAAGATGATCCATTTGAGAACATATTTGCTCCTGAACCAACTTCAGAACCATCTTCATCAGGAGATCCAAACTCTGCTACTTCAGTTCCACAACAACAACCACACGAACACCTTAGAAAATGGACACATGACCATCCATTGGAGATCATCATTGGAAATCCTTCTCGCCCAGTATCCACTCCTAAACAACTTGCAACGGATGCCTTATGGTGCTTCTTCAACTCCGTACTATCTAAGGTCGAACCAAAAGACGTTAATACTGCCATGAATGAAGACAACTGGTTCAATGCCATGCAAGAAGAAATTCATGAGTTCGATCGACTATATGTATGGGAATTAGTACCTGCTCCTGACTGTGCTATGATCATTGCTCTAAAGTGGATCTTCAAAGTAAAACTTGATGAGCATAGTGATGTGCTAAAGAACAAGGCACGATTGGTTGCAAAAGGATACCGTCAAGAGGAGGGTATTGACTTTGAAGAATCATTTGCTCCAGTTGCACGTATCAAGGCAATCAGAATCTTCCTGGCTAACGTTGCAAGTAAGAACATGGTAGTCTATCAGATGGATGTAAAGACGGCGTTTCTTAATGGAGATCTTAAAGAAGTCGTATACGTCAGCCAACCTGAAGGTTTTGTGAATCCAGAGCATCCTACTCATGTCTATCGCTTGAAGAAGGCCCTTTACGGTTTGAAGCAAGCTCCAAGGGCATGGTACGACACGCTATCAAAGTTTCTTCTATCTAATGGATTCAGCAAAGGAGCAGTTGATCCGACATTGTTCACCAGAAAGTCAGGCAAACACTTAATTCACATTCAAATCTATGTTGATGATATTATTTTTGCCTCGACTGACCCCAATGAATGTGACCATTTTTCTAAGGAGATGGGCTCCAAATTTCAAATGTCGATGATGGGACAAATGTCATTTTTCTTGGGATTACAAATTTCACAAAGTCCCGGAGGCATTTTTATCAATCAATCTAAATATGCTAATGAAATTTTAAAGAAATTTGGATTTGATTCTTGTGACCCTGTTGACACTTATATGGTGGAGCGTACTAAACTAGATGAGGACCACTCAGGGATCATGGTTGACCAAACTAAATATCGTAGTATGATTGGGTCCCTGATTTACCTTACTGCCAGTAGACCAGACATTCTGTTCGCTGTATGCATGTGTGCTAGATACCTGGCTAAGCCTACCAAAAAGCACCTTGAAGCGGTTAAACGGGTCTTTCGGTATCTCCAAGGAACCATCAACATGGTACTTTGGTACCCGAAGGACACCGGTATGTCACTAACAGCCTATGCAGATGCTGACCATGCAGGGTGACAAGATACACGTCGAAGCACGTCTGGAGGTGCTCAGTTTTTGGGTGATAAGCTTATGAGCTGGTCTTCAAACAGTCAAGCTAAATCACACAAGCCCGCCACTTGTGAATGGCGGACCGTAACCAGCTTAAAACTGCTGAAGCACGAATGCAATGAAGATCTGGGGAGTATAGTGTTTCCCCGGGTCGTTATGTCCCAGCGAGCTATGCAATGGATTATCAAACGTTTAGTGATCACGAGATTTGAACGGAAAAGGAGATTTGAATAGATTATAACTACGGAAAAAGCCAACAAATTAAAACGGCTTAAATGCAAATTAAAGAAAACTAAAAAGATAAAAAATATTAAATAAACGCTATCACTATTTGCAAAATGATGTTTTTCTATGATTTTATAAAACAAAATGACTTAAATAAACTATTTTAATTAAAACGTAAACTTAAAATATCTAAAAACGTGGCCTAAAATGAAAACGTACGTTATGTACGAAAATTACGCTGGAGCGCAAGATAAAACGTAAAATTTGTGAAATAAAAGTCCTACGAATGTAAAAACAATTTTCTCACGTACTACATGACAAAAGAAAATTTTAGGAAAAAGCCGGGTATTTTTTCGACTTTTAAATTATTTATTATGATTTAAAAACTATTTTAATCTAATTTAATTATAAAAAATACTAAACTTTTTTAGAAAAATCTGAAATTTTCACAGAAAATACTTTAAGGCCTACTGGTTTTGGGAAAAATGAAAAAGGGGTACACTACTTTACGAAATAAGCAACTAATAAGCAAATAAGCTAACAAGCTTAAAAACTGATTTGGTACTTAAATATTAAATGGTGCAATATTAAACCTGAAAAGACCCTAGGGCAGATGGTGTTGAGGTGTTGTGTTGTGAGCGTGAGCAAGAGGTCCCAGGTTCGAATCCTGTGGTACCTTTTTGCAAAATATATATTTTTTTCAAATTTTCTTTTTGCAACTTTTTTATAAGACCAAAATAAGACTTTTTTGTAAAAAACTTTTTTTGCCAAACCTTGGAATAAGCAGTTTAGGACTGCTTATCCACAACAGTTAACAAAAGAAAGATGAGCACTAGTCAAAATAAGCAATATCTTGACAGAGTCTTAGCACCAAATAAAGAAATAAGCACTAAGGTAAGCTATTGAAACCAAGAAAATGACAATTAAGAAACTCAAATAAGCTAGCAATAAGGGAAATGGGCTACTCTAATGGAGAAAATAAGCAGTTTTTAAGCAAATGAGATCTTAGGCTAATCAAGGGGCATAAGCATACAATGAGAGGATAAGCTATTCTACAAACTACAATAAGCACTAAATAAGCTGGAAACTAACTAAACTAATCTATACTACCTAAAAAGCACTAGTGTATCCTAGATAAGCTAATGGGATTCTAAAATAAGCTAAAACTAGGGGCTACTACAGTAACAGTAAACCAGTCCTAAGGGGCTTGTTTTGGCTTAAAAATAAGCTCTAATAAGCACTATCTAAATACTATAAATGATACTATCTTATAGCTAACCTAGTGAATACCAAGTATACCAAATTTCAGAGTCTAGGTCCTAATATTAAGCCAATTAGACATCAAGAAAAACAGTATTATGGGCACTATGGGACCTGATGTAACAGTTAATGAAAATGGTTTGGGACAGATTTTGAGTGCAATTTTAAGCTAAATAAAGCTATCCTAAGTGCAAACAAACTACTGAAATATAAAGATGGGTATGTGAGGTTGCAAGAAAAGTGATTTGGAAAAAGTTTGGACCAAAAATAAGCCGTGGAGAAGTCGTCAAACAGCAGCTACAGCTGCTGTTTTACGTGAGCAGGACAGAAACAGAATGGATTTTTTTTTATAAACCAAACTTGCAATCTTGGTGATACAAGTTAAAGTCTAGTTGCAAAGTGATTTGAACCTTAAGACACTTTGACTTTGAGAGTCAAAGTGGGTAAAAAAAAAGTTTTGGACAAAAAATAAGCATGAACCAAACACCCTTTTAAAACTGAAATACAAACTAAAACTGACAAGATCACTGAACTAGCTAGTACCATTGATCAACTGAGTTCTCTTGACCATATTGCAACTATGTAAACAGGTTAAAGCAGTTTAAGACCACAGATATAAATGCAAACAAAAATTACAAATTGACTTGAAATGAGAATTAGATTTCTTACTCACTTGCATCCAACTAGTTGCAGGGTGAAACCAAACCAAAAGACCACTCTACTAAACCATTTCTAACCCAAATCCAAGTACTGCTTCTACCCATTCCATTTCCAAGATCCAATGAGACAGTTTGACTTTTATTGACCAAAAGCCAAAACTGCTTGAACTGATTCAGCAGGCACACCAGAGACTACAATAAGCTTAAGTGAGCTTATTTGATTATAACTTGAGCTTATTAGAGGATTGAATGCATAAATTTGAAACTAAAACATTCAACAGTAAACATAAAATTTTGAGACTTATGTGAAAACTTAAATTGATAATCCAAAGTACAATACACTGATATTTTCACTTATATGTGATACATTGAAACTAAAAATACAACTTTTTAACTAAAACCAAGACATTAACTTAAGAAACGACATTTAAGAAAAATGGAAAAACTAGCTACTACTCTTTACTGCTTCTTTCTTCCTTCTTTTATATCCAAGAGCTTTCTCTCCCTTCCCTCACTGTTTCCCAGCACTATTTGAGACCATAGGATGAGTTTAATTGATCTTGGCCATCCATTGTGTTTTGGCGGGAAAAAGGGTTTTAACAGTGAGGTTGAGTGTGGGTAAGGGTGAAGAGTTAATGATTCTTGGATTGTAGGAGATGTGGGGGGACAAAGAAGATGGATAGGTGAGGGGGTTGGAGTGTTGGTTGTGTTTTGCAGGCATTTGCAGAGAAGAAAGGAAGGGATAAGGTTTTTGGCGCGTTTGGGATTAGTCAAACCATATTTGACCGGGGGTTAATAACACAAGAGGTCCAAAATCAGGCAGGGGTTCACAATTACAATTTGACTAGGCCAAAAGGTTTAAAGGGTTTATAACTTAGGGACCTTGGTGTAATTTCTAAAAATTGAGGGGCTACTTCTGCCAATTATGCAAAGATATTCCAAGGGACCACAAGTGACAATCTTCAAAAGTATAAGGACCAAAATTGCCATTTTGCAATTTTCCAGGGGCCATTTCTGCCAAATTTCAAACTTGGAGGACCATTTTTGTAATTTTCTCAAACTTTTGATATGTTTCACCAAAGGACTAAATTTGACAAGTTATGATATTAAAAGGACCTTTGGTGACTTTTCTTTTGAAATTTTGACTCAGGGACTATTTTTGACAATTTTAGAAACTTGGGGGACTGAAACTGCCAATTATACAAACTTTGCTCATTTTTCATCAGATTTTAAACATTTTGCATCTGAAACATATAAAATGCAATTTTCGAATATTTTCAGTATTTTGATGCATTTCTGAGCATTTTTAGACGTTTTGCAGTTCAGATTAAACAAAAAATGATGAGTATTTACACACTCATCAGTCATCTTGTTGTGCTCAAATCCTAAGGATGAGATCCAAATTATCTGACTATGGCTTTGAATTCACCAAAATCCCTATGTATTGTGATAACAAGAGTGCCATTGCTCTCTCATGCAACAACGTTCAACATTCAAGAGCAAATCATGTCGACATACGACATCATTTCATCAGGGAGCAAGTGGAGAACGGTGTGGTGGAACTATATTTTGTGAGGACTGAATATCAGTTAGCATACATCTTCACCAAAGCTCTTCCTAGAGAACGTTTTGAGTTTATCCTTCCACGACTTGGTCTAAAGAGTCTACAACCGGAAACACTCAAACGTCTTCAAGAGGAAGACGAGGAGTAAAAGTTTTTCTTCATACATCTCTTGTAAATATTTATTCAAAAAGCAAAATACAAAATTTTAAAACCCACAAAAAGAAAATAGAAAAATATAAAATTTCAAAAAAAATTCCATAAAAAACAGAAAATCTTTGAAAACGCTAAAAAATATTTTTTCCATCTTTTCTATTATTCCATTTCATCTACGGTCTTTGTGTTGTCATTCAAAGAGTGACACGGGTCTTTAGATGAAGTTCGAATGTACATAAATTGTTTAAAAAAATAAAAAATAAATAAATAAATATTTTTTTTTGAGAGAATGAAAAACAAAAGGTTTATAGTCATTTCAGACTATACCCCGTTTTTAAAAAAAAAGAAAGAACAGAGCCATGCCTTATCTTATTTTTCAAATCTCATGCTTTGATTCTAAAAACAAAAGTTTGTCACCAAAAAGACAAATGTTTCCTTCACAAATATTTTTCCTTCTATAAATTCTTCTGAAAAATATTTGTTATCTAATGAAAACTAAATAGCTTGGAAAAATAACTCGGACTCAATTTTTGAAAATCATCTGGACTTGACATTTGTCAAAATCTCTATCTCTCAATCAACAACTTATGTCATTGATTGAGGGGAAGAATGATTTCAATTAAATCAAAAAGGTTATTTGTCAAACAATTGCAATGTCTTATACAATTGGTTCAGACCTTGGCTAATGTTATGTTTTCATAAGATACTTAAGCATGCTTGAACATTGGAGTTTAAAGTCTCAAAATCTGATTCTTATTAGTTAAAATATTCTTCAAAAGCAAGTCACAATTCTCCTCCAAAGTTTTCAAAATTAATTTAAATCAATAGAGATCACAAATCTCAATGGATTTGAAAATTGTGATCGGGGGAGAATATTGTGATTTAAATTGGATTTAAACTGATAACTCGATAAACGGTTTAGTAAGTGATTAGCAAGCTCTCCTCCCTACATGTGCCAAACGATTTCAAATTTTCCATGCACATGCTAAGGGGGAGCATCTATATCAAACCAAAAAGGATTGAAATGTTATTGATTTGTCTCTAAGTGCGGGTTTTCCCTAATATGTACAAAACACTTTCGAATCTCGATGCACATATTAAGGGGGAGCAACTTTTTTAAAACCACATCCTTTCCCAAAAATATCTTTAACAACATTTAAAACACTAGTTTTGATCGGGAAGGTGATGTAGATATTTTTAGAAAATGTTAATCAAAGAAGTGAATTCTTCCTCTTGCCTCCATGTGCCAAAATGATTTCAAATATACGATGCACATGTTGAGGGGGAGTTTTTTTTTTCTAAAATATCAAACACAATTCAGGTACAAAATGCTTTGATAATATATCACAAGTACCTGGATTGATTTTCAAATGGTTTTCAATTGGTTCCAATGGCAGAAGAACAATACCAAAAAGACCGACCAAATTTACTTTATGTGTGGAGATATAAGGATGGTTAGGTTAGGTATTCGTTCTCACGATCCCGCCAGAGCCGGAGGGATCTACCCAGGGACAATCTACTAGATAATGTAGAAGTTCTTAGGTATGATGAAAAAAGGAGAAAAGTGAGAAATGGGAAGAGTGCGTAATGAGACAGAGCTAGAACTGGAATAAACCCAACAAGGTTCTAGTTATAAAGTCTCGGTAAGCATTGAAGGGGTTGAAGAATGAAAAAGAAATGAATGTGAAAAGGGTGAAAAGAAATAGCCCTCCATTGATTCAACCGTAGGGCAAAAACCGGGTTCAATACATATGCTACTGGTGGTTACTAAGGTAACACCGGTATTGAAGACAAGACGTCATGGACCCAGTGACGCACTGCACTACAACTTCCCAAGCTACTCAAGTTCCTCTTAAAAGGTATTGTTTCATTCTCACGGGGAACCTACATTATCTATCAACTTTCTCTTAGAGATTGTTGATATTGAAGAAGGAGACCCTCTCCCTAGTCTCCGGCATAGGAACCAAATATGCACTATTGAGTCTAGAGCCACGAAATCATCAATAAATCTCATTAGGACACTATCAATGAAGACTCTCTGTTTCACACAATGTGGAAAGAGAGAATATATTTTATGAGTCCTACGCATTATCCTTGTGGTATTGCCAGAGCATCTGACTAATATGCAAACATATTCATAATGAAGATGGAAAGCCTTCTAGAGCCAACATTAAACAAGCTCTTGGTAGGTGGCATTTGAGATCTATCCAATAGATCAACCATGTGACAACTGAACAGAAACAATGGGGCGATTCAAAATTATGAATCAATCCTGGTTCAGGTTATGGATTGACGGATACCTTTGAAAAACCAGTTGTTGTGCGCAAAAATCCGTTTTCCATGGCACATCGACTGTGTATCACATTTTCAAAAATCAAAAGGTGTTTATGATTGAAAATTGATTTTTCATATAAAACCATCGTTGTATTGCGAAAAATTCTTTCTGATATGCAATACACGATTGTTGTTCTAATCATGTTTAATCAATCAATAAATCTCAATTTGCTGGTTCACTCACTCCGTGTTGTCTTCTTTGAGACATTCCGGTTTGAGAACGGCTAGAGCAGCTGTGAAACCCTGTCAAGGAGATTCTTAGGAATTCTACCTGATTACAGACAGTACTTGTACTGATCAATGGGGAACCGTGGGCCGTGTACCTCAGTTCAACGAAAGTGATCAAAGACACTTTTCGTGCGCTTTATTGCTAATTGTTGTATGCAGGTACACCCAACGTTTGCAACTGATCAGAATTGAGAGGTCAATCCATAGCCACATGCTCACACAACACATTCATCTCTAAAGAAATCATGATAAATGCATCAATGACTCTGATTTTCTCACTCCATGCTTCTGCTACGCTGCTGCAAATATCATGAATCAACTAAAGCTTTCGCTACTCTAATGAGAAGAAATCATGATCCAGAATGTGAGCATGTCAGTCCAATGTCACAACATCACATAATGTCAACACTACAAAGGAAGAGTTAGAGATTTATGGAAGCTGGTGATCTCAAAGCTGGCTCAAAACTCATCATCATGTGGATCAGTTAAAGACCTCCACTTGGATTAACCAAACGTGCAAAACATGAAGAATCAAAGACTATGGTCTATAGAGCAATGAACTTAAACAAGAATCCAAGAACAATATTAATGTAATATCTGTTAGTATTCAATGCAATTTGAGGTGACCTACCTTAGGGGGAGATTGTTAGGATTTAGAAAATCCAGTTGTTAAAGTGTCGGTCACCTCAAGTATATGTAATCATTAGAAAGCTTGTAGTCGTAGTTATATAATGTTAGTTAGTATTTAGTTAAGTAACACCGTGGAGGACGGACGGGTCTTTACCCACTGTATGCCTGATCCACAGCCCGTAGGTGGCGTTTTGTGTAAGATACTATAAATACCCTCTACCTCCCAAGGTAGAGGGTTGGAGCTCATAATAAGATTTTTCTTTCTCTCTCTAAGTTCCCTAAACCACTAAACTTTCTCTCTCCAAAATCCTTAAAGTGTACGACCCATATAAACATGGTTTGATGTGTATGTGAAATCCAATATGTTACAAAATTCATATCAATTGTACATGTTCGGTCTTTTAACTTTTTGCAATTAGTTGTATTCTTATATTCATATCCAATGTACATCTTCGGTCTTTTAACTTTTTACAATCAGTTCTACATAATTCCCATTAACCAAAAATCGGGAGCTTGAATTGACCTGCACAAAAATGACATTTTTGTTAAGATTGTGCAAACGGTAAGACGTGAAGGACATACTGATTCGAACTAACCTTAATCTCAAAGATTGAAGCTAGTTAGTCCTGATCTATGGTTGACCCAAATTCCTTGACCTTCTTTAAAACTTTCCTTCGAAGATTTCTTATCTTCAAAGTGCCATCAGCCTATCACACACATCATAAACATATTGAAATATATATATAAAAAAACACTAAGAAAGGAGGCCAACATATGAGAGTAGCTTTGCAGACATACCGACTTCAAGGCTGCAACTATTATTTTTTTCCACTTTATTTCTTTCTCACCAGTCTTTTTGTTTTGTTTCACTTTCTTTTATTCATCCTGAATTTCAAGCTTTCTTTTCTTGCTTTGTTCGTTTTCATATGCTATTAAAATAAACAATCCATATCACTTCAGAAGCAACCATAAATAATCTTAGAGAGCTAAATTATTATAACTCTTTTACACGGTTGAAAACAATAACAGTGAATGGTCTTTTAAATGTCATAAACAGAAGTTAGAAGACTACAAAAAAAGAATCCAGTACTTAACATCTAAGACAATGGCTGGCACATTTAAACAAACATAGCTACTTCTTTACCACTTTAATGATATAATGAGTGTAGAATTAACTTTATGATGTATGAAGCAACAACCAGATGTGCACTAATAATACAAATAAAAACAAAAACATGGTAAATCATTTAGATTCCTCAGGCCATATAAACCTCTACACTCATTATATTGTTAAAGTGGTAAAGCCGCTCTTAAAACTTAAAATGTTGTTGTTTTTCCCTAGAAACATCAAAAGCATTATGATAATACTAATTAACGACATCGGGGTTGACTAAACCTTTTCGTGTCTTGGTTGGTCTAATTTCATCAACTGTAGAAGACCTTCTTCTATCTGAAAGTGGGTTGTCAACTTGACTAGATGATCTACTTCTTGTTTTCTTCTCTGGAATAATCTCATCAAGTGAGTACACCAAGTGTCTGTTGTTTGCATCTTTAATAAGTAACCCCGAGTTCTTATTGGTCCTCAAAGTTCTCACATTTCCCAAAATCCACAAGGAATGTTTGGCCCTCGTCAATGCCACATTCATTCTTCTGACGTCACCAACAAACCCAATACTTCTAGAGCTCGTTTCTTCTATTGCTCCTGTCCTAACTGTGGAAACTATAAGTATATCAACCTCCCGGCCTTGAAAAGCATCAATGGTATCAAGTTCCATTTCATCCATTATACGAGGTTCAAAAGCATCAGCAAAACGTGAACGTAATAGGGAAAGTTGAGCCTTATAAGGTGTTAAGATCCCTATCTTTACTCCAATAGATGCTAATGGATAACTGTCAAAAGTATTGAAGAATCAAATAATCTATAATGTCAAGCTATAACAACAAAAACAAATAAATAAAATAAAAATACCTCTTCTTGAAAAATCTAACAAGTTTTACCGCTGCAGCAGCCTCACGCTCATTGTAGAGAGACCCAGATTTGTTCTCCTTAGCCTCTTTCCCATCTTTAATATCAAAGAATGAATAAGGACCGAGGCCTTTTGTCTTGTGAAATGGTTTTTCTTTGCTAGAAAACCCATCACCATTCACCAAGCTGTCATCATAGAAATGTAAAGATGGATAGCGGCATATCTCTGGGTGCATCGTGTACTGCAACATTATAAAAACTACTAATTAGTGAATCCTACTACACGATGCTATTAAAAAGGGTATTTAAAAGGCCAACGCCGATTACTGTAATAGGTTTTTCATCACAGTAGAAAGAGGAATGTATGATAATTCCTATATTAAATTGTGGTTGACTTTTTTCATCACAATAAAAGAGGTAGCTAGTGCTTAAGATTAAATGAAAGATAGTCTACCTGCTTTGTAAGTATAGTAAGAGGGTGACCAGCCTTCTGTAGACATTCAAACATACTGCATTGATAGAGATATTTACTTGCAACGTCGGAGAGAACATTTACAGGAAGCTGCTTTGGATCTCCAACCTTGAACAATATGTGCATCGAATAAGTTTTGGACATTTAAGTTAACACGAAGAGCAGATAATCCGTTAGACTAGAAGTCCCTACCATAATACTCTTGCTCCCCTTTGATTTTAGAAGTTGAAGAGGAATCAAAGTGGTAGGTTCCAGAACCTAACAAACAAGACGAAAGAATGTGCACAATGCATAAGAATACATAGCCCCTAAAGCTACAGGAAAATGTCGAGTTAAGAGCCATATATACCTGAGCAGCTTCATCAAGTATGACAGCATCAAACAATGAAGACTCGCATGAAGCTGCGTACTTATTAGTTACCACAGACCCAGAACATACTCTATAGAGCTCTCCACCGCAACCATTCAATGTCGTTAACATAATTTCAGCTTCCTTCAGTATAGACTCACGCAATTTTTTTCTTTTCTCATAAACTTCTTTTTTCTTAACAAATGAAGAGTCTCCTACATCCATATCACTTGTGTTCACTTCTTTTGTCAAATGATGGTCAACAAGGTTGTCAATGAAATAAGGAAGTGAAGTTGGTTTAACTGTCTTAGCATTACCAACCCTTTGTACGTTAATCCATCACTGCCATATAATCCATCACTAGAAATTCGATACACAAGTTCATCAACTGCAGCATTTGATTGCGCACAGATAAGAACGCTACCCCTTCTGTGAATAGTAGTAGCTTTAGACGCATCATCAGTTAGTTGTTTGGCCAAAGCTGTATGCTGCACAACCATTGCAACTGCAGAGGACTGACTCATCTTTTTCACTCTATCAAAGGATAAGGATTTCTAGGTCTCCTTGTAACAGCATTACTGCCAGCTAATGAAAGCAAAGCACTAACAATACCCACAATTGTTTGCCCTCTTCCCCGTACCTAATAAAAAAATAATAATACATTTTCCATAAATCACAGACCTCGCAAAAGCTTATGAAAAAGGGTGTATATGCATGAGTACCTAGAGGACACTGTATAAGGCATAGATTAGGATCATCACCTAAGTTCACAGGAGTACTAATGCTACTCATAGCTTGAAGTTGACAGTCGTTAAATGAAGATTCAAGAATTTCCCGTAAAGGGGAGGGCAGACTACTCAGATCCGCCCTAGATTTGAGGACGTTAGGTTTGTGACTATTAGGATTTAAGATGACAGATTGAAGTGGAATACTATTTATTGATGACAACGCCATGAATTCTCTTAGTTGGGAAGTGATACTCATGATGTGATGAATGTACCACTTTCTTGTTCCAGTTAGAAGCTCTTTGGCCTGGTTTAGACGAGAACATCTATTTGGAAGATACAACTTGATCGTTAATATGCTTGATCTTTTTTATGATCTTTCTCACATTTCTCTACCTGGACCATTTAAAACACAGAGTTACATAAAAACAACAGATATCATCTAACCATTAAAAAAAAGGCTGAAATATTTTGAATTCACCAGAAAACACCTATTAACTGTGGACTAAGGCAGGAGTGTAAGAGAGTAGGCAAGGTAATAAATGGGTGTTTGCCTTAGGAAAAGGAAGGGTACGTGGGAATGAAGTAACACAAATGCAGAAAAGGGGAGTCATATATACCTTTCCAACCGCGTGAACATCGTGGGGATGATTCTCAAAAGGCTTTGTCAGTAGCACTATGAGATCATTTAAAGCACATGTGATCTTAGAACCTTCTAAGTCTTTGTCGTCATGAGCACAAGTAACAACATAAAATTCATAAGCACTTTTCACTGACATCACAGTCACAGACAGACTTCCACAAGACATCCATTCTGATAAAACCATCTCATTAAGTAGGACGGAAGACTGCCAAATACTCATTTTCAGATTGAAAATTAACAGTAACCTCCTTCAACTTCCCAATAGCTGGATTATTCTCCGATGATGCTAACCCCACTGTAGCAAAATAATCGATCTCCAGAATAAGTCTAAACCATTCGTCTAGGCCAACATCTCTGAATCTCTGAGAACCACCACTTCTAAGTTTGTCCAATAATCTTTCCAAGGGTGACTTAGTGTTACGAGCGAAATCCTAACAACACCATTTCAAGAAAAAAACCTACAACAACAAGACTAGATTACTCTAGAATATGAAGCCTTGTAAATATCTTAGATATTATGCTTAAAATATCTAAGATACTTAGTTAGAATAACCTAGAGATTATCTAGAAAGTATAGTTAGTTAGATTAATCTATAAATTATCTAGAAAGTATCATTAGAACTTAGAAGAAGCTTCTAGAATGGATTAGCCTCCTAGTATAAATATGGCTAAATCCCCTCATTTGTAAGCATCTATTTTGTAACCAAGTTTTCAAGTGCAACATAAATCAAGTGTTCTTTAGTAAATCTGCAAGTGTTCACCACTTATCTCTTCCATACTTTTTGACTTACTTAGACGTTGGAATCGAGTCGCTAAGTGCCACACGGACATTGTGAATTAGTCCCGTGACAAGTCGTATCAGAGCCAAGGTTTTAGACCTAGATATACACCAATTGGAAGGAACACGATGGCAGAATTTGTCCTTGAAGACAATCCGAGTAATAGGATTAAAACACCGAATGAGGAAGAAATCCGAGGGCGTATTACTGAACGAAAGAAGGATGCATCAAAAAGAGACAAAGCAAGAAGCAAGTCTCGACCTCCTAAGCCGACACACGATGAAGGAGCTTCCAGGGAAAACCTTGAAGAACGTGTTGCGATTGTGGAATCATATGTCATTGAAATGAAAGAACAAATTGATTCTCTCTAACAAACTGTCAACTTGATGACCCAAGAAAATGTTGAAGTAATTGAAGCAGGAAAAGTTTTGGTCCGAAATGTGGGCGATGACTTTAAGAAAGAAATCGAAAAGATGACCCGAGATTTGTTAAGCGCTAGAAAATTTGTAGAGGAAGAGATCTTTACGATGCATGTAAAGATAGACAATGTAACTAAGGAATGTCAAAACCATCGAAAGATGAATAATGATGGAGATGCTAGTGGTAGCAAAGGTACGTCTTTCTCGCCCCTGAAGGTTCAAAACCCATATATGTATAATGGTACTCAAAATGCTACTCTAGTAGAAAACTTTTTGTTCGGACTTGAACAATACTTTGAAACGATGGGAGTAATGGAGGATGGTGCTAGAATCAGCAATGCCCCTGCCTTTTTGCGTGAGTCTACCCAACTATGGTGAAGAAGAAAACATCACGAAAGGGAGAAGGGCACATACATCCTCAACACTTGGGATCAGTTCAAGACCGAGCTGCGAAAACAATTTGTCCCCCATAACGCTGACTGTGAAGCCAAGGCTAAGTTAAGACGACTTCGCCATACAGGTACGATTTTCGACTACATAAAATAATATACTACGATTTTACTAGAAAATGTGGATGTACCAGATCAAGATGCCCTTTTCTACTTCAAAGACGGATTAAAAGAATGGGCACGAATCGAAATTGATAGAAGAAACATCAAGACATTAGACGAGGCCATCGCAGCAGCCGAGTCGATTGTGGATTACTTTAACCGACCAAAGAAACCTTTACCAAATAAAGTGGGGGTTGAGCGAGGACCAGCTAAGAGATTGGACGACCGAAAAGATGGGGTTCAAAGTTTGAAAGGTCGTCTTAGAAAAAAGACATGTCCAAACTGTTGGGATATGAAAGTGCTGAACATATAAAGTGCTGAAGATTAATAAAGTACTGCAGAATGATAAAGAACTGGAAAAAGTCAAAGAGTCAAAGTACTGCTAAATGATAAAGTCAAAGTACTGCATACGAAGTCAAAGTACTGCAAGATCAAAGAACTGTTTTATTCGTTTATAGAAAGTCTTGTAATTCTAGAATATTCTATATTAGATTACTTGACGTACAAGGATACAATTTGTAAACCGACTAGGGTATCCTTGAGCCTATAAAAGGACCCCTAGATTGGCATAAGATGTACGTGATTTTATTAGAGTTTTAGAGAGAAGTTCGATATTATTAGAGTTATTAAAGATCTGCATAATAAGCAGAGTTAGAGTTATTAATAAAATCGTTCAAAGTTAAAGTTATTCTTCTTAGCTTTGTTAAGTAAATTCCGCATACTTAATAGAGTTTGCTCAGTGTTTCTTTGTTAATAACTTAGGATTTATCCGAGGTTATTAAACCTTAACAAGCTATTTAAGTTAGTTTGGTTAGAGTACATCGATCCAACAAGTGGTATCAGAGCTTGTGTGGAAACTCTGACTAAGAAGAAACTCTAAAACCTAAAGATGTCGACTGATTCTATTCCACCAGCTTCCATCACCTCAATGAGAATTCCTGTCATCAAGAAGGGCGAATATGACCTATGGTGTATGAAGATGAGGCAGTACATTGCAATTACAGACCATGCGCTATGGAATGTAATTGTCAATGGTAATGAAGAAGTTCCAGAAACCATTGATGTTCCTGGACAACCCAAAGCACCTAAGGCAGTATTACCAGCAGCAACATTAAGGAATCAAGAGAAGGCACTCAATATTCTCTTGTCTGCCATTCCAGATGGTTATCTTCTCAAGTTCCATGATGCTAAAGATGCTAAGCAGCTCTGGGCTGCACTCAAGACACAATTTGGAGGGAATGAAGCTTCTAAGAAGATGCACAGAAATCTGCTGAAGCAACAGTTTGAAACTTTCACTGTAGGTGAAAGAGAGAGTCTTGATGCTGCATATGATAGATTTCAAAATCTCCTTAACATGTTAGAATTATACAAAGCACAAGTTTCAGTTGAAGATGCTAATCTGAAGTTTCTAAGGAGTTTGCCATCTACATGGCATGTAATTGCTACAATGATCAGAGGTCAACCAGGTTTGGATGTTATGGACTTTGATGATCTCTACAATCATCTAAAGGTATATGAGCATGAGATGAATGGTCAAACTAGTTCCAAATCTCACAGTATTGTTTTTTTATCATCTGAAAAGAGGGGCAGTACTTCCACCAAAAGTACTGTTCTCCAACTCAAAGTACTGTGACTCAAAGTACTGTCTCGTATGCTGCTCCCACCTATGCTCAGCAAACCCCACCACCTACTACTATGCACTCAGATGAAGTTGTGTGCTCCTTCTTTGCACAACAAGCTAGTTTACCTGTAGTTTATGAAGAAGATCTCTCCCAGATTGACGAGGATGCTTTAGAAGAGATTGATATCAGGTGGCAAGTTGCTTTGATCACTGCAAGGATCAAAAAGTACATGAAGAAAACAGGAAAGAGCATTGACTTCAAACCAAAACAGGGAATCACTTTTGACAAATCCAAAATTGAATGCTTCAATTGTCAAAAGACTGGACACTTTGCAAGGGAGTGCAGGTTTGCTAAGTATCAAGCAAACAGGATGACTGAGAAACCAAAGCTGGAACTAAAAGAAATCTCCATTACTGAAACAAAGGCTTTGGTTGCTCAAGAAAATCTATCAGAATTTGACTGGAGTGAAGAGTTTGATGATGAACCAGTGACTTATTGTATGGTAGCAGTGGAAGAAGCAGTTGAAGATTCAGTATAAGAATTGGACTGGAGCACTGTATTCGATGAGAAAGTTGATCATGCTGCTTTGGAATCTGGAGATGGATATGGAGGATTTGATTAGAGCTTAGAGTGTGAAGATGATCCTGTTCTACTTGCAATGGTAGCTACCTCACCAAGTTCACCCCCTATCTCTGAGGTATGTTCAAATTGTCATGATTTCTATCAAAAACTGCTAAATAGTTATGTGATTGAAAGAGATAATTGTATTAAGGCTAGGTCTGCGGTAGCTGGTTATCAAATAACTTTAGAGTCTATGGAAGCCAAAATTATAACACATGAAATGTAAAACCCTAAAAATACGAAACGTGTTAAGAGACTAAAATACCCTTGGAGTCAAAATTTATTAAATACGTAAAATACATTGAAGATTCATTTAACGAAATTAAAATCGAACTTATGAATAATTAAAAACCTAACGAACATAATTAAGAAATTTACATTTTTACGACGAAAAGTTAAATGTCACGCAATATAAGTTTTGGCTTCATTCTTCGTTTATTTGTAATCAACTTTGGGCCGCTAGTTAGCTTTGGGTCCGGTTGGATTTTCGAGTCGCGAGCCTAAGACCTTGGGCCGTGTTTGTTTGTCTCGTGGAGTTCAAGCCAAGAGCCCAAAAGCTGGGCGTTTTCTTTTGTTTCGGATGGGTTGAGCCGAAGCCCACACTCAAACCCATAAGCCGGCAAGTATATATACTCTTCATTAGTCCCTCATGCAAACCCTAGTTTTGTTAAGTACGGTATTGTTTCTCACCTCCTTCTCCGATTGGACCCAAAAGACAGCCAAGAAAGGTTGAAGCTGGTGGATGCGTAGGTCTTTGATTCTTCCTGCTAGTCCTCGTTAACGTTTGCCTAAGGTACCATGCGCATGATCTTTTCATCTCTATATAGCCGACTATACAAATTAATAATGAAGCCAACTTAATTTAATATGTACGCTACATAAATCATAAAAGATCATGTAGGTACGTCGTATGCATGTAATGTTTACATTCTGTTGTGGGAAAATCTTGGGTTCGTGGGTTTGGGTATGTGGTTTTTATGTCATCACGACAACTTTGTGAGCGTGTGTACATGTGTGCCTCGAGTCTACGTGGTATATATGTGATCTTGAATATGTCGTGTGATGGTTACGGTGTGTACAAACTATCTTGATAGGTCCTGGCATGTGTCGCGTAAAGTTTAAAACTCGTATGATTTAAGTAGTCTAAAAACTTGTTGCAAACTGTTTAGAAACAACAGAGGGTCTCGTTACCCATATATGGGTAGTGTCGGGTGTATGTCTCGTTTACGTTGTGGTAAAAGTATTGAGCACATATATTAAAAAGTCGAATATGGTGTCGCATGCATGTGTAACGGGTTGGTTCGGGTATGGTTCATGGACTGTTTGTGTTTCGTTAAGCTGGGTGTGTTGATTCGGTATTTCATGTGAAAATAGTAAGTTCTGAGGTCGTAATTTCCGTCCGTCACTAAGAATAAGGATATACTTACAACTCTAAGAATGCTAATGCGATGAATCCGTTATAACTTTAATGATGCTAATAAGTATTAAATAAATCATAATCCGTGTAGATTCGTTGAAGGAGACGCGACGTTATATCTTCGTGATTCACTCGTTCGTTTGCTTTTCTCTCATTTGCTTTAAGGTACAGATATTCTGACCTATTTAGTAAAGGTCTCTCATGAAGTTTTCTTTCCTTTAGCTTTTCTATTTCAATTATTAGGGTTCCCTATGCCATTGCTATGATTCCCTTCTGTTTATGTGAATCTCTGTTTGTCTGAACTTCTGTTTGTTGAACCTTGCTATGTTTGAGTATGAACTTACGATTATGAACTTTTGATTATGAACATTTGATTATGAGCTTCTGATTATGAATGTGTGATATATGACTTTGATATGAACCTTTGACTTCTGAATATTTGATATGAACCCTTTCTGATTTGTTTGATTCGTTGTTTATCTGAAACATCTGTTTAGTGAACCATGAAATATCTGATTTGAACTTATAATATGAAAACTCTGATTTGTAAATCTGTTTGACCTTTATGATGAATTATGATCTGTGTCATTTATGACAATCTGTTTGACCTAAGTTAGTTTGACACCCGAGCCAAATATTTCACTAGTCATGGGGGTTCCATGTCCGTGTCAGTGATGCACCTCTGACATGACTCTAGGGCAGTAGAGTGATGTTCTGCCACATCCCTTTCTGTTATATGTTTATGAGCTCGAATTATGGAATATGGCCGCTATCTGTCTGTTGGGGCGTATGGATGCATCCTAGATCTGATCTGTTATCTGATATGATTTCTGGTGAATGATGTCGTGTGCAATACGCGTCTTCACAAAATTCTGGGAGCTAGCTACTCCAATTAGTGTATGAGGTTACCTTCTAAAGAAGAAAGATATTTCTGATATGATATGTTCTGGGCTCGTGGTAGTTAACTAAATCTTTATCTGTTATTTCTGTGTTAAGTATTCCGATTATGATTCGGTATGTTCAAGTGTTTATAATTATGTGCTAGACTTATTATATGTTACTATATGTGTTTATGCTTTTGTTTGTTTATGAGACTACCGTCTGCTATGCTAGGATATGATTAATATGTTTAAACATGATTCGCATGATGTCCTCTGATATTATGTTAGCTTATCGTTATGTGAATTCGTTGATCTGTGAGATGAATGTGCTAGTGTGAAAGTGAGTATTCGGTAAGTTTAGTATGTATAATTTGTTCAGTTAATCTGGTGAACTTTGCCTATCCGTTAGGGTATCTATCTGCTTATGTTTGATCTGCCATGCTAAAACTCTGCTGATGTTAAGATTTGATCTGAGAACTGGTTTAGCGTGTGATATCTGTTCTGATAATTGCTAATGGCTATGTTATGTTTTTGTCTATTGAGTTATTGTTTGTCTACTGTGTTTTCTGTCTGTATGTGTGACCTGCCATGTTTGAATTCTGCTTATACTAAAGTTCGATCTGGGAAAATGGTTTAATTTATAATGTCTGGCCTGTTAACTTACTATCTGCTATGTTATGCCTCTAGTTCATTTAGTTATAGTTTTTGTAAGGTGTTCTCATTGGTATGTGTGACTACTATGTGTTGACTGTTGTTTTCCGCTGCTATGACACTGGTTAAGTTTATTAAATGTAACTTATCTGATTTGTGTGAATGTCATGTTTACTTCATAGAAATTGTTTCTGTTAGTTTTGATATTCCGTTTGGCTTATATGCACTCGAATTCCCTTATTTAGTTAAGGTCTGGTTATTTTAAGGTGTTTGCATTTGTGTCAGCAATGTGCTATGTGTTTGTTCTTAATTGTTATTTGTTCTTCCGGATTTCTGTGTAATTGTGTTTCCTTAGAATCCTCAATGATTCATTATTCTCATTCCGTTACGACTTTGTTATTCGTTTCTTTGTTTCAATTTTGTATTTCTGTTTTTGTTTAGTTTTTGTTCTGTTATATTTGTTCACTGGGCTTTGTAAGCTCAGCCGCATTTTCTTTTCCTGTGGCAGGTATTAAGCATTCAAGATGAGCTTATGGGATAGCTGATCTGGGTTTGAGAGTAGAGCTGAGAGCAAGAGTTGACCATAGAGATCCTAGATTTATTTTGGAAGTTTAGCTATTTATGTTTTCTTTTGAATATTTTGTAAAGGCTTCCGCTTCTGTATAGTACTTAAAGTTCTGATATGAAACTGTATTTGTGACATTTTTGACCTTGTCAGGTTGGGGTGTTACAATTTATGGTATCAGAGCCAGGTTTTAGGACCACTAGAGCTTAGGCTATGACCTGTGAGGATTGGGTAGACATTAGGTTTTCGTCTGTTCAGATATCTTTCGATTCCTTTTGATGGTCGTTCAGATTTGACTTCGATATCCTTTTGCCTTCACTGAATTGGCCCTCCTCTGTTCGCATCGAATTTTGTTATTTTGTTTTCGCTCGTCCGTTTGTCGATCGTTAGATGGAGACTACCCGTGGAGCCGAAGAAGATGGTGCCGACCCTGCGTTGCTGCAACAGTCCCTGAGCTGGAGAGGTTCGTGAAGCAGAAGCCACACCCGACTGCCGTGCTGCTGGAGGCATCAGGATGCTACTGGAGGAAGTTGGACGGATCAACCAAAGACGCAACGACGAATACATGATTCAACGAGTGGCTGGGAAGGTTCATCTACTTCATATGATTTGGGCGCGACTTGTGATATTCTGATCCGTTTGTCATGCGTTTTGTGACGATTTGATATTCTGCTAAGTGATTCTGATCCGTATTGCTTTTCTCTGATTTGTTCGGAACTCGGTGTGAATCGTGAAGTTTTATCGTTTAGCATTCTGGTATATCTCAGCTTTTCTTTCTGGATCGTCAGTAATGAGTCATGAGGAGCCGTTTTATGTAAGTTGGTGGCATCGTTTGTTTGGTAATATGGTAAGTTGTCTGATGTGTTATATGCTGCATGAATGTGTATCTGGTCTGTTTTGGTATGTTACTTGTTACCTATATGTTATCCGTTTTGTTCTGATATTAGTTATGTGGTTTTGTCATGACCCGAGACAGAATATGATGATAATAAGGACTTGTTATGTGATGCAAGTATTATGACGCCTGATCAACGTGATAATACCGAGATCATATAATTTGAACTTATTGAAATCATATGACGTCTGGGGAAATGCCTGTGGTTGATACGTGATTGGACTTTGACTTGTATCTGTTATTTGTCACTCCTCATGTTTGATTGGAATTCTGTACCTAATTGTGAGATTTTCGTCGATATCTGTTACGTATAAGTTTTGTACGCTTGGAATCCGAAATTGTTATGATCTGCATGAATCTATGGATTGCTATGTTTGCTCTAAATGTGTACATCTCCGTGTACCCTTATTGTGGTCATAGGATTTTTCGTGAAGTGTTTGAGGAACATTAGATCCTTTTAGTTTGATTATCTGCGACTAGTGAGACCGTTAGGATTCGTTTTGTCTATGTATATGTTTGTTCTCCTCATTAGATATCTGAATAAGTTAGAGCGTTTTGTTTGATTTTCGGCATCTCATCTGTTTTCTGCCAATACGTTAATAAGTATATGATTATCTGTTATAAGTATTTGATTATTGGTTCGATTTCCGAAAAGCATGAGTTTGAATATTCTGATAAGAATCCGTTTGTTCCGAGATACGTTTCGCGGTTACTATATTCTTTGAAATTCTGAAATCCGATTTGTCTGCTGTTCTGTTCCGTCTTGTTCAATTTCGAGGACGAAATTTTCTTTTTAGAAGGGGAGAGTTGTAAAACCCTAAAAATACGAAACGTGTTAAGAGACTAAAATACCCTTGGAATAAAAATTTATTAAATACGTAAAATACATTGAAGATTCATTTAACGAAATTAAAATCGAACTTATGAATAATTAAAAACCTAACGAACATAATTAAGAAATTTACATTTTTACGACGAAAAGTTAAATGTCACGCAATATAAGTTTTGGCTTCATTCTTCGTTTATTTGTAATCAACTTTGGGCCGCTAGTTAGCTTTGGGTCCGGTTGGATTTTCGAGTCGCGAGCCTAATACCTTGGGCCGTGTTTGTTTGTCTCGTGGAGTTTAAGCCAAGAGCCCAAAAGCTGGACGTTTTCTTTTGTTTCGGATGGGATGAGCCGAAGCCCACACTCAAACCCATAAGCCGGCAAGTATATATACTCTTCATTAGTCCCTCATGCAAACCCTAGTTTTGTTAAGTACGGTATTGTTTCTCACCTCTTTCTCCGATTGGACCCAAAAGACAGCCAAGAAAGGTTGAAGCTGGTGGATGCGTAGGTCTTTGATTCTTCCTGCTAGTCCTCGTTAACGTTTGCCTAAGGTACCATGCGCATGATCTTTTCATCTCTATATAGCCAACGATACAAATTAATAATGAAGCCAACTTAATTTAATATGTACGCTACATAAATCATAAAAGATCGTGTAGGTACGTCGTATGCATGTAATGTTTACATTCTGTTGTGGGAAAATCTTGGGTTCGTGGGTTTGGGTATGTGGTTTTTATGTCATCACGACAACTTTGTGAGCGTGTGTACATGTGTGCCTCGAGTCTACGTGGTATATATGTGATCTTGAATACGTCGTGTGATGGTTACGATGTGTACAAACTATCTTGATAGGTCCTGGCATGTGTCGCGTAAAGTTTAAAACTCGTATGATTTAAGTAGTCTAAAAACTTGTTGCAAACTATTTAGAAACAGCAGAGGGTCTCGATACCCATATATGGGTAGTGTCGGGTGTATGTCTCGTTTACGTTGTGGTAAAAGTATTGAGCACATATATTAAAAAGTTGAATATGGTGTCGCATGCATGTGTAACGGGTTGGTTCGGGTATGGTTCATGGACTGTTTGTGTTTCGTTAAGCTTGTGTGTTGATTCGGTATTTCATGTGAAAATAGTAAGTTTTGAGGTCGTAATTTCCGTCCGTCACTAAGAATAAGGATGTACTTACAACTCTAAGAATGCTAATGCGATGAATCCGTTATAACTTTAATGATGCTAATAAGTATTAAATAAATCATAATCCGTGTAGATACGTTGAAGGAGACGCGACGTTATATCTTCGTGATTCACTCGTTCATTTGCTTTTCTCTCATTTGCTTTAAGGTACAGATATTCTGACCTATTTAGTAAAGGTTTCTCATGACGTTTTCTTTCCGTTAGCTTTTCTATTTCAATTATTAGGGTTCCCTATGCCATTGCTATGATTCCCTTCTGTTTATGTGAATCTCTGTTTGTCTGAACTTCTGTTTGTTGAACCTTGCTATGTTTGAATATGAACTTACGATTATGAACTTCTGATTATGAACATTTGATTATGAGCTTCTGATTATGAATGTGTGATATATGACTTTGATATGAACCTTTGACTTCTGAATATCTGATATGAACCCTTTCTGATTTGTTTGATTCGTTGTTTATCTGAAACATCTGTTTAGTGAACCATGAAATATCTGATTTGAACTTATAATTTGAAAACTCTGATTTGTAAATCTGTTTGACCTTTATGATGAATTATGATTTGTGTCATTTATGACAATCTGTTTGACCTAAGTTAGTTTGACACCCGAGCCAAATATTTCACTAGTCATGGGGGTTCCATGTCCGTCTCAGTGATGCACCTCTGACATGACTCTAGGGCAGTAGAGTGATGTTCTGCCACGTCCCTTTCTATTATATGTTTATGAGCTCGAATTATGGAATATGGCCGCTATCTGTCTGTTGGGGCGTATGGATGCATCCTAGATCTGATCTTTATCTGATATGATTTCTGGTGAATGATGTCGTGTGCAATACGCATCTTCACAAAATTCTGGGAGCTAGCTACTCCAATTAGTGTATGAGGTTACCTTCTGAAGAAGAAAGATATTTCTGATATGATATGTTCTGGGCTCGTGGTAGTTAACTAAATCTTTATCTGTTATTTCTGTGTTAAGTATTCCGATTATGATTCGGTATGTTCAAGTGTTTATAATTATGTGCTAGGCTTATTATATGTTACTATATGTGTTTATGCTTTTGTATGTTTATGAGACTACCGTCTGCTATGCTAGGATATGATTAATATGTTTAAACATGATTCACATGATGTCCTCTGATATTATGTTAGTTTATCGTTATGTGAATTCGTTGATCTGTGAGATGAATGTGCTAGTGTGAAAGTGAGTATTCGGTAAGTTTAGTATGTATAATTTGTTCAGTTAATCTGGTGAACTTTGCCTATCCGTTAGGGTATCTATCTGCTTATGTTTGATCTGCCATGTTAAAACTCTGCTGATGTTAAGATTTGATCTGATAACTGGTTTAGCGTGTGATATCTGTTCTGATAATTGCTAATGGCTATGTTATGTTTTTGTCTATTGAGTTATTGTTTGTCTACTGTGTTTTCTGTCTGTATGTGTGACCTGCCATGTTTGAATTCTGCTTATACTAAAGATCGATCTGGGAAAATGGTTTAATTTATAATGTCTGGCCTGTTAACTTACTATCTGCTATGTTATGCCTCTAGTTCATTTAGTTATAGTTTTTGTAAGGTGTTCTCATTGGTATGTGTGACTACTATGTGTTGACTGTTGTTTTCCGCTGCTATGACACTGGTTAAGTTTATTAAATGTAACTTATCTGATTTTTGTGAATGTCATGGTTACTTCATAGAAATTTTTTCTGTTAGTTTTGATATTCCGTTTGGCTTATATGCACTCGAATTTCCTGATTTAGTTAAGGTCTGGTTATTTTAAGGTGTTTGCATTTGTGTCAGCAATGTGCTATGTGTTTGTTCTTAATTGTTATTTGTTCTTCCGGATTTCTGTGTAATTGTGTTTCCTCAGAATCCTCAATGATTCATTATTCTCATTCCGTTATGACTTTGTTATTCGTTTCTTTGTTTCAATTTTGTATTTCTGTTTTTGTTTAGTTTTTGTTCTGTTATATCTGTTCACTGGGCTTTGTAAGCTCAGCCGCATTTTCTTTTCCTGCGGCAGGTATTAAGCATTCAAGATGAGCTTATGGGATAGCTGATCTGGGTTTGAGAGTAGAGCTGAGAGCAAGAGTTGACCATAGAGATCTTAGATTTATTTTGGAAGTTTAGCTATTTATGTTTTCTTTTGAATATTTTGTAAAGGCTTCCGCTTCTGTATAGTACTTAAAGTTCGGATATGAAACTGTATTTGTGACATTTTTGACCTTGTCAGGTTGGGGTGTTACATGAAAATAATGAAATGGCTTGGGCTGAAAAATATGAACAACAGGATTACCAGTTAAAACTAAGTGAATGGAAATTAAACTGTAAAATTGCTGAAATTGAGAAACTAACTAATGAGAGAGATGATTTGTTAGCAAAGTTTGATGCCTGGAAAGAATCTGGTCTGTCACATGTTACTTATGTTCAAAAACAGAGAAGAGCATACATTAGAACTGGCTTAGGTTTTGGTATGGACTTTGATAACATAGAAGAAAACACATCTAGTGATCAGGATAACTTAGAAGATATAACCACTAGTGATGATGAACTCATTAATTATGTAGACACATCTAGTAATGAGAGTTCAGTTAGTAATTCACCTCCTGAGTATAAGAAAGACAAAGGTTATCATGCTGTTCCACATCCCGTTGGTAGTCATCAACCCATAAGACCTGATGTTTCACATTTTGGTGTAGACATTCTAGAGTTTAGGAAGAAGCTTATTGGTCAATCTAGGTCTGAAACCCCAAAAGAAACTGTTGGAACAAATTTTCAAAGTCAAGCAGTACCTTCTACTCAAAGTACTGCTCCACAAGCAGTATCTTCAGGAAAACCTTTTCAAAACAGTACTGCTAAACCTTTTTGGGATAATTTTGGTCAAAACAGGTTTAATCATTCATCTAGAAGGCTAGAAGGCACAATAGTTTTGGTCATAGACATAAAAGAAGTCACTTTGGGAGTATGGGTGAAAAAATGTGTTTTGTGTGTTTTAGTCCTACTCATTTAATCTAGGATTGTGAACATCACTCAGAATACCTTAGAAATTTTCCAAAGAACATGTCTGCTAACCAGAAACCTAGAGAGAACAAACCAGTCTGGAATAATTCAAATAGGGTTAATCACAGTAATTTCTCACCAGACCATAGGTACCCCCACCAGAGAGAACCTTTTTCTAAACCACCAATACCTTCACAAGCAGTACCTTCTCAAAGTACTACTCAGTCAAACCAAGGTACTTCGAATATCACTTGGAACAGAAATTCTCACAGTAAGACTGCAGAGTATTCTCACAGTACTTTGGACAGTACTTTCAAACAAAGTACTGCTGCACCAGTTGACAGTACTTTAGATGATTTGGATGATCCTACCATGCCTGGATTAGAGGAAACTGATGATGAGTTTGAAGATGAAGGTATTTTCTCAGATTCCAATGACGGTGCTGATTATACTAACTTGGATGATGCGTATGGAGTTCCACAGTCTCCAATCTTAAGAATTCATAAGAATCATCCTTCTGATCAAATCATTGGTCCTTCTACTTCTGGAGTGATGACAAGACACAAAGCTAAGAGTTTTACTAAACCTCATAATGCTTTACTTAGCTTTGTCTATAAACAGAACAGGCTGAATCATAAAGACCATCAAAGATGTTTGTTTACTTGCTTTATTTCTCAAGAGGAACCCAAGAATATTGCTCAAGCATTGACAAAAGAAAGTTGGGTTGAAGCTATGCAAGAAGAACTTCTTCAATTTAAGCTTCAAGAAGTTTGGGTATTATGTGATCTTCCAGATGGGAAGAGAGTTATTGGAACCAGATGGGTGTTCAGAGTCAAGAGAAATGAAAGAGGTAATGTCATCAAGAACAAGGCAAGGTTAGTAGCACAAGGCTACAGACAAGAAGAAGGAGTAGATTATGATGAAGTATTTGCTCCTGTAGCAAGGATTGAAGCTATTCGGATATTTCTTGCATTTGCTTCATATATGGGATTTCAAGTTTACCAGATGGATGTCAAGAGTGACTTTCTCTATGGCACTATAATAGAAGAAGTTTATGTAAAACAGCCTCCTAGTTTTGAAGATCCTAAACATCGTAACCAAGTCTACAAGGTGGTTAAGGCTCTTTATGGCCTTCATCAGGCACCTAGAGCTTGGTATGAGAGGCTCTCCACATTCTTATTACAACATGGTTACAGGAGGGGAGCTATTGACAAGACTTTGTTCATCAAAAGAGACAAGAAGGATATCATGTTAGTTCAAGTCTATGTTGATGATATCATCTTTGGAGCTACCAAACAGTCTATGGTTAAGGAGTTTGAGCAGCTGATGTAGAAAGAATTTCAAATGAGTTCAATGGGTGAGTTAAAGTTCTTTTTGGGACTTCAAGTTAAGCAGTCAAAGGAAGGAATTTTCATAAGTCAAGACAAGTATGTATCTGACATACTTAAGAAGTTCAATTTTGATGACATGAAGTCTGTCACTACACCTATTAAATCAATTAACTCATTGGGCAAGGATGAAGATGGACACCCAGTTGAAGTCAAGTTATACAGATCAATGATTGGCTGTCTTATGTATCTTACTGCATCTAGGCCTGATATCATGTTTGCAGTTTGTTTATGTGCAAGATATCAAGTCTCACCAAAGATTTCTCATATGAATGCAGTGAAGAGAATTTTCTGTTATTTGAAACAACAACCTAAGTTAGGGTTGTGGTATCCCAGGGATTCACCTTTTCACTTGGAAGCTTTTTCAGATAGTGATTATGCAGGAGACAACTATGATAGAAGATCAACCACAGGTGGATGCCAATATCTTGGAAGAAGATTAGTTTCATGGCAGTGTAAAAAGCAAACAATTGCAGCAACATCATCTACTGAAGCTGAATATGTAGCTGCTGCAAGTTGTTGTGGACAAGTTCTGTGGATGCAGAATCAACTCTTGGATTATGGGTTTAATTTTAAGAATACTCCTATCAATATTGATAATGAGAGTACTATTTGTATTATGAAGAATCCAGTTTACCATTCCAAGACCAAGCACATTCAGATTAGGCATCACTTTATCAGAGATTGTTATGAGCACAGACTCATAAATGTGGTCAAAGTTCACACGGATGATAATGTAGCTGATTTACTCACCAAAGGCTTTGATGTTTCAAGATTCAATCACTTGGTGGTAAGCATTGGCATGATTAACTACTGAGCTATATTTAAGGGGAGGACTATTTTGTATTAGTATAGTCTTGTGCATTGCTTGAGGGGCGGATATTTATGTATACTTAGCTTATACAGAGGAATTTGGAAAAGTACTGTTTTTTATGAAAGTACTGCTTGGAAAGTACTACTTGGGAAAGTACTGCACACGTGGAAAATATTGTTTGTCTTATTAAAGTACTGTTCTAACGGTAACTTTGTTATTATGGGCTGTGATTTTTCAAATATCACCTATAAATAACTACTCTCTGATTTTCCCTCTCATCTTGATATTCTCATATCTTTTCCATATTTCTCTCACCATCTCTTTATTATTCGATTATATCTCTAATTGTGCTTACCTATTCAACCATGGCGAATCGTCCTACTATTTCAAAGCACAACATGGTGGCGAATTTAGACAAGACTGACGATAATGAGGCTTTTCATGATATAATTGATTATCTTACTGGGTCGCCAATTAGTTATGCTCTTTTAGTGGAGCCGGATATAATTGAAACTTGGATTCAAGAATTTTGGGCTACTGCTAGGGATAATATAGAGAATGATGAATTTTATATTAGGGCTACAGTTGCTGGTAGAACTGTGAAGATTACTGAAGCATCTATTCGAGAGGACTTATTGTTTAATGATGAAGAAGGGGCTATTCATTTTGATAAGCAGTTGATTTGGGAAACTTTTGGGCACCTTGGTTATGAAGGGTCTTTAACAGAACAAACATTCAGGAAACAACTATTTTGTCCTCAATGGAAGTTTTTAGTGCATGTGTTGCTTCATTGTATTAGTGCTAAGAGTCCTTCATGGGAGCAATTTGGATCTAAAATAGCATCTGCTATGATGGGATTGACTACAGATCGTATTTTCAATTTTTCAAGGCTTATTCTAGATGGCATGCTTTCTCACATCACTCATGGATCAAAATGGTTAATGTATCCTAGGTTTATACAAGTTTTCTTAAACAAACAACTTGCTGATGTACCGAAGCCTACAGATTTACTACCTGTTATTATACAACAAGCAAAGATTTTTACCTATATGGCAAGACGAAGTGATTTATTCAGAGGTCCAGACACGCCTTTAACTACTTCTATGATGGAAGTTGTTCAAGCTGTTAGAGCTGATGCTGAAGATGATGAAGCAAGTGAAGGTACTACACCTGCAAGTACTGCATCTGCAACTTGCAAGTACTGATTCTCCCAGTGTTGCATCTCCAGAGGGTACTGCATCTCAAGGTACTGCTTCCCCAAGTACTGATATTCAAGAAGATGTTGCAGGTTCACCTTCTCCCTCTCCACAACAATCTGTTCCTGATTCTCAACCAGAGGAACATTCACCAAGTCAAGGAGATGATTCACATACTATATCCCCTGAAGGTTTAACATTGGATAATTATGTTTTGACAAGGGAGTTAGTCAAGTTGCAAAAGACTACTGAAGCTTAAGCGAAACAGATTAAGAAATTGAAGCTCAAGTTTAGAAGGCTCAAGAATTTTGTCTGGCCATTGGTTCAACATCATCGTATATGGGTCAAGTCTAAAAAGAAGGAGCAAAGGAAGTCTAGAAAGGTCAAACGCCAAAAGGTTCACAAACAATCTTCTGTCTAATTAGGGAGGAATTTAGAAGAAAAGAATTTGAAAGAAGATGTTGTTAAGGAGAAAGAACCTCAAGGTACTGAAGAGCATGTTATCATTGAAAGTACTGATGAAGAAAGGTCTGAAGTTCAAGGTACTGAAGAACAAGAACAAACTACTGTTTTCACTGGAACTTACAGACAAGAATTGGTTACACCAAGAGTATTAGACTTTGATGAGGAAGCTGGTCCTTCAACTATTCCACATGAAGAACAAGCTGGTCCCTCAACAACTGCCATACCAGAAGAAGCTGATACACTTAAACCTGTAAGAACTGCAAGTGATGATGAACTTATTGCAACTATATTGCATGATTTATCAAAGCCAAGGGCTGTTACTATTTCTGAAGTTGCAGAGGAACAACCAAGAGCTTCTCAACCTGCAATAGATCCTAAGGATAAAGGTAAAGGCAAGTTGATAGAAACTAAGAAGAAAAAGCTAACTTTGGCCGATCTTAGAGCAATTGAAGTTGCTAGGAATGAGGCCGCAACTAGAAAAGTGCAAGAAGAACTTAATGCTGAAGTAGTGACTGAAGTTACTAATGAAGAGGCAATGAATGAAGAAGCAGCTAGGAAATTACAAGAAGAATTGAATGTTGAAGATGCTGAACCATTACAGTCACCTACTCCTGTCTCTTTTATGCCTAGAAAACCAAATCTTGCTAAAGAAAGGAATGCAATGATGGCTTATTTGAAAAGTCGAGGATATAAAGGATTGCAGAAGCTGAAGTATGTTGATATGAAAAGATTATATGATGCTGAGACAGAGGCTTATAAGAAAGATGTTGCAAGCATCAAAGATTATAAAGATGAAGCTACCTGGATGGAAGCAGAAAGAAAGAAAAGTTTAAAAAGAAAAAGGAAAACTAAAGTTGAAGATATACAGTTTTCGAAGAAAGAAAAAGTTGAGTTAAGATCTGAAACTAGGGATGAATTAAGAAATTATCTCATAATAGTAGATTTTGAATATTCTAAAGAAGATGCTGACATGAAGATGAACAAATCTCAAATTATTGCTTTTGAAGTTGTGGAATCTAAAGATGGAAGCTATCTGATGTTTCATAGAGAAGATGAAAGCTTCAGAGTGTTCAACAGACTATGGGATTTATTGCATATCATAGATAGAGTGGATCTATTCTATTTATATCATGTGGTGAAAGATTATTTTGAACATCATCCATCAGAAGGAATTGGTTTAGTTTTACTTGGAGATCTCACAACTGCACGGGAAACTGAAGAACAGAGGAGTGATGAAATTTGGAAGAATCATGAGAACTGGGAAATTGTTTGCTGGAGATTCTTTGAAGAATCTGGAGTTCATGTTCTAGAGTTGGAAATGGGACAATGATTCACATGTTTGCAGATAGAAGATATCCTCTTACAATTGAGCTTATGAGGAGGATGTTAGAGCATGGAATGGAAGTTGAAGAGGATAATGAAATTGCTTGTATGGTCATCAATTTGTTTATCAACTGGACTACTATAGCTGATGATTATGAATAACTGGTATGAATTTTCATTGAATAAATTATTTTTGAAAAAAAACAGTACTTTATTCAAAGTACTGCTGATCAAATAGTACTTTAATCAAAGTACTGCTTGCAGCTTTTAAACTAGTTAATTGATTTTTTGGAAGAAACCTTTTGTTAAGTAACAAATATTTTGAAACAAAGGTTGAATAAATGGTTTTTGAGATGGTAACATCAATAGGTTATCAATCCACCATGGTTACAAAAGGATTGGCTAATCCATGAGCAAAGGGCTCTGGTAAAGATATATCAAATCCGTTTTTAGTTGACAACTTGCTAATAAGTTAAATGGTAATCAACTCACCATATCAGTAATGTGAAGAGTTGGCTAGCCCACAAGAAAATGGCTTGTGGTAAAGGCTGTGGAAAAACCATTATATGGTAATTAGTTCACCTTTAGATAAAAGAGCTAACTAGTCCAGAAGGGTACAGCTTTTGGTAAAGACAAAACAAATCTGTTGATAGCTGATGATTTGCTAAAAATCATATGGTTATCAATGTACCATGGTCTTACACACCAAAACATTCGGCTACTCCAGAGTTAATGGCTTTGATAAAGAGATCTAAATCCATTAAATTTTCAATGATTCACCTCTCACAGGAGTTAACACACCTGGAAGTGATGAGAATAGTATGCAACTTAAACTGAATTAATGTACAAATGGTCATATGTTGCTGTAAAGATGGAGCTTGCTGGATGATGCTGTAAAAGAATAAAGATACTTTGATAAGTGCAGAAACTACAATCCAAAGACAAAGACAATTATTCCTTGAAGCTGAAAAAGTGAAAGATTCATCTACAAAGGAACTTGAAGTCAAACAAGTAGAATTCAAGTTAGGGGAGGATTGTTGGGATATGAAAGTGCTGAACAGATAAAGTGCTGAAGATTAATAAAGTACTGCAGAATGATAAAAACTGGAAAAAGTCAAAGAGTCAAAGTACTGCTAAATGATAAAGTCAAAGTACTGCATACGAAGTCAAAGTACTGCAAGATCAAAGAACTGTTTTATTCGTTTATAGAAAGTCTTGTAATTCTAGAATATTCTATATTAGCTTACTTGACATACAAGGATACAATTTGTAAACCGACTAGGGTATCCTTGAGCCTATAAAAGGACCCCTAGATTGGCATAAGATGTACGTGATTTTATTAGAGTTTTAGAGAGAAGTTCGATATTATTAGAGTTGTTAAAGATCTGCATAATAAGCAGAGTTAGAGTTATTAATAAAATTGTTCAAAGTTAAAGTTATTCTTCTTAGCTTTGTTAAGTAAATTTCGCATACTTAATAGAGTTTGCTTAGTGTTTCTTTGTTAATAACTTAGGATTTATCCGAGGTTATTAAACCTTAACAAGCTATTTAAGTTAGCTTGGTTAGAGTACATCGATCCAACACAAACCCCCACCGAAGCCATGTTTTATTTGCGATGGACCTCATTGGACAAGGGAATGCCCAAGTCGGAAAGCTTTTAACACCCTGGTTGCTGAGATGGGTCCGAAGATAGACGAGTCACCCCAAGAAGAATTGGGGTCGATTAAACGACTTAGCACCTTAAGAGAAATGCTTGCTGGAGCCGAAACTAAAGATCAAGGGTTACTCTTTACGAAGCTAATAATGAACGACAAGAAGACGTTGGGACTCATCGACACTGGTGCTACCCAGAACTTCTTGGACATTAAAGAGGCCGAACGATTGGGGATAACATACACATCTGAAAAAGGGACGATCAAGACTGTTAACGCAGAACTAAAGCAGATCGCCGGGATAGCTAAGGTAAAAGTTTGTATTGATAAGTGGACTAACGAGCTAACATTTTTAGTAGTGTCGATGGATGACTACAGGGTTGTACTTGGCCTGGATTTCTTTGAAAGAGCCCGAGCTTTTCCAATACCCGCCACCAAAACGCTGGTCATCCTCAATAACGAAGTGTCCCGGGTTACAAAATTAAAGAAGTGGGGCGAAATACAACCCCTATTATCGGCAGCCCAATTTAAAAAGGCCGCTAAGGAAGGAGAATGTTATTTGGCAGCCTTGATGGAATTCCTCGATGATGAAACCGCAACACCCAAAGTCCCCGAGGAAGTCAAAGGAGTTCTAGAAGAATTCCAAGATGTGATGCCAGCAGAAGTACCAAATAAATTACCGCCTCGAAGGGAAGTCGACCATCATATCGAGCTTGTCCCAGGAGCTAAGCCCCCTGCCATGACTCCTTATAGAATGGTCCCACCTGAACTTGCAGAGTTAAAAAGACAACTCAAAGATCTACTTGACTCGGGATACATCTGTTAGGAATTAGAAAATTCCATAGTGAAGAGTCGGTCACCCCAAATATTATCTAGCATAAGTTAGCTCGTAGACTTGTAGTTATTTACGTTATTTAGCAGTTTATTAGTTAGTTTGTAGCTTAGTATAGTTTAGTGCAACACCGTGGAGGAAGGACGGGTCTTTACCCACTGTATCCCTGATCCACAGGCCGATAGGAGGTCGTTGAGTCTGTAAGTATAAATACCCCTTCCATCCATGGAAGGGGTGGTGCTTCTCATTCAATCTAATATTCCATTTGTGTAAACCTCTAGCAAGAACACCCTCTCTCTCTACTAACTCTCTAACTATGGCAAACATGTATTTTGATCATCCAAGACCTCCCGAATCATCAACACAATAAATATAATGATCCTACAATTGGTATCAAGAGCCAAGGTTTCTTGTGTTGTGTTGATTTGTGCCTCTCTCTCTCTACTAACTCTCTAACTATGGCAAACATGTATTTTGATCATCCAAGACCTCCTGAATCATCAACACAATAAATATAATGATCCTACAATTGGTATCAAGAGCCAAGGTTTCTTGTGTTGTGTTGATTTGTGTGGTTTCGCACCATGATTCTTGTGATTTATTGATTTATGTTGGCTCGAATCTTGTTCTAATAAAACTGTTTTTCATCACTTTTTGTTCAAAAAATATATTGATTGTTTAACAGTTTTAAACAAGTTTTTTCTGGGTAAAAAGTATATCTTTTAACAGTTGTGTGGTATCCTTTATTTGTGTCATAGTCAAAGAATCTGTTTTTGTCCATCAAGCAGTTTTGTTATTGCTTTGTACCAAAGTTAAGAAAAGTGGTCATCTGGTATGTTTAGTGGTCAAAACGGGCAAAATGGGACACTTTTATGCACCTTTTCTGGGTTTTATTGTAGCTGAAAGATTTCTGGTCGGAATATCTCATCGAAAAATGTCAAATAACTTGCTAGCGAGTTGTTTGTCATTGTTTTCTTCCTAGCGACTTGTGCCCTTTTTTAATGGTAGCTACTTGTTATTTAACAAGTAGCGAGTTGATAATGGTAGCAACTTGGTGACGGTTTGACTTTTGAGTCAAACTGAAAAGCTAGCGACTTGGTCTAGCGACTTGGTTTAGCGACTTGGTTTAGCGACTTAGTCGTAGCGACTTGGTCTAACGACTTAGTCGTAGCGACTTGGTCTAGCGACTTGGTCGTAGCAACTTAAGCTAGCGACTTGACAGAAAGGATGAAGAAGAAAAGACCACAAAACAACGACCAACTAAACAATTTACCAAAAACACTATGTCACGACCTCATGTTAATCATCATCAGTCCAAGAAAACATTGATAGAAGGAATGAACTCTGAGCTCAGTTTCATTTTGTGGAATGCAACGCTTCAACAAGACTCAAAAACTGGTCTATTTCCACAAAATTTAATCATCACTGCTCAAAAAATGACCTCAGGTTCTACTACCCATCATCAGTCCTAATGACTCAAGTAAGACCAGAAATGAAGAAGATCCTAATCTAATCACAACTTCAACCACATAATCACATCTAATCATCAAACTACTACTTTAAATTATGTTTATAGATCTCAGATTGGTTTATGTCACGGCTCTCAAGGAACCATCAACACCACTTAAGGTCGTTGATTATAAACTACCCTTCATAGATCTTGATATGTTACAATATTCGAACAAAATCAAAGGAAGAACAAAACCATCATGGGTTTCATCCTCTCTTCATGTTTGTTTTTAAATTATAAATATGATAACTGATGTTAATGTTCATTCAATATTAAGGTTCGAATCATGTAACGAGTTAGACAATTAATGTTAACTCATTTTTGGAAACTCAGATTTGAGGGTTTTATCATGACTAATCATGACCTCAAGGGTCAAAACCCTCATTTCACTCATCACTGATTCCGATTCGAAGACCATGCTTCTCAGTTATTTTTCGAAATCCACAAGACAAAGAAGACAACAACTATGTTGCTCCTTCTCTTTGTTTCGTTACTCATCTAAACAAGAAAAGAAATAAATCAATGCTTACCCGTATTTTTCATGATCTATTTGCCGTATAACAAACCCTAAAACCATCCCTGTGGCAGCTTTAATCCTTCAAGCCATCCCTGTGGCGAGGATTAACTCAAATGAGTTTGATTTCTACTTTTGAAACTGAAGTAGTAATACTAAATGGAATTTGTTTTGAGTTCGAATATATGTGAAAGAAAAAATGGGGGCGTGCGTTTGTTACTGAGAAAGTGATTAGGGTTACATGAGATGAGGAGTTTGTTTTGAGATCTGGTTTTGGTTGAGTCAAGATGTGAGGCGTTAATATTATGAGGATTTTTAGGGTTTAAGAGATTAAGAGAGTCTTTTATACCCAACTTTATTTAGGGCAACTGGGATTCTCTTCTGATTGGGCCGTGTACATTGTCATAGGATAATTATCTTACTTGGGCCTTGCTACGTGGGTATTGGACGGATGAAAAAGGGGGATCAGGTGGTAGTTTCGTATAATCAGTACATTGGAGTATTGGACAAATGTTCAATAATGGGATGTGGTAGTATGTTATGGTATGCATTATTCTGCTGGGCCGAGCATTGTTGGACTACATGGACCATGTGATAAGTTGTGATATGTATATTTGATATTGAATGACTTATGGGCCGTATATGATTTTGATTTATTGAACGAGCCTGGAGGTGTATTGCAGTTTACATATGACTTTGGATGTGAGACAGTATTTTCGAAGCCATATTTTAATTTGGATCTTTAACATTGGACCAATCTTGAGTATAAAGATTTAAATTAGAATGGATTGAGTCGTCATGTGTGAAGTTGAAGAGATTTGATGATGTTGAGATACGTTATGATTATTTGGATTGATAACTTGGTGTATACATTTTCACGGAGATTATTATGTCGCGGCTTGAAGTGTTTATTGGAAAAATATGGACTACGGAGTTGTTTGTACGGTATTTCTTATTTCGAATTTGAAGTGTCTGCTTATTTCGTCTTCTTTCTTTCTACCCTTCCGTGAAGATGACTTGTTTGGGCATTTATAGAGGGTGATAAAGACTTGGCTATTTAGTTGCGTTTGTGATTCTTTCTCACTTAACCCACAACGTGGCTATCACTTCGGTGTCTCACTCAATTGAGAATGTCAAGAGGTTTTGTACATTGGGTACACCGTTTCTTCTTCACAAGGATTAGTACAAGTTTAAGTAACAAATCTGGGGAATTTTACTTCATGATCAAGTTTGGTATATCGGGTTTACTTCTCCATGTGGTCACAGCAATTGCTGACAGAATGCGTGAATGATGTGTTTACCAAAGTGTTAATTGGATGGTTGATGATGTTGGATTATGTCCGTTGATGAACCGCTGCATGTTCCCCTAAAAACAGTTATTCACTGAAACCAAAATGGCTATAATACATTCAAGCTGAAATTGTTTACGGTTTTGTCTTGATTTTGTAAAATCCCGCGAAAGAACCTATTTCTCGGTTTAAATCATAGACTTGTAAAATCCCGTAACAATGGAAACATCCTGATAATAGTAAGGTGCATTTCCGGATCTATCTTACAGTTTATTCTTGGTTTTGTAAAATCCCGCGAAAGAATCTATTTTTCGGTTTAAACCATAGAGTTGTAAAATCCCGTAATGATGGAACCATCTTGGAGAAAAGGAAAGTGTATTTCGAGATCTTATCTGATGCTGATGCTACAGTTTCTGTTTCGAAGAAGGGATAAAAGGGTGTACTTCATAATTTGGGTGTGTGTTTGGGTTGTCTTCATGGCAGTTTGGTTATTATATGGTTTTACGGGGTTACGTGCTTTTAACCATGGTCGGGATGAAACCATTATCAAAGTTCATTTAAATGTCAAAAAAAAGGCTAGATTTGAGCAGTTCAGAAGATGTGACAACGGCGTTAATTCAGTATTATTTATTTGAGGTTGAAGTAAAATATCACGGGCGAGTGTACTTAGTATCTGAAGGTATCGGGGATGGTTGGATGAAGATTCTTCATGATCCTTGTTCGAGCCTATTATCAAAAACAAAGACTTGGAAATCTAGTTATTGTTGGGTGACTTTTACCTTTTCTTTTACCACTTGGGGGAATTGGGCTCATACCACCACAAGATAACTATCACTTTAAGGAGTTACGTTGTAGTGCTCAGTGTCACATTCAATTGTGGATTTTCAAGAGGTAAAGTACGTCTATTACTTGATGGTTGGTTGGATGATGAGTATAGAGTACTTAGAGAGTACTTAGAGATGCTAATGGAAATCTGCACCGCTCTTTGTTACATATGTGCAAGTTTAAGTCACGAGTTCGGGTTAGTTTACTTCAGGGTCAAATTCGTCATACTGGGTTATCTCCATCAGCTGTCACTACAAAGAGCCTACTGAATGATAATGGGTTGATTACATGTTTTGCTAAGAGAGCTGAAAAGAGAGAGATTATGACGTCTGTTCACATCAGTTCAGGCCTCGTACTCCAAAGAAAAGAAATGTGTATGTTTCAGTGCGCATTATCTTCCGAAGAAGAGAAATCTTCTCATTATGACCATTCTCATCAACATGCTTCATACTTTTTCCATGCGCTTCAGTCATCAAGTGAACCGGGCTACCACTGATTGTTTTCTCATTCCACTTGCTCGATTATAATGAAGATGGCGACATCATGTGCTTATTTTGCGGAGAGAAGTGTGAATAGAACATTCGGATGATTTTCACTTATTTAATCAAGAATGGCAACTCCGTATGCAATTCTTGAGGGGGAGAAGAAGTGTGAAATTACAGCATGGTTGATTATTATTTGAGAATTTAAATGGTCATACGGCTCTAAACTCATGTAAGAACCGAGCTTCTTCTTATCGGGTAATCTTCACATGGAGTTTCTTCTTAAGAGCCGTTAGTTGACATCTTCACAAGCTGATATGAGTTTATTGACAAAGTGCTTCCGGTTAATGCTTCACGTGCACATCAACATGATGATTCCGAACAACCTTCTGTTCTTGTTTGATGTGATTGTTTGCTTGGTGTTACCATTTAGTGTGTTCGTTGCGGCCTGATTGCTGATTTCCTTGATGAACATCTTTTTGTTCTTGTTTGATTGGGAGGGATTCTAGTTAAGGGGATGTGCAAGATGTAAGTTGATTGGGATGCTTTTTGCTGATGTTCTTGTTTTTGGTGAGTTGAAGAAGGTACCATTTTGAGGGGTCGTTTAAGTCCTTATTTGATCACTTTTGTATCCGTTATTGCTTAATATCGTTCCTTTTCACTTTTTAGGTCTCTTGAAGGCAAAATGCTGGAATGGCACTTATTTGGACGAAAAGGCGCGAATATATGAAGAAAATGGCCAAAGTCAAAATCGAGACACTCACAGTTGCTGAAATCAGAAGGCGACGGCGTCAGGTGCTAATGGCGACGCCGTCCCAAAAATGTTGTGACGGTCCAGAACCCAAAACTCGTATTTTCAAGTGACGACGTCTAGTTGTGAAAGAGTAGGCCGTCGCTACTCAGACGGCCTAGATGCAATCCAGACGACGTCAGAAGCTGAAGAGGACGGCGTCACGGACATAAGGTGACGCAGTCGCAAGGTTAACGTGGCCAAGACGAAACCCTAATGGCGGCGACACGACGGCGTCACAAAACATAAGGTGACGCCGTCGCAATTGTAATCTTATATATAGAATCCGAATTTTTCAGTCTTTGTGTGGAGAGTCTTTGGAGTAAAAACCTAAAACCGAACCTAAGGTGTCTTGTACAGTATTTTAGGGTTTCAAACCCTATCTTACATCAAGATAAGTCTTTACTTCATTAATTCAATTATGTCTTTGATTAATTGTGTGTATGCTTGCATGTTCTCCATGTCCGGCTAATTTATTTGTGTGTTTGCTTAGGAAGTATGAAACTTAATTATTAAATATTGATTGTTTGTTTCTTATCTTAGTTGATCAATGATCTAGTAATGCGATAGGTCATTCGTTGTGTACTTAATGCTTGATTCATCTTTGTGAACCTTAGAATATAATTACCTGAGTAGCTGTAGGCTAAACCATCCAAAGAGCGCCTTAGAGTAGGAGTTTATCATCCCTAGTGGGTTTGTAGACGAGACCCTTTGGTAAGTTCAAAGAGTTAGGGAGAAACGCATACCCTACAACTTTAGACACACAACGCAACTAGGAATAAGACGTGACACTCAACCATCAATAGGAGATAATTAAGGAGTAATACAACCTAAGTAAACACATCTTTAAACTATCATACGAGCACACATTAATTAGACATAGACTTCCACAACCTTAGTTTAGATAATTAGATAATAGTAGAGTAATCGGTAGAAATACCAACCCCCCAAATCCAATACCCGAGATTCGTACCTTTCCCTTTCATAAAACATAAAAAGATAAAAAATAATCTTCCTCAACCTTAACCTTAGCGTAGTATCTCCTTACTAGCATTCCTATTCCCCTATAGAACGATATCAATACCCGTGGCTTACCCTAATTACTACACTACAACGATTAGGTTCACTGCCTAGGGTGTTATAAAACTTGCTCGAAGAAAAGGAAGTTTCCTTGACCCCGAACGACGCGTGAAGCGTTATCATTGACTCTCACAGATACATCTGAGCTAATGATGTTCTTCTTAAAATATTTCTAGTACACGGACTCACAAAGAGTTATTGATTCTGAAGTGTCAAAAACCAGCAAGGAGTAAGGAGATAAGCACCTAAACGCTAGTAAACTTGATGAACTTAATACTTCTAAGTAATTGAAGATATCCCGGGAAGACAAATGTTATTACCGCAGAGAAACTCAAGGTTTGACTCATGACGAGTAAACTTGATGAACTTAATTCTTCTAAGTGATTGAAGATATCCCGGGAAAACAAATGTCATGACCGCAGAGAAACTCAAGGTTTTACTCATCAAGGCGTTTAGTGTTAGTATTTCATCTACGTGGGGGAAGTGATGTTAGAGAAAGTTTCTGAAGATAAAAGAGGTACACTAGTGTGTGGTGATTTCAATGGTAACGCAATGATCAGGGGAGAGAGATTGTGTACATTGGGGATGCTCAGCTGTTTCACTTGAGGGCTTAATCAGTGATTCAGAGATATAATCACTTATTCTGGAGTTGACATCCGCAGAGATTGTCATCCGCAGAGATAATCAGTGACTTGGCTTGCTTCTTCAATGTTATTAGTTTTTCCGTCCTTGGGTATTGGTATACTTCGAATACTTGAGCTTCATACACGATCATCAGGGAAGAAAAATGTGAACATGGGGAGGTGTTTTCATTCCCCTCATGATGTGTATTCGGGAGAGCTCTTGGGTATTGGTGTACTTCGGGTTCTTGAGCTTCATATACGATCATCCGGGAAGAAAAATGTGAACATGGGAAGGTGTTTTCATTCCCCTCATGATGTGTATTTGGGAGAGTTCTTGAGCATTATACAAAGAGACTGACTGCATCAATTCAACTACGTGGGGGAAGTGTTCTCTTGACACCTTTGTTTTTTGGAATGGATCGCTTCAGACTTCAGTGGGAAAAAAAAAATTTTTTTGAGAAGATTATTTATACGTGGGATGATACGTTGCTGTTCTTGTTGATGATATAACCTCGAACGAAGAATCACGATGATTATTCTTGAAAGGAGTAGCGGGATTTATGATAATGGTGTGCTTCTATGTGCACCTGGCTAAGGCAAGCTTGAAATAGAGCTTCGAATCTGCTCAGCTAAAGGATTTTCGGTTTGGGGGGAAGCTGCCAAAGTCTCACTTTCAGATGGTTCAATTTCTTTCTTCGATTCAAGAGCCCTGTAAGCTTTGGTGGTGAATGTTTAAGAGTTGATGACTTCTATCTTCTACGACGTGCTGCTCGATATCCTTATCTCGGTACTCGTATCATCATCTTCTTTAACTATATCATCTTCTCTATCTTTGTATATATTTTTCAGAAAAGCAAAATACAAAAATATAAAACCAGCAAAACCAAACACAAAAATAGAAAACCTCAAAAAGAAAATAGAAAAATATAAAACCTTCAAAAATCCATAAAAAATCAGAAAATTTCAAAAATACCAAAAATATGTTTTCTAAAGACATGTCTTCTGGTATCGATAACATCTGCGGTCTTAGAAATGTCATTCAATAATGGCACGGGACTTTAGAGGAAGTTCGATGTAAATATTTCTTTCTAAACATGTCACAAATCTAATGGCTTACAGTTATTTCAGACTGTAACCCGCTCTTCAAAAATGGCTTGCAGTTATTTCAGACTGTGACCCGCGCTTAATCATGGTTTGCTATTATTTCAGATAGCAACCCGTTCTTTAAAGAAAGGAAAGTGTTGCGCTAAACCAATTTTCAAATATTTCGTGCACTTATCCTAAAATTTATTGAGGAAAGTATGTCGAAGGACTGCTGTTCCTACACAAATGTTTTTCCGTCTAAAATTCTTCAGAAAAATATTTGTTGTATTTCAAAATGGTGGTAAAATGAGTTGCTAGAAAAATCAATCTGGATCAGAGTTTTCGTATTAATTCGCAAAAACTCAATCGATGACTTCAGCACTTTTAAAACTTTTCAAGAAAAAGAGTCATTGATTGAGGGGAAAAATATTTTTCAAATTTATATCATCTAACGGACTTTCTTAATTATCCTACGTGTTTATCTGAAAAAATATAATTGCCTATGTTGAAGGACTAGGTTTCTAGGATATGATTGTTAGGTTTAGATGATTAAAGTTTGATGAACACATAATTCCCATGCTTTATATGATCTGATTGACATGTTGAATTGACTTTTATTAGTCGATTGTTGTTTGGGTGTTGTCGACCACCATATATTTGTATGTGTGTTCACTAACATATGCAGGTATATTGGTATATAAGAATGTTCCTGATCCGGATCCCACTAATGTACATGATTGGATGCCGCAAGGAAAGGGTAACGATATCTTGGGTTGACAAATGAAGAAACGGAGCTTAATTGGACTTCTATGGAGAGTTGGCATAAATGCAACGTAAGAGGTCTCACTGCATCAGCAGATGGTTTTCTTCTAAGTGATTGAAGAAACGGAGCTTAATTGGACCTCAGTTGGCATTCAAAATGCAACATAAGAAGAAGTCTCACTGCATATGCAGACGGTTTTTCTTCAAAGCCTTACAGCAACAACAGAAGCTTCTCAACCACCTAACGAATCTTTGTGCAGGATACCATTTTTAAACAATTTTTGAGTAAATTGAATTAAATTGTTTTGAAAATGGAAAAATGTTGTTTTGAAAATGTATTGGACTAAATTTTGAAAATCACCGGACTTCATTTTATCAAAACTTGAGTCACTCAATTATCGACTACGGTCATGGATTGAGGGGGAGAGTGATTTAAAATAAAATATTTTCAAACGATATTTCTTCACAAAAGTTCCGCTTTGTACAATATAAGTGGTGATCTAAAGATTTAATGTTATGTCATGGTATGATTTTTTTTCTTTAGAATCAAGGTCTTTCAAAATGAAATTTTTTCTGTTCTTGTTTGATTGTGAAATTGTTTTATTTTACTAAAAGATCTCTTAAAAACTATCATACCTGATACTAACAATCTTTAATGTCTTAAAATGGTCCTTATCTGTCATCTTTCAAAATTGAATCTTGCCACGTCTTTCCCCAAATTTTTCTAAATAATTTAAATCAGATGGGATCACAAATCTCAAATGGTTTGATATTTTTGATCAAGGGAGAGATCATGAGTTAAATCTCTTATCTGTTTAAATGGAATTGGTTTTAGTCCTTCAAAGGCACTCCTGCCTCCATGTGTCAAACGATTTCAAATACACAATGCACATGTTGAGGAGGAGGATTTATCCAAAAAAACCAGATGAGTATTTAAACAAGGCCACATTTTCTCCAATGTTTTCTAAACCTAATTAAATCACTTGGGATCCAAAATCTCAAAGGGTTTGATATTTTTGATCGGGGAGAGAATTTGTGATTTAATAATGAAATTTGATAAAAGGTGATCATTTTTGATTTAATTGTGCAGGCTGCTCTCTCATATGTGCTAAACGCTTTCGAATCTCGAAGCACATTTTGAGGAGGAGCATAACTATCGAGGTACAAAAGCTTTTTAAAGTTATTTATAAAGTACCTTGATTGAGTTATCAAATGGTTTTCTTAATGGCTTTTGTAATCGTGGATGTGCTTCAAAAGAACTCTTGCCTCTATGTGATAAAATGTTTTAAAATATCCTATGCACATATTGAGGGGGAGAATTTTACCAAGAAAATCAAATGGCTTTTTCGTATGAAAATTGTGATCAAAGAAAATATTTCAAAGTCCTCTTGCCTCCATGTGCCAAACAATTTCTAAATCACACGCACATGTTGAGGGGGAGGTTTTCTAAATGATCAAAACTATTAAGGTACAAAATGCTTTGATCTCGTATCATAAGTACCTTGATTGTTTTTCCAAATGATTTTTCAATTGGTTTCATGAAGGAAAGAACAATACCAAAAGACCGACCAATTTACTTTATGCATGGAGTTATAAGGATGGTTAGGTTAGGTATTCGTTCCCACGATCCGCCAAAACCGGAGGGATCTTCCCAGGGACAATCCACTAGATAGTGTAGAGTCCTTAGGAATATTGAAAAAAGGAGAAAAATGAGGAATGGGAAGAGTGCAGACTGAGACTGAGCTAGTACTGGAATAAACCCAACAAGGTTCTAGTTATGAAGTCTCGGTAAGCACTGAAGGGGTTGAAGAATGAAAAAGAAATGAATGATAAAAGGGTGAAAAGAAATAGCCCTCCATCAATTCAACGTTAGGGCAGAAACCGGGTTCAATTCATATGCTACTGGTGGTTACTAAGGTAACACTGGTATTGAAGACAAGACATCATGGACCCAGTGATGCACTGCACTAAAACTTCCCAAACCACTCAAGTTCCTCTTAAAAGGGCTTGTTTCATTCTCATGGGGAACCTACATAATCTATCGACTTTCTCTTAGAGATTGTTGATATTGAAGAAGGAGACCCTCTCCCTAGTCTTCGGCAAAGGAACCAAAAATGCACTATTGAGTCTAAAGCCAAGAGATCATCCACAATATCTCGTTAGGACACTAAATTCTTGAAGACTTGCTTTTTCACACAATGGGGAAAGTAAGTATATATTAAGAGTCCTACGCATTATCCTTGTGGTATTGCCAGAACATCCGAGTGATATGTAAAAATATTCACAATGAAGATGGAAATCCTTCTAGAGCCAACATCTAACAAGCTCTTGGTGGGTGACATGTGAGATCTTTTCAAAAGATCAAACTTGTGACAACTGGATAAAAACGATGGGGCGATTCACTCGTGAATCAACCTTGGTCCAGGAATGGAATTGACGAATACTTTTGGAAAAACCATTCGATGTGCAAACCTTCTTTTCTCTAGCACGTCGAATGTGTAATTATGTTTTCAAACACAAAAGGTATCTCTGATTGAAAAAATACTTTTAGAAAAACCGTTCGATGTGCGAATCTCTTCTTTTCGCTAGCACGTCGATTGTGTACTATTTTCAAATACAAAAAGTATTTTTGATTGAAAATTGATCTTTCTCATAAAACCTTCGTCGTATTGCAAAACTCTTTCTTCTAAGTAATACGCGATTGTTTTTCAAATCATTTTTCATCAATCAGTGAATCTCAATTCGCTGGTTCACTCACTCCGTGTTGTCTTCTTTGAGACGTTCCGGTTTGAGAATAGCTAGAACAACTGCGAAACCCTGTCAAGGAGATTCTTAGGAATCCTACCTGATCACAGGCAGTATTTATACTGATCAACGGGGAACCGTGGGCCGTGTACCTCAATTCAATGAAAGTGGTCAAAGACACTTTCGTGTGTTTTATTGCTAACTGTTGTTTGCAGGTACATTTGGATGGTTGTAGCTGATCAGAATTGAGCAGTCAATCCAAAGCCGCATGCTCACAGCATCCACACTTAATTGAAGAAATCATGACTGGTGTATATCTACATAACCTGGTTCTGATATTTTTATACTATGCTTCTGCTACGCTGCTGCAAATATCATGAACCAGTAAGGCTTCCGCTACTCTGATGGAAAGATGTCATGATTCAAAAGTGTGAGCATGTCGGTCCGAAAGTCACAATTTCACATGATGGCAACACAATAAAGGGTGATTCAGAGATTTACTGTGGCTGATGATCTCAAAGAAAGCTCGAAGATCATCAAAGATGTGGATCAGTTCAAAGACCTCCACTGAAAGTACAAATCTATGCGGACTTTGAAGAATCACTGCTAAAGCACAAAGATTGCGGAATTGAAGAATTGAAGTCTACGAGCTCAAGAACAAAGTCAAGAATAGAATGCTAGGATTCGAAAGGTAAAACATGGGGTGACCTCCCTTAGGGGGAGATTGTTAGGAATTAGAAAATTCAATAGTGAAGAGTCGGTCACCCCAAATATTATCTAGCATAAGTTAGCTCGTAGACTTGTAGTTATTTACGTTATTTAGCAGTTTATTAGTTAGTTTGTAGCTTAGTATAGTTTAGTGCAACACCGTGGAGGAAGGACGGGTCTTTACCCACTGTATCCCTGATCCACAGGCTGATAGGAGGTCGTTGAGTCTGTAAGTATAAATACCCCTTCCATCCATGAAAGGGGTGGTGCTTCTCATTCAATCTAATATTCCATTTGTGTAAACCTCTAGCAAGAACACCCTCTCTCTCTCTACTAACTCTCTAACTATGGCAAACATGTATTTTGATCATCCAAGACCTCCCGAATCATCAACACAATAAATATAATGATCCTACAACATCCAACCATCAAAGGCCCCTTATGGAGCACTAGTACTGTTCCAAATGAAGAATGATGGCTCACTTCGAATGTGCATAGATTATCGAGCTCTCAACAAAGTCACCCTAAAAAACAAGTACCCAATCCCGCTTATCGCAGACCTTTTCGATCAATTGGGAAATGCTAGGTACTTCTCTAAACTTGATCTACGTTCAGGATATTACCAGGTACATATTTGGTAACGTTACACGCGTCGTTCGGGGTCAAAGGAACTTCCTTTTTGTCGAGCAAGTTTTTCAACACCCTAGGCAGTGAACCTAATCGTTGTAGTATTAGGGTAAGCCACGGGAATTGATATCGTTCTCTAGGGGAATAGGAATGCTAGTGAGAAGTTACTACGCTAAGGTTGGGGTTGAGGAAAATTATTTTTTATCTTTTTATGTTTTTTAGGAAATGGAAATGTACGAATCTCGGGGTTTGGATTTGGGGGTTTGGTATTTCTACCGATTACTCTACTCGTCTAATTATCTAAACTAAGGTGTATGTAGTCTATGTCTAATTATTGTGTGCTCGTATGATGATTTAAAGATGTGTTTACTTAGGTTTTATTACTCCTTAATTATCTCCTATTGATGGTTGAATTGTAACGTCCTTATTTTTAATCGCGTTGTGTGTCTAAGGTCGTAGGGTATGCGTTTATCCCTAACTCTTTGAAACTACCAAAGGTTATCGCCTACAAAATCTCTAGGATTTATAAACTTAACTCTAAGGTACTCTTCGGATGTTTTAGCCTACAATGACTCTAGGTACTATAAGCTAAGGTTCACAAAGATTAATCAAGCATTAATTACACAACGGATGACCTATCGCAATATTAGATCATTAGCAATTAAGATAAGAGACAACCAATCAATATTCAATAATTAAGTTTCATATTCTCTAAGCAAACACACAAGTAAATTAGCCGGACATGGGAAACATGCAAGCATACACACAAGTAATGGAAGACATAATTGAATTAATGAAGTAAAACACTTATCTTGATGTAAGATAGGGTATGGAACCCTAAAATACTATACAAGACAGCCTTGGTTCGGTTTAGGTTCTTACTCCAAAAGACTACACACTGAAAACTAAAAAATTCGGATTCTATATATAAGATTACATATGCGACGGCGTCACCCTTTGATTTGTGACGCAGTCGGGTCGCCGTCATTAGGGTTTCGTCTTGGCCACGTTAGTCTTGAGACGGCGTCACCTTATGCTTGTGACGCCGTCCCCTTCAGTCTCTGACGTCGTCTGGATCAAATCTAGGCCGTCTGAGTTGCGACGACCTACTCTTTTAAAACCTGAAGCCGTCACTTGTAAATAAGCAATTTGGCAACTGAGCCGTCACAAAAGTGTTCCGACGGCGTCGCAAATAACACCTGACGCCGTCCCCTTCAGTTTTAGCAGCCTGAGTGTCTCGATTCTTGACTTTGGCCATTTTCTTCGTATATTCGCGCCTTTTCGTCCGAATAAGTGTCATTCCAGCATCTTGCCTTCAAGATACCTAAAAAGTGAAAAGGAACGATATTAAGTAATAACGGATACAAAAGTGATCAAATAAGGGCTTAAACGACCCCTCAAAAAGGTACATTTTAAAACCTTATCAGTATTGCAGAAGGTGATGAAACTAAGACAACTTGCGTGACTCGCTACTGTGCTTTTGAATTTCTTGTCATGCCGTTTGGTCTAACAAATGCACCTGCCACCTTCTGTACACTAATGAACCGAATTTTCAGCCCCTTTTTAGACCAGTTTGTAGTTGTCTATTTGGATGATATCGTTGTTTATAGCTTGATGCTTGAAGAACATATAGAGCACTTAAGGCAGGTATTCAAAGTCTTTCGAGAACACCAATTATTTGTCAAGCTCGAGAAATGCGACTTTGCGAAACAAGAAATTGAATTCCTTGGCCATCGAGTAAGGGAAGGACGGCTCATGATGGATCCCTCCAAGGTTGAAGCCATTCAAACTTGGCGAACTCCAACCAAAGTTACCGAGCTAAGATCATTCCTTGGATTGGTTAACTATTATCGGAGATTTATAAGAAGTTATTCGGCTGTTGCTACTCTATTGACCAAGTTAATAAAAAAGAACAAGACATGGGAATGGAGTCAAGAATGCGAAGACGCCTTTCAAAAGCTAAAAGAGATCGTATCCAAGGAACTAGTCATGGATCTACCGGATCACTCGAAGCCTTATGAGCTACATACAGACGCTTCTGATTTTGCGATTGTTGGAGTTTTGATGCAAGAAGGACATCCAATTGCTTTTGAAAGCCGAAAGCTGAACGATACCGAGAAAAAATACACGGTACAAGAAAAGGAAATGACGACCATTATCCACTGCTTAAAGGTTTGGAGGCACTATCTTCTAGGGAATCATTTCACCATTTTGACTGACAATATCGCTACTAGTTATTTTCAGACACTAAATAAACTAAGCCCCAAACAAGCCAGGTGGCAAGATTTTCTTGCAGAGTTTGATAACGAGCTAGTATACAAGCCGGGAAAGATGGATGTAGTTGCTGATGCACTTAGTAGTAAAGCAGAACTTGCTACTATCAGTCAGCCCCGAACCAACTTGCTCGAGCAAATAAAGGAATGGTTGGGGAAAGACTGAACGACAACGAATTTGGTGCAATTGGCGAAGGAAGGCAAAACTCGGCGATTTTGGCTAAAAGATGGGTTGTTATACACTGGGATAAACCGAGTCTACGTCCCAAGATGGAAAAATCTTCGAAAAGAAATTCTTAAAGAATGCCATGATCCTCTATGGGCAGGACACCCCGGTATAACTCACACTCTTGCCTTACTTCAACGATATTATTATTGGCCTAACATGCAAGATGATGTGGAAGTCTACGTAAGAGCTTGTTTGGTTTGCCAACAAGATAAAGTAACACAAAAACATCCTGCGGGACTGTTAGAACCTCTTCCCACGCCCAAAAGACCATGGGAAAGCGTATCCATGGACTTTATTGTAGCTCTACCTAAATCAGAAGGTTATGGAACAATTATGGTGGTAGTTGATCGATTAAGCAAATATGCCACCTTCATCCCCGTATCAGCTAAATGTAAAGTTGACGAAGCCGCATGAGCTTTCTTTAAAAATGTGGTTAAGTTCTGGGGCGTACCAAAAATCATCTTCAGTGATAAGGACCCCCGGTTCATGGGCAAATTCTGGCGAGAGCTGTTCAAGTTGATGGGGACCGAGCTAAATTTTTCAACAAGCTTTCACCCGCAAACTGATGGGCAAACGGAACGTGTCAATGGCCTATTAGAAATATACCTTAGACACTATGTTAGTGTCCATCAACGGGATTAGGTAAAACTACTAGACGTCGCTCAATTTTCATTCAACCTCCAACGAAATGAGTCGACAGGCAAAAGCCCTTTTGAAATTGTTATGGGGCAACAACCGCAGACTCCAAGCTCCCTAGTCACGCCTTATACGGGTAACAATCCTTCAGCGTTTAAATTCACAAAAGAATGGCACGAAGAAGCTGATGAGACAAGAGCGTGCTTGGACAAAGCTGCAAAACGGATGAAGAAATGGGCAGATACAAAGTGAAAGGACGTTCAATTTCAAGTTGGAGACAAAGTCATGCTGAAATTGCTTCCCAATCAGTTCAAATCAATGCGATCAATGCATAAAGGACTGATAAGGAAGTACGAAGGGTCGTTTGAAATAATAAAACGCGTAGGCAAGTCCGCATACCAACTTGAGTTGCCTTCACGGTTAAAGATTCATCCGGTAGTACACATAAGTCTTCTGAAAGAGTACAATGAAGACAAGGAAGATGAACAACGAAACATCTCCAAAAGAGCACCCCCGGTCGTGGCTACCGCATTCGACAAAGAAATTGAAACAATTATGGCAGACCGCGACTGATGAGTGCTTATTTACTCATCCTTTTTACCCATCGAAGACCACAAAAACGACCCAAAACTCCCAAATATGATCAAAATATGTTAAAAATATCCTCGGAGTGTGTTTTGTGTCTTGCAGGTACAAAAGGATCGAAAACAGGGCAAAAAACAGATAGAATTGAGCTCAGAATGGAACACGTGCTTTGTGGACGGAGCCGGGAGTGAATTTTCTACATTTTCAGAGCTCGAGATGCGTTTTTGGAGTGAGAGTGTGAAAAGAAACCTAAAGACCTAACCCGAAACCAAAATCACCATATTACCCTTTTTCCGGAATCCAAATACCTATTTTTTTTACCCTTTAAAAACCTTTTAAAATTAAATCTAAAACATTTTTTTTTAAAACCAATTCTTTTCTTAAAAATCAATTTTAGTAAAAACAAATTTTAATATACAAAAAAAAAAAAAAAAAAAAAAAAAAACATTTAAAATCTTTTTACAAAATAAACCTCCCCACTTTCCCTTTATCCCTCTTTAAGACTTTAACCCATCCCCCACACAATCTAAAAACCAGATAAACCCAAGAACAATGGCGCCAAACTTTCCCCCTCTCTCCCCATCTTTTTCACTTCCAGGAACCCAAGAAAAGCTCACATGTTTACCTCTTCACATGTTGCATCCTGCCAAGTCATCAATCCAAGGTGCAAAAAAGAGTTTGATGGCTGAGATTCCAAGAAGAGGTTTCCAAGAAGAATCAATGGCTCTAATTTGTCTCAAGAAGCACAATGTGGGCTTTTGCTTGTTTGCACTCACAAAACAAACACAGAAGCAGGAAAGAGAAGGAGAAGATAGAACTTTATCTTTTGTATAAATAGGCTTAATAGGAAAAATGAAAAATTTGTCTAGAATTTGAGAGTTCTAGTCCTCAATTTATTTTTTGCAATTTACATTTAATGTATTGTCTTTAATTTAAGTTTTAATTTAAGCTCATTTTAATTATAAGTTTGTATTTTTTTTTTTTTAGAAGGGTATGCTTGAATCTGTTTTTGAATTACCATTATCAAGGTTGTTTAAGTGTTGAGAGAAGTTTTTTTCAGCTTCTTTGAGCTTTTATATGAGTGCAAAATTCTTGTTCTTATCAAGTTTTAAGAGTCTCAACCCATTTTTAAAAAACTACTTCACACTGTGAGTGTTTGGAATAGCCTAAGTCATGGGTCAAAATTCACACTTTGACCCATTTTGATCCTCAATTCAATGGAATAGCTTTTTGCAAGTGTTAGGTCACTAGTTTTACAAACACAAGTAATATAGAAAGAGATAAGGCTATTGAACAAGTAAAACACACACACACACACGTAAGAATGAGCCGGTTATGCGTAGGATGTGAATGAGAGAATAACTTGAACAACCAACCTTCAAATGAAGGTTTACAAGAGTATTTATAGGAGGAAAGCTAGGGCAACACTCCTAGTTTCCATCCTTTCCTTAATGGACTAAGGCCTAGGCTCATGGGCCTTCTACACAAGCCTAAGGCTAATTACAAACATAAAGACCATAATAAAGCTAACTATTACATATTAATTACTAACACTTGATTATGGTTTAGGAGTGATTCCAACAATCTCCCCCTCAAGTGTTGGTGATGAACGGTGAAGGCGTTGATGTAATAGTAGCTCTGACGTCTTCTGACATTCTTCTTTCTTGTGAGAAGAATTGCCTTGATTCGAACAATCTCCCCAGTGTAGAGAGATAGTTTTCCTTGAGCAGTTATGCTTTGACGTCATCATTAACTTTGTTCTTAGATTATTGTTCTTTGTGGTGAAAGTGATAGTATGTTGTTGTCTGCATCAAGTCTGCCTCAGGTCTGCTTCGCTGCTCCAGTGTCTCCACGTCATTCTTCAACATGCTCACACGCTCTTTGACGTTGGAATTCAATACTGATGAAGTTGTTTATGTCTTTAACTTTGTAGATTCTTTGGTTTGACGAAGAATCATTCTGACTATTGTGTTGCATCTGAATAGAACTTCCATTAGTGATGATGTTGGCGTGAGCACGAGAAGAATCTGCACGATCATCCCGCTCTGGAGCTTCCATAAGAAGAAAACATTTCAAACGGTTAGTAATAAGCGGATTCCGACACTTATAGGTTTGAACTTCGAGAGAGTTAACAGCATAGTGTGAAAACCCAACTCTAATTCTTACAAAGGCCGTTCCTGAACTGGAGTCCCACAAGTGAGATAACGCGATGTACCGAAGTACATCTACAGTTCAGATGAGTCACTGAGGTACACTGAAACATCACCTCACGACTGTAGACCGTTTGAGACACACTCCGCGTAATCCACGGGGAGTTGCCGAAGTGACCTGCTGTCAGGGCTGTTTGATGTTGACCCTGGCAGGAGTTTCCATTCAATCACTGAGGAACACAGATGTGAACCTCTCATAAATTTTCTCGACAGATTGCTAAGATATGTGAAGGACTCGATAATGTACCACTGAAATTCTTATTGTTGAACGTCAAGTGATAAAATGTCAAGTGTACCTAAGAGATCTTTTGATGAATCTCGTGGCTCTAGACTCAATAGTGCGTTTTGGTTTTCCTGAGCGGAGACTAGGGAGAGGGTCTCCATCTTCAATACCGGCGATCTCTAAGAGAAAGCCAATAGTTTACGTAGTGTAACACCCCAACCCGCTAAGGGTAGAAGTATTACAAAATGGTGTCATATCAAAGCATACATAATGAACATAACAAAGCAGCGGAAGTCTTAATTAAAATAACCAAAGGAAAATCCAGCCAACAAGGCTTAAACGTTACATAAGTTCAAAGGAATCAAAGGAAATATTCCAAGACATAAATAAGCATAATCCGAGTCTAATAATGTCAACATAAAGAAGTAGAAACTAAGATGACTAAAGCCATAAGTCCGCATATCCGCTCATCACTCAAACCCATAGCTAAGAATCCCAGCATCTAGCTTAATTACCTGCCGCATGGAAAGAAAACGCGGCTGAGCTTAAAAATCCCAATGAACAGATATATATAACAAACGAATAATCGAAGATAAGTACGAAGGTAGCATAATCATAAGGTGCAATTGGGAATATCATAAGGCATAACAAAGGATAACGAATAGAAAGAGAAATGAAAGGTCAGTCCTCAACCACGAGCCCATATCATATCAAACACATATCATATCATATCATATCAGTTGTATCCCGAGGGGTGACCTCGAAATACCATATATAAGAGGGGAGACCTCAAGTAACCATGGAGTGATCAACTCCCAGAAATGTGAAGACGCGGATTGCACCCGACATCATTCACCAGACAAAGCTCCAATCAGATCAAATCCCTCGAAACATATCATATCTAGGATGCATCCATACGCCCCCCAGTGGCCAAAACATATACATATCAAATCATATCATAACATATCATAATGGGGAACGGTGTGTATCATCACTCGTACACACTGGAGTCATGCCATTGGTGCATCAATGACACGGTCAGGTTACCTTCTTGACTAGGAAACATATTTTGGCTCGGGTATCAGACTGAAGGGTCAAAGCATATCATATCATAAGGGTTCATATAAGTTCATATCAAAGTTTCATATCATAGTTTCATATCGGAGTTTCATATCAAAGGTTCATATCAAAGGTTCATATCAAAGGGAGCATAGCAAAGTCATAGGGAAGCCCTAATCATGAGGCTTAGAGTACAATGTAACAGTTCAAGCTAATATCGAAAGATGTATAAGAATCACGAGAAACCTTAAGAGATAAGGTCAGAATATCTGTACCTTATTCAGAGCAAATCACAATGAAAGTAAAATCAAGAAAGAAGATCAATCCCGTCGCCCGGAACCTATATGAATTAAATAACGTTCTATAAGAATCAGAAACACTCGTTTAAGACGGCTTTCCATTTTTAGCAAGTTTCCCGTTTTAGTAATCTTTCTATTTTAAGTAACTTTCTATTTTAGGAAACTTTCTATTTTAGGCAGGTTTCTATTTTTAGTAACTTTCCATAATTAGCAGGTTTCCATAATTAGCAAGTTTCCATATTTAGCAGGTTTCCATATTTAGTAAGTTTAGTCACTTATCTATAGTTAAATAATGAAAATGAGTATTATTATGATTTAAGGATCATTTATGACAAGTTACAAAAGTTTAGGGTTTAAAATGCCATTAATGCAAAGTATAGGGTTAAAAGTGTAAATATAGCAAGTTTACTCATTTTACTCATTAAATCCATTTATTTACTATATTAACAAGTTAATCCATCAAGTTTCATAATTTACAAAACAACCCCTTAACTTTATTAAATCAAGTAATTACAAACCCTAGTTTTAGGTTATGATCACTTATTCGTCCTAAACCATTTTAGCTCGATTATTACAAGATTATAAGACTCATTTTATGATAACATTTTAATTCGAATCATCCTTCCCCAAAATCAGTTTATGTACGCCCCATATTCCAAATCAAAACAACCCGTAAATCATTCATTATCGAATCCATAAATCACATAGGTATACGTGTAGTTTTACAAGCACATTAAACCCTTTAACCAATTAAACATATGTCGACATAAAGAGATCACCAAATTCAGTTTCATATTCATATTCATGTCATACATCATTTCGAATTACATAGATTAAAGATCAAGATTTTATGTATAGTTATGTTATCATTTTATGTGACAATTATACGTATGATTTTATGTGTCTTACAATTCGAAAATACAAGCCCTAGAAATACTTCCATGGCCACGTATGAAATGAGAAACCAAAAAGGAGAAGATGTGAGATGTTGATATGTTACCCTCGTAGCGTGCACGTGACAAAGAACAAGAATCAAAGCACCAAAATCAAAACCAAGCCTCCTAGGCTTTATATAACCCACGGCTACAAATCAAACCCCACGACCTAGCTCATTTTCGAACCAAACACAATCACCATGTCCACCAAGTGATCATACACTATCACGAGCCTCCAAGGAACCTTTTGTTTGGTAGAAATTCGGATCAAATGATGAAGAAATAAGGATGGCCGCCAATATGGATGAGAGGAATAGTTTTAGGGTTTCTTTGGTTTTTGAAATGAAGATGGAAATGGTAAATGGGATTGATTATAATGGATTGAGATATTAATGGGGGAGCCTCCATTAGGCCGGCCACTTAGGAGGGGGGGGGAGACCAATTGTAACTTCCATTCTTATCTAATTATCATGTATCTAGTCTCCTTTCTAGTTCAAGTTAAAATGTGTACATTTGGTATGCTTAATTGACACTTAGGTTTTAATCATTTAGGTTCTTTTAATTTTATATCATAAGTATATTACTTTCATAATGTATATAGATTATGGATGATATAATTTGTTTAACGATGTTGAAGTATTTCCCGAGTTTGTATAATTTTAATTTTGAGGGCAAAATTGTCAATTCACGCGATTGAGATTTTAGGGTTTTACACGTAGGGTTTCCTGTGAGAATGAAACAAGCTTCTGTTGAGAGAAACTTGAGTGGCTAAGAAGGTTTAGTGCATGCGTCACTGGGTCCATGACGACTTTTAATCTTCAATACCGGCGTCACTAATTGACAACCAGTAGCATATGAATTGAACCCGGTGTCTGCCCTAAGTTGAATAATCTGGAGGGCTATTTCTTTTCACCCTTTTCTTTACATTTCTTTTTGATTCTTCAACTCCTTCTTTCTCCGATTCTCATTTTCTCCTTTTTTTTATAATCATACCTAAGGACTTCTAAGTACTAACTATTTGTGATGTCCTTGGGTAGATCCCTCCGGCTCTGACGGATCACAGGACGGTTATTCCTAACCTTAGTCACCTTATAACTCCATGACTAACCTATGTTGCCATTAAAACCACAGTTGTGAAGAATCTCTCAAAGGGTTTGTAAATGAAAATCATGTTTGAACCACTGTGAGAGATAGGATTTTGCATAAATACTCCCCCTCCACATGTGCTTTAGAGTTTTGACGGAAATCTGCACTGTGTGGGAAGAGCGCGCACTTTTGAATTGATCAACTCAAGATAGACAATCCCCCGCGAGACACGGTTACATTGCATAGTTAAAGAGTTACATTGTCAGCTTTTAGGTGACAACTAGCTCTAATAACTACCTTGAAGGTGTAGACAAACCTTGAAAGGTTGTCAAACCCGTCAGAGTTCATGTCTACCAAGAGTATCTCGAATGGTACTTTCTACTTGGACAAGTCCTTTGCGAGACACGTTTACATTACTAGCGAACTAGCTTGAAATTATTACCCGTCCAGGACAAGTCTTTTCGAGTTACTAACAGTTTTAGTACCGTCAATTCGTTGGTTAAATCTGAAGTACACATATTCATTTGCATTTTGCACAACATATTTCTTATCACACAATTTTCTCCCCCTCAAAAATGGCATATCAAATGTTATTTTTGAAAAGTTGACAATAAATATGGCCATTTCGAGTGTTGCGGGAAGATGACCACTATGAACAATTTGTGAACAAAGTTTTAACGCAAATACTCCCCCTCAACAAGTGATATAAACGGTTGAGGTTTTGAAAATCATACGGGGAAGTACTTGTCCTTTTGAGCAAAACCTTGAAAAGTGAAAGGTTTGATAGGTTTTACTCAAAAGTAAGAAGCTTTCACTCATTTTATAAGGATTGTGGCACTGAAGCGTACCACAGGGTCCTTTCTTGACAATTACGGGTTGTAAACTGTTATGTGTGCACAAGCCATTGACATATATAATCGCACATCCAAATTTATAATGAAGGAAACAATTCAAGGGGTACCAGGAAGTGCAGTGATGTCGCCAGGAGTGCGAACAGGGCGTTGATAGCTGGTGATGTTGATCCTGGGTCGACCACCAACAAAGCTTTCCAGTGTTCTGAACTGATCCCTTCGAAACAACCTTTCATCAATCATCTTGATGATCCACCTCACATCCCTTCGATCCTGATAATTCCATCGTTTAGGAGACCCAATCTTGTGACGTATGTCCTTCAACCTATAGGCCAATCCGTCCCTAACCATCTTCAAAGTGTGATCCCCAAACTTGTGAAGTTCACTACACGCCATTAAGAAATTTCTTTGAAGTTCACTGCGGTAAACGACGCTGAAAGGTTTACTGATGAGTGTATATTGTGAGAGCTGGTTGAGGTCGGGAAGATCTAGCTGAGGTGGAGTGAAGTTGACACGGGTCTGATAAGATTCAACTGCCAGCTGAAGATCTTCTACACGTTCCTTGATGACTATGCGTCTGATGAAGATGAGCAATGACTTGATGAATTCACGTTGTACTTCGGTTGAAAATTGTCTCATGCGACCTTGTACTTTGGCAAGGTACATGTCTTCGATGTCGTTGATAGAAAAATTCTCAAAGTCAGCTTCAGAGAATGCATAATCCCTTTCATCTTGTCATTTGACCACGATATTCTTTAGGAAGTTGTAGTCCCACTTAGATGACAGAACAACATGTTTGATGGCAACGATATCCTTAGAACTGAACACCGCATGTTGAGACTTCTGAACCTGACAGCTTCTGTAGTAGATTCTTCGGCGTTCCGGCCAATGATGAATCCCGTACATTGCATCTCGGTCGTATGATTCCACTTTGTCAAAGAATAAGTGATTGGCACGTTCCTCGATGGCTATGCAGTTCGAGTATATAGCTGATGGGAATGGAAGTGTCAACGATGTAGCATATTTCCTTGAACCATCGCCACCATGTAGAAGAAATTCCAGGTCTTTGTTGAAGAAATATCTGAATAGAATCCTCGGTTCATCTGGTTGGCCAATTGTTGGTAGAGGTTTTAACCAGTCGGTGTAGTATGGAGGGTTGTCCCGTTTGGTGAAGTCGATGTTTGCTTCTGGGTTGAGCCAATCCATGTTGTTATACATAGCTCGAGCAATGTTTTCAAGGTGATATTCGACCTCGATGGCACTTTCTGAGCTATCTTTCCACAGTTGAAAAGCTTCATTCTTGATTCGCCTCAACTCGGATTTCGTCATCTTCTTCACCTGGAACTTTTCTTGCAAAAGTTTTGTATGCTCCAATGTGTTACCGTCTACCAAATCCTGACCTTCTTCAGGGTAGGGAGTGTTGTTAACAAGAGTAGAGAACCATTCAAATTCTTCAGTTTTATCGTCATCTAGCCAAGATACGACGTCAGTCTGAGGCGTCTTCTTCTTCTTTTTCGAAGGCCTAGATGATGATGCTGGTTTCTGAACTTGTTTGGGAGAGGTGGGTTGTTGTAGGGGCTCAAGGACCTCTTCATCGTCACCACCCGTATACTCAAAGTGATCACCGGTTTTCTGAGTCAGGGGTGGTAACTCGGAATCGTCTTGAGGTTTATCTGTAGAAGAACGGGGAGGAGACCTTTGTTGAGTAGAAGTCCGTTGGAGAGGAGGTAACATAGAAGATGATTCACCATACTTCTTTTGACGTTTAGCTTTATCATGCTTATATTGATCCTTGTCTTCATCGTCTCTAGGATGTTTAGACTTTTCTGCTTCGAATCTACATGCTTCTTTGAGTTGGTAGTCCAGCAATGCTTGAAACAGCTTTCCTTCCTCAGAAGTAAATGTCCCAGATCATGTAGACATTTGTGTGACAAGCTTGGCCACCAATTCATTATCCGAGAAAACTACAGGATCAGATGGATTGATTGTGACGGTTAAAGGTGTGGATCTTATGGTTTGCTTAGCTATCTGCATAAGATTCGGATATAGTTGTCTGGTAAACATCTCCTTTGTGACTTTAGGAACGATATCCTGAAGGTACTTGTTAGTGTAACCTTGGATCATTTCGTTCAGTTCCTCTTGACGATGACTTTTCATGAACTCCTGAACGAATTCTCTTTCTTTCTGCATCTTGTCATTCTCATCATTTAAGTACTGTATTTGGTCAGCAAACCAATTCAGTTTTCTATAGAGCATGTCCTTCTTTTTGACTTGTTGGACAACTTTCACAATTCTTTCATGAGTCTGAGAAATCCAAGATCGAGGTGGTTTCTTCACAGATTTGGATGTTGATTTGGTTGATTTCTTTGATGGTGGTGGTGAGGAGTGAGATGAAGAATCTGATGAGGAGGAGACATGAGGAGACTCGGGGTCCTTGGGTGGTTCAGAAGTTTCCTTCTGTGTACGTGTAGGACTTTCCAGAAGCAGCTTGTCATAATCAGCATCTTTATCTTTCTCAGACTTCTCAGTTTCAGGTTTCTCAAACTCATATTCGATAGTATCCTCCACAAGCTTTTGTTGTTGCACAAGAGTGGTGGCACCAGATCCCTTATCGGGTCGATTAACCACATCAGGATCTGGTGGAGAGTGGACAGCACCACTTGATCCTCCGGGGCCACCCATTTGGTCTTTTGCAAATTCTTCGGCTTTTTGAAGGTGTCTGACGATTTTAAACTTCTTCCTGTATGATTGATCTAGTCTCTCTTCTTCTTTTTCAGAGCTCTCATCATAGGGCACAAGTGCGGGAGTCTTCCCTTTTCCTTTATCAGCTTGAGGTCTTGGAGGTTTTGGTACTGAAGGATTGTCATCCTTTGCAGTTTCAGAGTAGGTAATCTCTTCATCTGTGTCAGTACCTTCAGAGCTTTCGTCCACAAGCTTTCTTTGCGGTTCAGGTGTGGGAATAGGTTCAGCTTCCTTTACGGGAACAATCCTTTTACGAGGAGGATTCCTTTTGGGAAGCTTCCTATAACTTTCAGAACTTACAGCACTTCCAGCACTTCCTCTTCTGGTTCTCCGAGTAGGAGTTCCTGAAGGTTTTTCATCAAGATGACCAACTTTGCCTTCTTTTACTGCTACTAGATACCTTTTGTAAGTTTCAAGCTTCTTGAGTTCTTTAGACAGAAGGTGATCAGGTAATACAGCACCCTGTTTCTTTGTTAACGATTCCTTGATTCTGACAGATAGGGTAGGTTCAGTCAACATATCGTGATTGTCTGGGTCATTGAGCCTCTGTGGAATATCAGGATTGAGCCCAAGTGCTCTTTGGATCAAAAGCTTTGTGTATCTGACATAGGGAATCTTTGAGCCAAGCTTCTTGTGAAATATCATTATGTCCTCCCATATCAGTGCTTCGATTTCGATGTCCTTCTTATTGATCAGAGACCAGAAGATTTGCAGTTCCATGAGCTTTGGATGCTCATAACCACTATCACGACCAGAGACCGGTTTGGTGATGATGAGGTAGAGGGTTCTCCACGGTTGAGGAATGTTCTTAAGCTCCACATGAGAGTGCTTAGTAGCAATTCCTGAAGCTTCATCATAGCCAATATCAAGCAAGAATTGTAGAATTGTCTCCTCAGTAGGTGTGGCAAAGAAGTCAGTTGGCTCGATTTCAGGGATGAGAAGAACAGCCCGCAAGTCAGCATGAGTGATGGTGACTTGTTTGTGATTAAGAGTCACTGTCACAGCCCTTTGACCTGTGATCCTCTGCATAGAATTCCAGAATTGCTGAATGTAGATTTTCGGTATAGTGGCAGAGTGTGAGAGCATGTTCTGGTATGGATGATTCCTTAGAATATCCACAGCAATGAGACAAGAAGATTCTGAGCATGTGAGGGTTTCAAAGTCAACCCAAAGGTTATTCTTTCCAATCTTTCTCGGATAGCCATTTGGGAAGATGTCAGCAATTGTGAGAACCTCAGGTGCATCCACATTCATTTGAGCAGCCATGTCGTGATCTGAAATAACATTAGCCAAAAGAACCAACATATCGAAAGACATAATGTTAGTCAACAGAAGGTTTTATTGTCTAGTTATTGAATGTACAGTGATAATGATTGTTACGAGTCCAAAGTCACTTGTTTGTCCAATAGTCCAATGACGTCGTGAAATGTTTCGTGAGTTAGTTAACTTTAAGTTTTAAAGTTTATGTTATCACTTATTGTTCACAACATATCAAACGATTAAGTTTATTAGTGACATTATTGGATTCGTGACGTTATGATTAGTTTATTTACAAGTTTGTACACGTAACAATTCATAATGAAGGTCAATCAAGGCTTAGGTGTAGATTTGGCAAAGTTAAGCGTAAACAGAAATGATATACGCGTAGACGAAAGCTTACGCGTAGGATCCTAACTTACGCGTAAGAAAAATTACGTGTAGGAAAGGGTACCTTATGCGTAGGGCTTACGCGTAGGCGTATAAAGACCTTACGCGTAAGGCTTACTCGTAAGAGTAGACCTTATGCGTAGAGTCATTGTTTGCGCATATCCTTCACAGGATACGCGTAGTCCCATTATAGAACCTTATGCGTAGTAGTTACGCGTAGGATTTCTCTTACGCATAACTTCCTACGCGTAAGGTAATCCTTATGTGTAGAGTAACAAGGACCTTGATTCTGAGTTTTACGAGTAACAAGCCTGAAATAAAACATCATAACATCAATTTTGACACTTAACATTCATTCAATTACAGATTTAAACATAGTTACTCATTTAAACTGTTAGGCGTAGAAACACTTACGCGTAGGTCAAAACCCTAAGGGTTATGAATTACGCATAGGAGTTTTAACCATAGGATTAGCACCAATTCAATTCTGGTAGGTCATTGATGTTATGTGTCACAATTCTCAATTTCCGGCCATTTCTCAATTTACTAATCATCGGTTACTATTTATCATTTATTGTAAACTAGGTTTACGAGTGTCAATTCGCGTAACCTTAGGGGTTTAGCTGCGAATTCATAAACAATCATCAAGGACATTTCATATAGACTAGAGTTAGTCTACATGTTGCTAGTATCATCATATTTATTTTAGGTCATGCATGTGTTTTGCATTTCCATTTGTTTATATTCATTAAATTAATAAACACTTTACACAAATATTATGCATGCACAATATACCCAATACTCCGATAGACTTATGTCTATTTTGATAAGTTTTAACATTTTTATAAGTTTTAAATTTTTACATTACCCGATATTACGTTCTTGTAATTTTAAAACTCTACGTTTTCAATTATCGGGATCAAACTACACATTATACCTTTAAATTATCTACTAACTAGTACCTAAAGTCTTCATTTCTTGTTTTTTTCTCTGAACTCACGCCACCCCTCATTTCTTTTTCTTAATTTGACCAAAATCCAATAAATGCACAAACTTACTCCTTTATTTAATATATATGTTTAGATATTTTTACTAGATAAGCACATAAACTAGCACAAGATATTTTGACAAGAAAAAAAACACACAAACTTTTTCTCTCCATACATATTCGGCTAAAGTGGGAAAACAAAGAAGAATTTGGGTTTTTGCTAGTTCAAGTGCTCATTTGGGTGCAATAATTAGTCATTTGGTGTTTTGGAGTATTAAGTTAGGGTTCTTCATTTAATAATCCATCACCTACAAGTAAGACTCAAAAACTATCTATACATCTACCTATGTATTTTATACATTACATATGCTTATTAATGCATTAATCATGTTACAAGTGTTTAGTATAATCATTACATATAATATCACCCTATGTACATGTTTGTGAATTTTATGATGAAAACAAGCAAGCAAGTGATTAATAAGTGATTTATATTTATTTCTATACATTATTAATTATTTCTTCAAGTTATGAAATTTTATTATGTTGTTATTACTATTATGGAGTTAAAAAAAATGTTGTTGAAGAAATTGGTGGAAGGGATTAGGCTATTTTTGGAGTTGATTTGGAAGTGATTTGATTATTTGGAAGTGTTAGGAATTAAGTTTGAAACAATTTATTTAAGGGCTGTTCTTATTTAGCTTTTACAGAAAGATTAGTTACTATTATTCAGGATTTAGTTAAAGAAACAGAAAATAGATTTTAAAACGAAAACGTGGTCGCTTGAACGGATAAAAACGGACTTATAACGAATAAGTTACGAGGTTTTAAAGATTTAATAACGAAAAGTATTTTCTGAAAATTAGTTGCTGTTAGGATATTTACACAAAGTAAAACCAACTTTAAAAGTTAAACCGAGTCTCCCGAGACCTTAAAAGATGGTAGTATACATAAATACCTTCGCGGACATAGGTAGAACCTTGAAAACGGAACTATAACGAAGAAGTTATGGCTCGTAGAAGTTTTGGACGAAATAAATGATTTTGACAGCTTTTGGTACTTTATGTATTGTCGAAATATTACCCGTTTCTAGTCCGAGACAGTAAAAACTTATAAAGTACTTTATGTAGATCATGTTATAAACTAACAAACAAGCTTCCTCGAGAGTCACAACTCTCAAAACGAAGAAATTATGGTCAGCCGTAGTAATGCTGAAAATTTATATATTTTTACTATTCATAACTTTTTATTAAAAGCTGTCAGAAACATAAAAGTCATATTTGAGAGTCTTAACGATCGATTAAGGCGAAACGTACTAAATAAATGAAGTAGCAGTTTATATATATATTTTGGTCGAGTCGGAAAATTTTCAAAATATATATTACCGAAACATACATATTGTAGTTACGATGCATACTTGCATAAAGTCCAAAAATGTTATATATTTTTTTTACTATCACTAAGAAATAACAAGTAACGTTATTTTTATAACTAAACTCACAAACAAACATGTAAGGGTGATATAACTTTTATATAATGCATACATGACATTATTGCATTACCTTAAACACATTATTACTTTAGGTTGCGGCTAGGGTATCGCACATCGTTTCCCGTGCACACTTGTATCTTATTACTTATTGCTTCAGGTGAGTAATCACACCCCTTTTTTTTACCGTTTTACTATATTTTGGGGCTGAATGCATGAACCATACTTGAATTAAATTGATTCTTACTTTTGTGAACTCTTTTGACTAGAACTTGTGAACTCGAATCAAATCCTTGAACTTAATTACGAATTTATGACTTGTTGGAATTTATTGAACCGTACATGTTATGACCTTGACCTAAAGTCTCCTAAGTTCGGAGCATCACTATAAAGTCTCCTATGTTCGGAGCATCACTATAAAGTCTCCCATGTTCGGAGCATCACTATAAAGTCTCCCGTGTTCGGAGCGTATCTTTGGGAAGAGGCACCCAATATATCTTTGGGAAGCGGCACCCAGTATATCTTTGGGAAGAGGCACCCAATATATCTTTGGGAAGAGGCACCCAACATAACTTTGGGTAGTGGCACCCAGCATAATTTGGTTTCATCAGGAGCATCCCTGAATTATTATATACGTGGTACTATATTGTGAACTATTATGACCGCTTATACTTGACTACTTCATACGCTATATTTTGTGCAATGGGTTGTGAACACACAGGTTGCAAGTTTTGTATGGGCGGAACTTGGAACTGAGTGGATTTACAATGCCTTTGCTTTGTGGACTATTTCCGATGACCGAAACCTTTGTCTCTTTCTTACGAGTTTTCTTATTTTACTAAACATGTTTACTCACCAACTATTTTCATAGTTGACCCGTTTTTCTCTCATGCATTTCAGGTGATCATTAGTAAGCTTTTCTATCAGGTCTTGCATAATGAAGTTTTCACATGTCACTACAAATCGTTATGTAATAGAACGCAATATTTTGGGAACTAAACTTTGTAATATATTTGCCGATGTCGGCTAAACTGGTATTGTAATGGTGTACTCTTTCTTTTAAATATTAATGTTGGTATGTTATATTATCTTGTGCTTATGTTCCCTTCCGTTACACCTCGTGTTTCCGCCTCCGGCGAGGGTGTGACAGATTGGTACCAGAGCCAAAGGTTATAGAGAATGCCGATTTTTCAAAAATAAAAATCACAGCTATAACCGGGAAAAAAAAAAAAAAAAAAAAAAAAAAAAAAAAAAAAAAAAAAAAAAAAAATTATTAAACATTGAACATCATCCGAGTCATCTAGTCCTATCGTTGCATCGTTAATCATAAATTATACATAGCCTGATCAACTATGTCTAATTTATGAAGAACCATGCAATGATAAGAAGGGTAATTTTAAATCATGTTTAGTCGAGTCTTTTGAGTCTGGTCACCTGAAGTTGCATTGGTCGGGTGGGTATGCATAGCATGTTTTTACGTTCACGTCTACGTTACCGTACCTTGTTTATACCTTCTCTTTTCCATCTTTCTACTTGTTAGACATAGCATGTCTCTGTTCCTGTCATATTTCGATTACTATAACACAATACCACCGTTCTGCACCTCATCTGACTTCGTTCGAATGTCGTTTACTCAACCCGATGTTTTGGTCCACTGTAGGATCATGGCTGCAAGAAACACACGCTCAGGAGGCAACAACAACGGCAACCCAAACAACAATGACAATCCAAACAACAACGCTGCTGGAATAGCGGATCTACTCACCCAAATTATAACACATCTCGATGCTAGACGAACCAACAACGGAGAAGGTACATCAAACGCTGGTCAAGGATGCAGCTACAAAACTTTCATGACATGCAAGCCAATGGAATTTCATGGTACTGAGGGTGCCATTGGACTGCTAACCTGGTTCGAGAATGTTGAGTCGAAACTTAGTATCACGAAATGTACTGAAGGAAACAAGGTTGAGTTCTCTGCTGGTCTACTACAGGGTCGAGCATTGACCTGGTGGAACAACCAACTGCAGACTAGAGGAAGAGGGGCTGCAAATGCGTTATCTTGGGAAGCATTTAAGAAACTACTAACTGATGAGTACTGCAGAAAAGATGAAGTGCAGAAGCTGGAAGCGGAATTTTGGAATCACTTGATGGTAGGAGTAGAGGTAGACAAGTACACTATCCGTTTCCACGAGTTAACTAGGATGGTTCCTCACATGGTTTCCACTGTGGAGAAGTTGATTGACCGATATATATGGGGATTGATACCAGAAATTAGGAGGGATGTCACCTCATCAAACCCAACCACTCTGCAAGCCGCTGTGGGTATGGCGTATCGCTTGACAAATGATGTGATCAGGTCTGGAGGACTAGCAAAAGCGAATGACAATGGACGAAAGCGACAGGAGGATCACCAGGGAAGTCGAGACCAGGGTCAGCAAGACAAGAGGCAACGAATAACCAGGAACTATGGAGCGACTACTCAGGAGCGCAAAAGATACGCAGGTCCACATCCTTTGTGCACTCGATGTAACTATCACCACTCGGGAGACTGCCCAAGGTGCGACAAATGTGGACAGACGGGCCACTTCGCGCAAAATTGCTCAAATAGGACTAGGAATCAAGGACAGAGAAAAGCATGTTACGAGTGTGGAAGTCTAGATCACCTTCGCAATACCTGTCCAAAGCTGAAAAGAACACCTAACCAAGAAGGTAATCGTCCAAACCTGGCGTTGGCAATAGAAGGCCCACAAGATCAGAACATTGATGTTCCCCCCGCACGTGGTCGAGCATTCTATCTGGGTACCGAGGAAGCCCGCAACGCGTAACGGGTACATTCTTTCGAACAACTACCTTATTTCTGTACGACATGATTTTGAGTGCATAACTTCCTTCCAATTTTTACCACGTTCACGGCATTGATTAATTTGTGACCCATCGATATCGACCTTAGTTGTATTATATTTTGTTGAATTGATTTGATTTGTGTAAGCAAATCCAATATCGAGTGAATCTTTCAAAAGACTTCATTCAAAAGACTTGTTTCCTAGTTTGATCTAGTGACAGTTCTTGTTTGATGAGTTGCGAAAGTCAAGCTAAGAAACAAGTTTACTCAAGTCACTATCTAAAGGTCTTTTGAGGGCTACGTTCGATATTGGGTAAGTTTACCCTATCAAATCTAATCACGGGCACGTACTTAGTTGAATGGGGAACCTGTACGCATGGGCATTGATATGATCATTTAGACTGTTAGTACGAGAATAAACTTTTAGAATCCTTGTCGAGGTTCGGACCATAGTATCATTAATCGAATCACGAGGACGTGATTCCGCTGACATGGGAAGAATGTCACAATTCTCAATTTCCGGCCATTTCTCAATTTACTAATCATCGGTTACTATTTATCATTTATTGTAAACTAGGTTTACGAGTGTCAATTCGCGTAACCTTAGGGGTTTAGCTGCGAATTCATAAACAATCATCAAGGACATTTCATATAGACTAGAGTTAGTCTACATGTTGCTAGTATCATCATATTTATTTTAGGTCATGCATGTGTTTTGCATTTCCATTTGTTTATATTCATTAAATTAATAAACACTTTACACAAATATTATGCATGCACAATATACCCAATACTCCGATAGACTTATGTCTATTTTGATAAGTTTTAACATTTTTATAAGTTTTAAATTTTTACATTATCCGATATTACGTTCTTGTAATTTTAAAACTCTACGTTTTCAATTATCGGGATCAAACTACACATTATACCTTTAAATTATCTACTAACTAGTACCTAAAGTCTTCATTTCTTGTTTTTTTCTCTGAACTCACGCCACCCCTCATTTCTTTTTCTTAATTTGACCAAAATCCAATAAATGCACAAACTTACTCCTTTATTTAATATATATGTTTAGATATTTTTACTAGATAAGCACATAAACTAGCACAAGATATTTTGACAAGAAAAAAAAAACACACAAACTTTTTCTCTCCATACATATTCGGCTAAAGTGGGAAAACAAAGAAGAATTTGGGATTTTGCTAGTTCAAGTGCTCATTTGGGTGCAATAATAAGTCATTTGGTGTTTTGGAGTATTAAGCTGGGGTTCTTCATTTAATAATCCATCACCTACAAGTGAGACTCAAAAACTATCTATACATCTACCTATGTATTTTATACATTACATATGCTTATTAATGCATTAATCATGTTACAAGTGTTTAGTATAATCATTACATATAATATCACCCTATGTACATGTTTGTGAATTTTATGATGAAAACAAGTAAGCAAGTGATTAATAAGTGATTTATATTTATTTCTATACATTATTAATTATTTTTTCAAGTTATGAAATTTTATTATGTTGTTATTACTATTATGGAGTTAAAAAAAATGTTGTTGAAGAAATTGGTGGAAGGGATTAGGCTATTTTTGGAGTTGATTTGGAAGTGATTTGATTATTTGGAAGTGTTAGGAATTAAGTTTGAAACAATTTATTTAAGGGCTGTTCTTATTTAGCTTTTACAGAAAGATTAGTTACTATTATTCAGGATTTAGTTAAAGAAACAGAAAATAGATTTTAAAACGAAAACGTGGTCGCTTGAACGGATAAAAACGGACTTATAACGAATAAGTTACGAGGTTTTAAAGATTTAATAACGAAAAGTATTTTCTGAAAATTAGTTGCTGTTAGGATATTTACACAAAGTAAAACCAATTTTAAAAGTTAAACCGAGTCTCCCGAGACCTTAAAAGATGGTAGTATACATAAATACCTTCGCGGACATAGGTAGAACCTTGAAAACGGAACTATAACGAAGAAGTTATGGCTCGTAGAAGTTTTGGACGAAATAAATGATTTTGACAGCTTTTGGTACTTTATGTATTGTCGAAATATTACCCGTTTCTAGTCCGAGACAGTAAAAACTTATAAAGTACTTTATGTAGATCATGTTATAAACTAACAAACAAGCTTCCTCGAGAGTCACAACTCTCAAAACGAAGAAATTATGGTCAGCCGTAGTAATGCTGAAAATTTATATATTTTTACTATTCATAACTTTTTATTAAAAGCTGTCAGAAACATAAAAGTCATATTTGAGAGTCTTAACGATCGATTAAGGCGAAACGTACTAAATAAATGAAGTAGCAGTTTATATATATATTTTGGTCGAGTCGGAAAATTTTCAAAATATATATTACCGAAACATACATATTGTAGTTACGATGCATACTTGCATAAAGTCCAAAAATGTTATATATTTTTTTTACTATCACTAAGAAATAACAAGTAACGTTATTTTTATAACTAAACTCACAAACAAACATGTAAGGGTGATATAACTTTTATATAATGCATACATGACATTATTGCATTACCTTAAACACATTATTACTTTAGGTTGCGGCTAGGGTATCGCACATCGTTTCCCGTGCACACTTGTATCTTATTACTTATTGCTTCAGGTGAGTAATCACACCCCTTTTTTTTACCGTTTTACTATATTTTGGGGCTGAATGCATGAACCATACTTGAATTAAATTGATTCTTACTTTTGTGAACTCTTTTGACTAGAACTTGTGAACTCGAATCAAATCCTTGAACTTAATTACGAATTTATGACTTGTTGGAATTTATTGAACCGTACATGTTATGACCTTGACCTAAAGTCTCCTAAGTTCGGAGCATCACTATAAAGTCTCCTATGTTCGGAGCATCACTATAAAGTCTCCCATGTTCGGAGCATCACTATAAAGTCTCCCGTGTTCGGAGCGTATCTTTGGGAAGAGGCACCCAATATATCTTTGGGAAGCGGCACCCAGTATATCTTTGGGAAGAGGCACCCAGTATATCTTTGGGAAGAGGCACCCAACATAACTTTGGGTAGTGGCACCCAGCATAATTTGGTTTCATCAGGAGCATCCCTGAATTATTATATACGTGGTACTATATTGTGAACTATTATGACCGCTTATACTTGACTACTTCATACGCTATATTTTGTGCGATGGGTTGTGAACACACAGGTTGCAAGTTTTGTATGGGCGGAACTTGGAACTGAGTGGATTTACAATGCCTTTGCTTTGTGGACTATTTCCGATGACCGAAACCTTTGTCTCTTTCTTACGAGTTTTCTTATTTTACTAAACATGTTTACTCACCAACTATTTTCATAGTTGACCCATTTTTCTCTCATGCATTTCAGGTGATCATTAGTAAGCTTTTCTATCAGGTCTTGCATAATGAAGTTTTCACATGTCACTACAAATCGTTATGTAATAGAACGCAATATTTTGGGAACTAAACTTTGTAATATATTTGCCGATGTCGGCTAAACTGGTATTGTAATGGTGTACTCTTTCTTTTAAATATTAATGTTGGTATGTTCTATTATCTTGTGCTTATGTTCCCTTCCGTTACACCTCGTGTTTCCGCCTCCGGCGAGGGTGTGACATTATGAGAGTCTAATAACGGAGTTATAACATCTAAATCGTGGTGAATCAAAAATACCCAAACTCAAGAACTTTAAACCCTAACATCCAATTTTTAATCAATGAGAGTTTTTGGGTGGTTATAGAGCCTGGAAAGCTTTAATTCAACATGATATAAACATAACACAACAATCTTTTTGACCAAGAACCTTCACATTTGAAAATACCCAAAACCACGCATAAACCCTAATTTCTTTAAATAATTCAATTCGTGATTCTGGGCGAGTTTTGATGATTAAAACGATATCATTGATGTATTAGAAACGTTTTGACACAATCCTTTTAACCATAAACACACAATCTTGATCATGTGAACATACACATACGCGTAGTCAACATAAACAAGATTATACAACGTTTTAGCCGTTGGATTTTTGAAAAATTCAAAACCATTGCTTAAAAACATGTTGTAAACACAAAATCACTTACAAAATGATGATCTAAAGCACGGATTTCTTGAACGAATTCTACGCGTAGGATTAGTTAGGTTAGGAGTATTAAATGTGAAGTGAAATGTTAGGTGGAGAGGTGTTTTATTAAAATATCTTTAACATTTTGACAGTTTTGGTCCCTCCACCTTTTCCTTTTTCAAACAAAGCCATTTAACTTCCATTTTGGTTACGAAACAAAGATTTTAAGAAAGAAACTTGACGACACTCCCCCTCGACTTAAGAAATAATGAAAGGTTATAAATTTTAGTCCGAGGAGTGTCATTTAACCAGAAAAGTTTACCACCATTTGATAAAAGAAACAACCGGGATAATATAACATGCAAGTACACAGATGTTTTGAAACAGTTAAGTGATATATTTCTCCCCCTCAACACTTGATCATAAAAATACTGAATTTTGAAAGATTATAGTGTTGATGGAAGAAATGTACTTGCCATGTTTTGAGAAAAAATAGATAGAAGAATATTTTTGTTGTTTTATCAGGTTTTATATTTTTGTATTTTGTTTTTGAAAAATTATTTACAAAAGATGTTTTTGGTGTTTGACAGGTTTTTAAGACTGTTTTAAGAGGTCATCCAATTCCTCTTGAGTCAAACACCTCATACCAATCCGGTGGACCAACTCATTAAACCTAGCGGGAGGCAAGGCTTTGGTGAGTAGATCTGCCAATTGGTATTCAGTACCCACAAAGTATAATTCAACGGTACCCTGTTCCACGTGGTCCTTGATGAAATGATAGCGAAGATCGATGTGCTTTGATTTCGAATGCTGAACTGAGTTGCACGAGATCGCAATGGCACTTCGATTGTCGCAGTACATCGGGATTCTGTCAAATACGTAACCATAGTCTTTGAGTTGTGTTCTCATCCAGATGACTTGAGCACAACACGTGGACATGGCTACATATTCTGCTTCGGTTGATGACAGCGATGTACAATCCTGCTTCTTCGATTGCCAAGACACCAGTTTATCACCAAGAAATTGTAGAGCTCCTGAAGTACTTTTCCTTGAGTCTAAGCATCCTGCGTGGTCAGCCTCTGAAAAAGCGATTAGTTCAAAACCAGAATCCTTCGGATACCAGATCCCCAAGTTAATGGTTCCCTTGATGTATCGGAGGATTCTTTTAGCCTCAGAGAGGTGGGTTTCAGTTGGTCGCGACTGATAACGGGAGCATAGATAAACGGCAAAGACAATATCAGGTCTGCTAGCTGTTAGATACATGAGAGACCCAATAATACTTCGGTATTTGGTAGGGTCCACTAATTTCCCATGTAAATCAGCGTCTAGCTTATTGGTATGAGTCATTGGTGTGGCATGAGTATCACAGGTTTTCATTCCAAATTTGTTTAACAATTCAAGGGCATATTTGGACTGAATCAAGAAAATACCACGGGGTGATTGATGAACTTGTAATCCTAGAAAGAATGTAAGTTCACCCATCATGGACATTTCAAAATTTTTCTTCATTAGTTTTGCAAAAGCGATTGAAAACTTTTTATGTGTAGACCCAAAAATGATGTCATCCACGTAAATTTGAACAATTAAGATATGTGCCCCGTGATATTGGATAAAAAGAGTTGGGTCAACCGAACCTTTGGTGAAATTATTAGCAATGAGGAAAGATGATAGCTTATCGTACCATGCCCGAGGGGCTTGTTTGAGACCATAAAGAGCTTTGTTCAGTTTGTAGACATGGTTCGGGAACTCTGGATCAACGAATCCTTCGGGTTGGCTGACATAAACCGTTTCTTTCAGTTGTCCGTTGAGAAACGCAGTTTTGACATCCATCTGAAAGACCGTCATATTCATATGAGCCGCGAACGCGAGAAATATCCGAACAGCCTCAAGACGAGCAACCGGAGCAAAAGATTCTTCAAAGTCTATTCCTTCTTCCTGACGATAACCCTTAGCAACTAGACGTGACTTGTTTCGGATGACGTTCCCTTCAGCATCCAATTTGTTTTTCCAAATCCATTTGAGACCAATGACGTAGACCCCTGTTGGTCTTTCAACCAGTTCCCATACTTCAAGACGTTTGAATTGGTTGAGTTCTTCTTGCATGGATTCAATCCAGTTGTCTTTTGTCATTGCGTCTTTAATGGTTTTAGGCTCAGATTGGCAGACAGTGAGTGCATAAATGCAATGTTCACCATCTGTGTGAAGACGTTGTCTCGTAACGACTGGTTGATTTGGGTTGCCAATAATATTAGCCAGAGGATGGTCTTTTGTCCATCGATGTGTAGAGGGTTGATGTTGGTATACATTGTGCAGATTCTGAGGATTCAAATGGTTTGTTGAAGATTCCGCGACATCTGGTGCAGCAGTCTCATTAGCAAACGGGTTGAAGAACGCATTTGGATCAAAATTTGCAGGTGGGGGTACTTCATTCAGAATATCATCAGCCGGTTCATCATTGTTGGAAGCGGTTTGTTCAACTGTTGTGGTGGAGTCAACTGGTGTAGGTGCATCTTCAACAGTAGTTGTTGTAGTAGGTGTATCCGGTATAAGAGTATTATCAGGTTGAGCAGCGGAAACAGCGGATACACCTGGAGCACGTTCATCAATATCGTCACTGAACAGAGGAGCAAATAACCTTTCCATTTGTTGACGAGTTAGCTGGGGGCTTTGTTCAGCTAATGATGAGGGTTGAGGGAAGTTCAAACGGTTGTGTCCGGGTTCTAAGCTGTTATACTCAGAAGCCATTTTCGTGAGTTCATCAAAATGAGCATGAATCGTTTCCATCACCTGTTTTGTACGACGATTCCAGATCCGGTAACCTTTAGAATTATCACAATATCCAATAAAGACTCCAATGTCAGCTTTGGCTTTGAGCTTTCCAAAATCATCACGATCATTATTCGGATAGCAAAGGGATCCAAATACATGAAAGTGTTTGAGATTCGGTTTATGGTTGTGGACAAGCTCGAAAGGTGTTTTGTTGTGGCGTTTTGTGATCATAGAACGGTTTTGAGTATAGCATGCAGTAGATACGGCTTCTGCCCACAAGTAATCTGGAAGTTTAGCATTGATTAACATTGTTCTTGCAGCTTCCACTAACGTTCGGTTTCGTCTTTCAACAACTCCATTTTTTTCGGGTGTACGTGCAATAGATGTTTGATGCTGAATTCCCACTTTCTCATAGAATTCATGAAGGGTTTGGTTAACAAATTCAGTTCCTTTGTCTGTTCTGATTAGCCTGACGGTGTTGCGAAGCTGAACCTGTATTTTCGTGAGAAAGGTGATGATCATTTGTGGAGCTTGGTCTTTGCTTCGAAGAAAGTAGACACAAGTCCATCGTGAGTAGTCATCAACAATTACTAAGATGTAGCGTTTGCCATTGATCGTTTGCACGCGCATCGGGCCACATAAGTCCATGTGAAGAAGATGAAGCATATGCTGAGAGCTGTGTTCCACCTTTGAAGGAAAGTGAGCACGAGTGCTTTTCCCTTATTCACAAGCTGAACATAGGTGATCTTTTGAATACCAGAATCGTGGGAGACCTTCAACTAGTTTGTGTCGAGCAAGGTTGGTGATGGTTTGAAAGTTTAGATGTGAGAGACGACGGTGCCATAGCCAGGATTTTGTTGATGTTGCCTTTGAAAGTAAGCAGATGGGAGATGAAGCAACCATGTCTTGCATAGAGATAGTGTAGAGACTAGAATTACGCGAGCCAGACATAAGGTCATTTCCTTGTAGATCACGAATGAAACAAGTTTTCTCCCGGAAAGCAACCTCCAAATCTCCATCACAAAACTGACCTACTGAAAACAGATTGTGACCGAGGCCTTCCACATAGTAAACCCTGCTGATTTCGATGTTCCCATTGACATAATCTCCGTAGCCCATGATAGCTGCGAAGTGATCATTCCCGAACCTGACAGTGCCAATGAACTTTGCAATAAAGTTTGATAACAGTTTAAGATTGCCTGTCATATGTCGGGAACATCCGCTATCAACAATCCAGAGAATGATCTGTATCACCTGCATTACACAAAGACGACACAGATGGAATAGAAGTAGAAGTGGAACCCGAAATGTTAGAGGGTTCCGAAGCAGGTATATGAGACATGCACACATTAATGATTTTAGGCATCCATTTAAATCCTAGTGTGTTATATATCCATTTCTGCCATTTATAACTACTCTTTGCTTTAGTCTTAGTGAATGCACTAGGTGGTACTACATTCTTAGGAGGTGAGACTGGAGCTACAGTGACAGCAATGTTTGCCTTAGAATCTAAAGAAGGCGGTCTACCAAGCACAGACTTAGAATGATTAGTGGGCCTAGAGGTATTCCGATTCTTAGGATTCCGTAAACGAGAGATTATAGATTTAGCAACACATTTGTCATGACAATCAGAATTCATACTTTTACGACAAATAACACAAGGTGCATCAGACTGAATATCAAAAGTGCTTAAAGGTTTAGCATTCGTTACATCACTATTTCTATTACATTTGCCAGACACAACATCTATAGTGGAAGCAACGTGAGTCTTATTCATAGTCCTAGGGTGTTCTTCTACTTTAGCATTCCTTATTGATCTTTTCTTAGGTCGCAACTTCCTATTCTTCGATTGAGTGCTCCTAGGCTGTGAAGTGCGGACGTTTGGAAAAGACGCAACTAGTCCTGTTTCAGTAGAATGAAGCACGTTAGCAACTTGTGATTTGGCAGTAGAGATTCTAGGTTCTCGATTACTAAGTGTTACTGGTGCTAATCTCTTAATGATGGTTGGCGGAAGTTGTTCATACTTTCCTAACATTTCTCTTAGCTTAGAGATAGTGTGAATCAAATCTTGATTTTCAGACCGAATATTACCAGCAAAATTCATGACTTCTCTAGTGTGAGCAAGATAGTGATCAAGTTCGTTTGATGCTTCATGACGAGTCTTATTGAGTAAATCAAATATGACACCATATTCCTGTTTAACTTTTACAAGTTCTTGTTCATATTTTGAGATTTGACTTTTCAAAGACACGTTTTGATCATCCAGTTGCTCAATTTTAGGATCAGAAGATTTTGCACTCAACTGAGCGATTTTCTTTTGAAAACTAAGTTGATGATTGTGAATATCTTTTTCACACCAATGAAGACGACGTTTTGCATTGTAAAGTTCGTTAAGTAATTGTTTATTTTCAGCTTTTAAAGACTCGATCTGAAGCACATTATCAGTATTCTCAACAGTTACCACAGAGTCAACATTATCAGCAGAGATATAATCAGATGCATGTGGCAAAGAATATAATAACACAACATTATGGATATCAAAACAGATAACATCTTCCAAGAGTCGATCAACATCTTTTCTCAATAGTTTCTTTTTACGTTTAGTATTAGAAATAGATGTTTCAGTTTTCTCGAAAACGACCTTCATTACTCCAAGTTCCTTATGAAAATCCTTTTCCCAAGCTAATGCACAACTTTTCAAATTTTTAACGTTAGGTAAAAGATTTTTCTGAAAAATGTCTCTTTGTTCTCGCGCCAGAGGCGATTGAAAATGATCAATTTTGATTTCAGAACGATATTCTATCTCATGTTGTAAAATTTTGAGGTCAGCCATAAAAATGTCAAAATATCGAAGAATTTTTCGATTTTCAGGTTTTGAGTTTACTTCACTGATGGAAGGTAAAGGACCATAAGTTTGTGCATAATCTGGTTAGGGATTAACATTAGAAGACTCAGGTATTTTGATGATAACCCTTGGTGTGTTAGAAGAATCCGTTGGTGTGACGAAAGTGACCGGTTTTGAATAATTAAAAGGTTTGTTACAGTTTTTAATTTTGATCGACTCTCGTCTTCTGCATCTAATTCCTCTTGACGATGGTATTCAACAACACTCATAACAGTATCATTAATTTTATATTCTGCACTGGAAACTTCAGGATTTGGTTTGAATGTTTTTAGTGAAAGCTTTGGTTTGTAATCAGCTAGATTTGGTCCATATCCTTTTGGATTGGGTTTTAACATAAACTTTTCAGTAGTTTTTACTGATTCACCATGTTTGTAAACAACAGTTTTAAACTCTTTGATTTTGTGTTGCAAGCCGATAATTTCTTCAAGAAGGTCATCTACCCGATTCGTTGAATGCTTTTTGTATGCGGAGAACTGTTTTTGACAAGTTAACAACTCAGCCTTAGCTTTTTGATTTTCCAAGGTGAGAGCGTTAATTTGCTTTTTATGTTCATGTTTCAGTTGTTCTATGTCAGACAACAAAGCATTCTTCGAAGCGGCTAGATCACGCATCTGTCTCTCTACATATTTTTCGTTTTGATGAGATTTAGCAAAAGCGGCTTCAAAACCTTTTTCACGGTTTTCTTGAGTTTTGAAAAAGTTGAGTTGCATTTGTAAGCATTCAAAATCCTTGGTTAACAGTGCATTTTTGCTTTTTAAGTCCTTATTTAATGCATAACATTCCTCCATTTTGATTTTATGGTCTTGAATTAAACGAGCAAAATCTGGATGAGGCAACAGTTCAGCTTGTTCAACGTGAGTCACAACATGATCATTATTTAGATCCTCAAGTACAACCACGGAGTCAATTTTATTATCAAAGAAAACCATAAGGTCATCTTGATCGTCAAATGTAACTACAGGGTTAACTTGAAAATCGTCAGAATGAGATGTAGATGACTCATTTTGAACAGTCTGATCCGTGCCGGATTCAGATATTGGCGGAGATATTAGTTCAGATATGATGATGGTTTGTTCGGGTACCTGAGACAAGCCATCAGTTTCATACACTGGGCCTGTTTCACTCATGTGTACTCTTGCATATTAGCCATCAACATAACAGCTGCATTGGCCTGCAAGTCCTCCATATCATCATCTGAGTCTGCATCTGCCATAAAGCTCTGTTCTTTGTTTGTGAGAGATCCACCAGCTTCATCCTTAAGAGCCAAAAGAAGAGCCTCTTTGAAATAATCATTGCCCTTAGTCCTTGGCTTTGGGCATGCATTAGCCAGGTGTCCCTTCTCATTGCAGTTGTAGCATCAAAGACCATTCAACCCATTCTGAGCATTTCCCTGTTCCACCACTTGAGCTCTGTTGGTATTCCTACCCATAGCATTAAACCCGTGACCACCTCCCATTTGACGACCATAACCATGATTCTGAACTTCAACTCGTCCATTGTTCACAACAGCCTGATTTCGTGTATTGGATGAGGAACGAATACGATTGTTGGATTTGTTTGTATAACGGCTAAAAGCATTAGCAATCATAACAAATCCCTGTTGCAATGCTTCGAACGGATCGGATTCCTCATTAGTTTGACTATGAAGTGCTTGATCATTGTTGTTGTTGTAAGGAACCAATTGATTTTGTTGAGGTTGCTGTGATTGATCGTTTGGTGTTACTGAGGCAGTTGGTTGAGTTGCTTATTGAGGAGGATAACTTTGTTGAGCATATAAGGCAAGTTGTTGATTATCCGGATGTGTAGGTGGAGCAATTTGAGCACGGAGAATCCTTTTCCGATCAACTTCCTTTTCATGAGGCTTCAAGTAATCATACAACAATCCATATGTAGAATGATGCATATTCTTCGCTTGACGGAGAAAAATGACATACTTTTCCCACTCAGGACCAAGACTACTCAGGAACTTAGTATTCACTGCAATTCTTGGCATGATGATGTTGTGTTTATCCAAATCATTGATGATGTCTGAAAAAAGATGATGATAGGACTCTAGTGTCTCTCCAGGTTCAATCATGAAGTGTTCATAAGACAAGTAAATTTTGGATTCCAAATCCTCCTGATTGAGTACCGATCCTTCCATAAGAAGACGAATATGATCCCACATTTTCTGTGCAGTCTTTTGAGCATCAACACTACGAACAATTGGGTTTGGTAATCCTAAGAGGATATATTCCATTGCAAGTTCATCTGCTTCATAGTGGAGAAGTTCTTGAGGATTTAAGTCTGTAACAGTAGCAATGTTCGTTTGTTCATCTCTTGGTGGAATGGCATTTGGATCTCCGGGTGCAATGACAGTAGGCATCTCAAATGGACCTTCCAAGATAACCTTCTTTAAGAACTTTCCATGTGGCTTCTTCAGATCACAAAACCTAAAGAACCTTATCACCCATTGATCGTAGTTTCCTGGAGTGAGCATTGGAGGTCTATCAAGTGATCCAGCCTCATGAATTGATTGTTGGCTGCTTAAAGCTTCACACATCTTTGCAAACCAAGTGGGTTCCTTCATAGTGTTCCTTGATGGATGTTGATTGAAGTCATTTGTGTAGGGTTGAACTTGAAGACTTGGCTGTGGTTGAACCATTTGTGGTGGAGGAATTGCTCCAAGTTTTGGAGTATGTTGTTGATAAATTGCTTGTTGTTGATTCCATTGTTGATGTTGTAGACTTAGTTGTTGTTGTCGTTGAGGATAAGTGTAAGGGAAATAGTTAGAGTATGGTGGTAGATACATGTTGAAAACTTGTGTTGGTAAAAATGGATCTTTGTAGTCGAATGAACATTTGATGAAGAAGTATCCTTAGGCGTAGAAATCACAATAGCCAATTAGCACTTATGCGTAAAAACACCAAAGTTACGCGTAACAATTAGAAGTTACGTGTAGAATTTAGCTTACGCGTAAGTAGGAAAAAGACGCTAAAGTTATGCGTAGACAAAAGTTAGGCGTAGAAAGTTAGGCGTAGGATTATCTTATGCGTAAGACTAGGCTTATGCGTAAGAAAAATCTTATGCGTAGGATTTCTACGCGTAAGCTTATGCTTATGCGTAATTTTAGGGTTTTATCCCAAGTGATCTTTTACACTTCACAGTGCAAAAGATATCCAAAGTCGACGTATTTTCAGACTTATCCAAGTAAGAAAACACAGAGTAAACCACGAAAATGAAGATCAAACCAAGGATAATCTTACGCGTAGGATTAGGGTTTTGCTACGCGTAGGATTACTCGTAATTTTGATTTTGCCCAAATATGTTTTTAAACCAGTTTTTGTGTGATGAAATAGCTTCAATAACACCAAAAGACACAAAAGTGTGAAATTTGATGATCCAAAGCACTCAAAACAGTTATGCGTAGAACGATACCCACGAACAAAAACAAGCTTAAAAACTTAGATCCACGCGTAAAGTTTGAAACTTTTTGCCAAAAACAAGTATTTTAACACCTTAAAACGTTGAAAGTACAAGAATCTTGGATTAAAAGTGTAAAAAACAAGTTTTTAAGCGAACCAAAGTATCAAACGTGTGTTTTAAGCGTAGGACCGAAACCCACTTCAAAAACAAACACGATTCACCCAACTAGTAGGCGATTGATACCACTGTTAGGTCACTAGTTTTACAAACACAAGTAATATAGAAAGAGATAAGGCGATTGAACAAGTAAAACACACACACACACGTAAGAATGAGCCGGTTATGCGTAGGATGTGAATGAGAGAATAACTTGAACAACCAACCTTCAAATGAAGGTTTACAAGAGTATTTATAGGAGGAAAGCTAGGGCAACACTCCTAGTTTCCATCCTTTCCTTAATGGACTAAGTCCTAGGCTCATGGGCCTTCTACACAAGCCTAAGGCTAATTACAAACATAAAGACCATAATAAAGCTAACTATTACATATTAATTACTAACACTTGATTATGGTTTAGGAGTGATTCCAACAGCAAGTTAGTTGGTCAAGTTTAAATCACAAGTTTAGATGTCAAAAGATCTTTGGTAGTTTTTTTTTTTATCAATCTGTTCGCTTGTTTCAGCAGCCATAGGTACCCTTTTTTTTGCTTAAGATTAAAGTAGTTTTGAGATAGATTAGGACTAATCTCTGTTACAATTAGTGAGTTAGACGTTAGATTAGTAACTACCTTTGATTTTTTTTTGTTTTTGATGATCTTTAGTTGCCTTTTAATAAGCTCTAAAAGCCCCCATTTGCTGCACATCTCTGCTGCAACAGCAGCCTTGAGGGCCCCTTTGGTTAGTTTTTTTTAGCTTCTTTCGTCTTGTTTATTGCTTATTCAAATTTCCATTTAGTGTTTTAGATAAGTTAGGTGTTTGCTCATTAGACATATGCTTATTTGAAGCTTCTTAGAAGCCTCATTTGGTGTTGAAATTCCTTAACAGCCCCCTGTTCAACAGCAGCTTGTTCTTCTTAGCTTTTTAATGCTCCATTATTATTAAGGTCCCTTGGATGATCAGAGTATGCTAGAGATTAAGTTTCATAGGACTTAGCTTGTACAAGTTTCTTTGTTAGCCTCTTATCCCTTAGTTATTCGCTGTCCCAAACGGCCCTTTAACTGCCCCTTAACATCTATTTTTTGCTTCTGTTCTTTTTCTAACCTGCTAACTGCTTATTTTCAGTTTTGTAAGTTTAGCTTTTGTAGAAAAATCTTATTTTGATCCCTTTTTAGTTTGTAAAAGTTAAAAAATCAAAAAAAGAAAATATTTCCAAAAAGGTGCAGGGGTGGGATTCGACCCCCTGACCTCTTGCACAAAGCCTCAACACCAAGTACAAACTCGCCCTAGCGACTTTTCAGTTTAATCTTGCTAAGTTTTGTATTTAAAGAGCTTTTTAGATTATATTGTTTTAGCTTATTTCTAATTTTCACAGGTTATTTCATTAAGCAGTAAGGTAGTTTTTTATTTTTCATAGATTCAGTAATATTTTAAGTATTTTCTGTAAATTTTGTAGAATTTTCTGAAATCGTTTAGTATTTTTAATTAATTAATTAGTTTAAAACAGTTTTTAATTCGTAGAAAATAAAATAAAAGTCGAAAAAATTCCCTGCTTTTTTTCTAAAATTATTTTTAGTCATATAGAATGTAGGAAAATTAGTTTTACTTCATTTTCCTTTCCGTGCTTAAATTTGTAGAATAACGTAATCAAATCCAAAATTCGTTTAACCAATTCAAGTTCTAATCACGAAACTCACGACACCGTCAATTTCACACCTCGTTGGGACACGACCCGGGGAAATCACTTTCCCGGTATCACTTTTATCACATACGTGAGTTTCGGCACGTTAACCCTTTTCCTAAAAGGTTGATTTGTTGATTCTTGCGTTAATTTGATACTTTGATATTTGTGTTTATTCACCACACTCACAACAACGAATCAGCGACGTACGAAGAAGCGGAGTCCCGTGTTACAAAGAGTATTTGATCAAATGGAAAAGACTACCACAGGAGGAATCAAGGGAACGAGAAGACTTATTGTGGCAGTTCGAAGATCAAATTTGTTGCTACAATGAGGAAAACACAACGAGGACGTCGTGAAATTAAGTGAGGGAGGGTGTTACGAGCCAAATCTTAACAACACCATTTCAAGAAAAAAACCTCGACAACAAGACTTGATTACTCTAAAATATGAAGCCTTGTAAATATCTTAGATATTATGCTTAAAATATCTAAGATACTTAGTTAGAATAATCTAGAGATTATCTAGAAAGTATAGTTAGTTAGATTAATCTATAAATTATCTAGAAAGTATCATTAGAACTTAGAAAAAACTTCTAGAATGGATTAGCCTCCTAGTATAAATATGGCTAAATCCCCTCATTTGTAAGCATCCATTTTGTAACCAAGTTTTCAAGTGCAGCATAAATCAAGTGTTCTTTAGTAAATCTGAAAATGTTCACCACTTATCTCTTCCATACTTTTTGGCGTACTTAGACGTTGGAATCGAGTCGCTAAGTGCCACAAGGACATTGTGAATTAGTCCCGTGACATTAGGCTTTGCAGGTTTCAGAGCAGATGAACATGGAGCATGTTCCTCCTTGATGACCCCTGTATCACTCTTTGTCAACATCAGCTTCTCTGGAACTTTGTTTGAAGGCCTAATATCATCCGATATATTCTTTAAACTGGATGCACGCTGGCTATTATCCATATTGGAATTAGATTTTCAACCTATGATTTTGTCAAACAATATTTCTTCTACACATCAGATGAGTTTTCTCTTTCAGCGGTATCAAAAGCAAAAACATATAAACATAATTCATCACTACATATAAACATAATTCAATTGAAATATGGTTCAAATTGAAACCATTTCTTTGTTTTTCAAAACTCGAACACATAACATACAAAAAACGCTTCAAATTTACTATAACTTAACGCGCCACACACAAAACAATAAAAAGATCGCCCGATCACTAACACACATAATACATCCTAAAGTAACTAACTAACTAACTAACATTATAAACCATAAACTCACAAGCATTTTTTAGATCAGACTAAATAAATTTGTGTAAATAAGCTAATTAAACACATATAACGTAGCACAATTACAACACGCCATCACTACATACATATAAACAAAACTCGGTTGAAATACGCTCAAAATTGACACCATTTCCTTCTTTTTTTAAAACTCGAACATAAAAAACGATACATATATATCCTAATACGCTCCAAATTTGCTAAATACATATAATTCGCCACTAACAAACACAACATCCTAAACAGATTAACCAACTAACCCTAAACTCGCGCATCAATAGATAAGACGAAATAAATATACATATATCCAGTTTTGTATGAATACATGTAATGTAGCACGAAGAAAAGACGTGATCACTATATATAAGCAGAATCGATCTCCGGAGATCGACGATACAAATCCTCCAAATTTGCTACGTACATATAATGCGCCACAAAGAATACAACATTTATAGCCCATTCACTAATAAACACCACATCCTAAACATATTACCTAACTAACTATCATAATAAACCCTAATTCACAGCATCGTTAGATGATCGATCAGATGAAATAAGCATACATATAATCTAAATTTCTCTAAATCAGTTAAATAAATCTACATGCGATCGCTATATATAAGTAGAACTGAAATGAAACGGACCTCCAGAGACGAAAAGAGGCTGCAAGCGATGAAAATGAACGGCGCGATGCAATCAATTCAATACGATAATCTCCCAGCTCAATTACACGGTTACACCACTATGAATAAAGCTAGGATCCATGGCCTATTTAACATCTGCTTGATTAGTTAATTCAACATATTGCATGCAAAATATATGTAATTTATTTATAAAAGGATCACTAGACTGTGTGATAATATACCGTTGTATGATTTGTGCGAAACAGAATAAAGAGAGAGAATAATGAATTGTACGACTTAAAGGAGATTAGGAGGGAATAATTGATATACAAAATATTTTACATAATGCACCCCTATACTTTCTATAATGACTTAAATAGCCCTTGTAGTTTAACAATTTGGTGTAAAAGAAAATTGGGAATATATTATTATTTATACTAGTACTACCTTCATCTTAATTTTATTGTGTATCTCTCTTTTTTGTTGTCTCAAAATAATTGTCAAACAACTATATATAATAGGTACAATTGCTTAAAATTTATTATATTACCTTTAATAAAAATTGTTATTTACCAAATTATGCCAAAAACATTGAATAACTGTTAAAGAGTAAAATTTATTTTTGTGGCTTTCATTATATTATTTAAAATTCGTTAACATGGATAATATATATCAACAAACTGTTAATAAAACTCTGTTGTTTTTTCTCTCTATGTGTTATTTTAATTCTACTTCCATCATGATCATATTTATTATTATATAAGGGTTAAAAGAAAATGTGGTTTAACAATTTGATGTTCCCGATAAATTCAGTAATATCTTTCATATCCCCACGTAATACATTTTATAAAACATATAGTTAATAAGGGAGGATTAGAGGAAATTCAGCATGTTAAGTAATAAGAGAGAGAAATAAGACAAAGCGTGTTTAGTATGTTGCCATATAATAGTGTGTCAGATCACTAGGAAAATATTTATTTAATGTATATAAAACGTACGTTATACAACTT
>BPTQ01000001.1:106013930-106104405 GCA_019973895.1 Chrysanthemum seticuspe
AAAAACCTATCCATTATTCTAGGATATATCCGGTTTTAAAACTAGTTGTGTTAATGTAAAATACCATAACTAACCTTGGATAATCTCATGAATTAAAAAAATGGAAAGTAATTTACTAAATTATGATTGGTCAATAATGGTACTGTAAAGTACTGTATATAAGATTGGTACTGTATAGAATATAACACTATATATATATATATATATATATATATATATATATATATATATATATATATATATATATATATATATATATATATATATATATATATATATATATATATATATATACATATATATGTATATATACATATGTATATATAAATACATATGTATACATAAATATATATAAATATACATATATATTTATATATACATTATGTATATATACATATATATGTATATATACCTATATATATATATATATATATATATATATATATATATATATACCTATATATATATATATATATATATATATATATATATATATATATATATATATATATATATATATATATATATATATATATATATATAGAGTAAATTGCAAAAATCTTCCCTAAAGTTTGGCCAAATTGCACGTTTCGTCCCAAACGTTTGGAAAGTGCAAGGATCGTCTCTGTGAGAAACTTTTGGGGCAAAAATCGTCCCTGGCCTAGATAAAATGACTAAAATACCCTTGTCTCTATATTACTTTTCAGTTTCTTGCGCAAATGGTCCCTGTGTTTCGCCAGATTCTGCAAATTTAGTCCTTTTTTTTTCTTTTTTTTAATTAACTATTAATATTAGTATTATTTTTTTTACGTTTTCGTCCGTTTTTTACGTTTTTTTCCGTTATTCTCATGTTTTTTTGCGTTTTCATACGTTTTTGTCCGTTTTTCTTACGGTTTTGTTCGTTTTTTACGTTTTTATCTGTTTTCCTCACGTTTTTGTCCGTTTTTTCCGTTTTCGTACGTTTTTTCCCGTTTTTCTCACGTTCTTCCGTTTTCATAAGTTTTGTCCGATTTTTTACGTTTTTATTACGTTTTTGTCCATTTTTCTCACATTTTTGTCCGTTTTCATACTTTTTGTCCTTTTTTGTCCGTTTAGTCCTATTTTTTACGTTTTTGTCTGGTTTTCTCACGTTTTTTCCGTTTTCGTACGTTTTTGTCCGTTTTTCTTATGTTTTTCCGTTTTCATACGTTTTTCTTACGTTTTTTCTGTTTTCATACGTTTTTGTCCGTTTTAAAACGTTTTCGTCCGTTTTTTATACGTTTTTATATGTTTTCGTCCGTTTTCTTACGTTTTTTTCATTTTCATACGTTTTTATACGTTTTCATCCATTTTCGTTCGTTTTCTTTAGTTTTTGTTTGTTTTATCCATTTTGTCCGTTTTCTCACGTTTTTTTTCCGTTTTCATATGTTTTTGTCCGTTTTTCTTACGTTTTTGTTCATTTTCTTACGCTTTCATACGTTTTCGCCTCGTTTTTTTACATTTTTGTCTGTTTCTCTTACGTTCTTTCTGTTTTCATACGTTTCACCCATTTTTAAACGGTTTTCATACGTGTCACCCGTTATAAAAACGGGTGAAACGTATGAAAACGGAAAAAACGTAAGAAAATGAAAAAAAACGTAAGAAAAGCGATCGAAAATGTATGAAAATGGATGAAAACGTAAGAAAACGGGCGAAAACGTATAAAAACTTATGAAAATAAAAAAAACGTAAGAAAGACGGACGAAAACGTATAAAAAACGAACGAAATCGTATAAAAAGACAAAAACGTATGAAAACAGAAAAAATGTAAGAAAAAGGGACAAAAACGTATGAAAATGGATAAAATGTAAGAAAAACAGACAAAATGTACGAAAACGGAAAAAACGTGAGAAAAATAGACAAAAACGTGAGAAAAACAGACAAAAACGTAAAAAAACGGACAAAAACGTGAGAAAAACATACAAAAACGGAAAAAGAACGAACGAAATATATGAAAACGGAAGAACGTGAGAAAAACGGACAAAAACGTACGAAACAGATAAAAACGTTAGAAAACAGACAAAAAGGTAAAAAAAAAAAAAAAAAAAAAAAAAAGGGACAAAACGGACAAAAACGTAAGAAAACAAAAAAAAACGTATGAAAACGGAAAAAACATGAGAAAAACGGACAAAAACGTAAGAAAAAATTACAAAAACTTTGAAAAACATACGAAAACGTACAAAAACATAATACTAATACTAAAAGTTAAATTTAAAAAAAAAAAGGACTAAATTTGCAAAATCTGTCGAAACACAGAGACCATTGGTGCAAGAAACTGAAAAGCAATATAGAGAGAAGGGTATTTTAGTCATTTAATGTAGGCCAGGGACGATTTTTGCCCCAAAAGTTTCCCACAGGGACGATCCTTGCACTTTCCAAACGTTTGGGACGAAACGTGCAATTTGCCCAAACTTTAGAGAGAGAGAGTTGTTAATTCTTGGGATTTTTTCATACGTACAGGTTTAAAGGAGATTAAGAGGGAACTAACTGATATACAAAATATTTCACATAATGCACCCCTTTACTTTATATAATGACTAAAACAACCCTTGTAGTTTAACAATTTGGTGTAACAGAAAAATTAGGAATATATTTTTATCTATACTACTCTCTTCATCTTAATATTTTTTTTCCTCAAATTAACTGTCAACAACTACATATAGTAGTTAGAATTGCTTAAGTTTACTATATCACCTTTAATTAAAATTGTTATTTACCATTTAGCTATTGGTTAAAACTATTATTAATAATGTCATCATATATAACAATGTAGTTTTTATATTTAATAATAATATTTTTAAGAGGTTGTTTATCTATACCCTTTCTAAATGAACTAGGGAATTTTATAGTTCCCTCCTCCTTGGCTATCAAAATTTATTGATTATCTTTTTGCATTGAAGGCTTTATAGAGTAGCTTTTAAAATGCAAAACTAAAAAATGCTTCTTAAGTAAATTGTCTTTCAAATGCCCAAATGTAAATAAGTATTGTAAATGTAACCTACTTTTATGACAATGTCTTTTTCTTGGGCGAAGATCATCGGATGGAAAAATGGATTCGCCCAAGTGTAGCCACGTAAAAGTGTAAACCGAGTAAATAGATTTATGAGGGCAAATCGCATAAAAAGGTACTTATCTTATGTCCAGTTTCAATTAAAGGTACTATTCTTTTTTTTCCTCAATTTAAGGTACCCGACTTTTTTTTTGGACCGATTTAGGTTTTTTTCTAACTTCCGTTAACCATTTCGTTAGTAAATTACATGTTTGGTCCTTGAGTTTGTATAGACATTTCATGTTTGGTCTATTTTCGTCCGTTTTCATACGCTTGCATACGTTTTCGTCCGTTTTATACATTTTCGCCCGTTTTTACACGTTTTCGTCCGTTTTTGCACGTTTTCGTCCGTTTTTACACGTTTTCGTCCGTTTTTGCACGTTTCCGTCTATTGTTTCACGTTTCTGTCTGTTTTTTACACGTTTTCACCCATTTTTACACATTTCCGTCTGTTTTAAACGTTTTCATCCGTTTTTGCACGTTTTCTTCTGCTTTTACACGTTTTCGTCCGTTTTTGCACGTTTCGGTCCGTTTTTGCACTTTTTCGTCTGTTTTTTCACGTTTCCGTCAATTTTTACACGTTTTCATCTATTTTTGCACGTTTTCGTCCGTTTTTACATGTTTCGTCTCTTTTTACACGTTTTCGTCCGTTTTTGCACGTTTTCGTTTGTTTTAACACGTTTTCGCATCTTTTTGCACGTTTCTGTCTGGTTTTACACGTTTTTTTTTGTTTTTACACGTTTTTTTTTCTGTTTTATACGTTTCCGTCCGTTTTTGCACGTGTAAAACAGACAAAACATCAAAAAAAAAAAAAAAAAAAAAAAGGCGAAAACGTGTAAAAATGCTTTATACACGTTTTCGTCTGTTTTTGTCTATTTAAACGGAAACGTGTAAAAACGAACGAAAATGTGCAAAAACGGACGAAAACATTTAAAAACATATGAAAACATGTAAAAACGGACGAAAACGTGTAAAAACGGAAGAAAACGTGCAAAAACGGACGAAAACGTGCAAAAACAGACGAAAACATGTAAAACAAACGGAAACATGTAAAAACGGACGAAAACGTGTAAAAACAGACAGAAACGTGCAAAAACGGACGAAAACGTGTAAAAACGGACGAAAATGTGTAAAATCGGACGAAAACGTGCAAAAACGGGCGAAAACGTATAAAACGGACGAAAACGTATGCAAGCGTATGAAAACGGACGAAAATAGACCAAACATGAAATGCCTATTCAAACCCAAGGACCAAACATGTAATTTACTAACGAAATAGTTAACGGAAGTTAGAAAAAAACCTAAATCGGCCCAAAAAAAAAGTCGGGTACCTTAAATTGAGAAAAAAAAGAATAGTATCTTTAATTGAAATTGGACATAAGATGGGTACCTTTTTATGCGATTTGCCCGATTTATGACCGTAAATATTTTCAATTTGAAGCATTTGACAAAATAAATAAAATAAAGTAGAAGAGTAAAGATCTATTTTGTTGCTACATGGTATGCTATGATATTTAATTAGAGCACTCCCAATAGTAACGCCATAACGGCGTTATAGCACAAAAAACGGCGTTATGGTCGTTATCCTTGTTGTGACCTCGGCGTTAAAGAGAAGAAAGGAAGCCCGCGTTGCTTTGGCAACGGGCGTTATAGGGGAGGCGCAAAAAAAAAAAAAAAAATCAAAAATAAAAAATTTTACACTTTCTACCCTTAAACGGCTACTAGCCGTTATTTTAAAAAAAAAAAATTCAAAAAACACCCTAAACGGCTACTAGCCGTTATTTTTCAAAAAAATTTTCAAAAACCTTTTTTTACCACTATAAATACCCAATTAAAACACCATTTCTTTTCACACTTCCACTACTAAATCCTCTTCATTCTCTCAATCTTTCAACTTCTATTAACTGCAAAAAAAAACAATGTCGGGAGGCAACGACGATACTTTCTACAATCTTCTTGCTAGTGGGTGGAATCCCTCAAACCCGGATTCATCATCTAACCCGAACGCCGGTTCATCTTCAATCCCCAACCCACTAGGCTTATCGAGCCAAGAAATGTATCAACAACATCAAGCATTTTTGTATTGGCAACAACAAAACCAACAAAACACCTTAAACTCTAACTTTCAAAACCTACAATTCATACAACAATCACAACAATCACAAACTGAAACACATGATGTTGCTGACACACCCACGTCTCCTCCAAAAAAAGGAAAAGGTCGCATTAAGCGAAAATCAAAGAAATCCAAAGACCCCGAGCCCGAACCAGTTGATTCTGATGAAGGCGAAGTTGTTGTTAACTCACGTTGGACTCCAGCAGAGGAAGCATTACTTGCAACATGTTACATAGCTGTTTCGGAGGATCCGAAAGTTGGAAAGTGCCAACCCAGGGATACGTTTTGGTATCGGGTGCGAAATGAAGCAAGTGGAAAACTTTGAACGGCATATGCACAAAGTTCAACTCTCATTACAAACGTTCGAAACGGGATCAACGAAGCGGGGAAAGTGAGCTGGATGTGATGCAACGGGAAAAGCAATGGTATCGTGAGGAAACCAAGGGATCAGCTTTTGGCCTCGAAGACGCTTGGGAGGTTTTGCGTCATTATAAGAAATGGAACACGCCGAAACCGGTCGATTTAACCGGCGAAGTCCCAAGCCAAACAAACGAGGATTTGTTTGGTCAAGATGAACAACCTCGCCCCATGGGAAAGAAACGTGCTACCAAGAAAGCAAGATCCGAGACTACAACAAGTACTGGGGGAACAAGCACTGGAGGAACGAGCTCGTCAGCTTATTTCACCGAAACTATGGCAAACGAGTTTCGTATGAAACGAGAAGTCTCCGAAGCGGCGTATCGGGCCGCGCAGAAAAAAGATCTGACAATAACCCGGTTGGAAGAAATAAAGTTTTTGATGACGCCTACTGCGGGGCAAGATCCAATGGTCGTGCAGTGGATCAATGACGAAAAAGATCGAATCATCGCAAAATATAACTTGAAACCTCGTCAGTAGATCGTATTCTCGTCATTTCCTTTAATTTGTTGTAACGTTTTATTTCGTTGTATGGTTTTTTTTATTTCGTTGTATTTTTTTTTTCGTTGTATTTTTTTTTAGTCTCGTATTGTAATATGTTTTAAGTTTTAATGAAATGTTTGTTTTAGTTTAAAAAATGAAGTGTTTGATTTAGTTTAGGGGTTGAAATTGAAAATATGAAATATTAGTGGTGTTATGGTGTTATTGGGATGTTATTGTTGTGGGTGTTTTTTGAGGATGTTAATGTTAAATGGTAAAGCTGATGTGGCGCTGACGTGGACGGTGTTATTGGTGTTATGGTGTTATTGTTGGGAGTGCTCTTAGTGGAATAAGAGCAAGAGTTGTGTTCACTCTTCAAGCTCACGTAAATTCATCATGCACCATTTCTACTTTTCTGTTTCTTTTTCTTTCTTTCTTTCTCTTCTTCTTCTTCTTCTTTTATTTTTTTTAATTAGGTTGTGTTGTTGAGTTTGTGTTTTGGGTATGGTGAGCCCCAAAAACTAGCAAATGGCAAGCAAACGGCTCAAGCCACCTCAAAAGAGGTATTGTTTGTGTGTTAATGTGAAATGCTGAGGTGACGCTGATTTGACACAAATGATACGCAAATGACATGTGACCACACCTCTTACTCTAAGTGATAATGCACCGTTTTCTTACTTCTTAGACAATTTAAAAGTTTCAAAATTTGTTGTGTTTGAAGACAAGAAAGAATAGATTTTACATTTTGACGCAGTTTGACATTTGGTCAGTATCATATTTCTTTTAAGTTTTGGTTAAATCATACACTATTTAAAAGATCTTCTTATGTATCGAGCGCAATGCACAAAGATACTAATTATAAATATTTTTTATTTTTATAAAGTTGATGTAATAAAGAGTTAGGACCAAGTTACATATTCATGTGATTATATTTTAGAAAAAAATATGATGTGTCAAGTAATTAGATGTTATAATGACTAAGAATAGGCTATGCGTTGTGCTATGTGCAACCCATGAAACCTACTTGAAATTTTCCAGTACATGCAATTATCACATCATATATACATTAATACATGTATGCGGACTGAACATAAGGGAAAAAAAAAAAAAGATGAATGAAATACATTCACAAACTAATGAACATCACAGGAGGAGTTTTTGCTTTCTAACATAATGAATGACACAAAATTTTGGTTTTCAAGTTTTTAACCAACAAGAAAGTACAATAGTTCATTGGCTTCATATGTGACTTCATATGTGACGTCCGTGATTTTTTTGTAACTTAACATATGCTTTTTAGTACCTAGCTATCGGAGGTTTGGCTATTTTTATAGACAACCAAGATACCACTAACCTATGCAAATGAATGAAAAAAAGAGCTCCGGTGGATTAAATAAAGATAGATATTGGCATTTTATTTTTATTTTTTGTGTTTTTGTTTATATTTGTAATTTTGTTTTGCTATAAAATTACAAAATCGAGAATATATAACAAAAAATATAAAGTTTAAAAAGTAAAAATTATTAAAAATAAAAAAATACAAAACAAAAAATGATAATAAAAATAAGTAAATAAATAAATAAAAACTGTTTTGTCATGTCAACATTAGCTTTAAGGTTGCCACAATCATGTAAGGTTACCACATGACGCCTTTTAAACCGTCGGCCCACTCAACTTTTAATCTTGGCCGTCTTAATTTAACTTTTGATATTAGCCACCAGATTCATCTCACATGTTATAAGTCGATAGATGAAAAAAAAAAAAAAAAAAAAAAAAAAAACTGTAATCAACACAACTATATAACTTCCCTGTAACTTCTCTCTCACACACACAATTCGTTCTCATGAAATCATCACAAAACAATCCTCTCAAATCTCTTTTCGATAAACCATAAAAGTCATCACAACCAAAGTTGTCAGGATCGCGATCCTGATCGTAGGATCGTACGATCCCACACACAAAAAACGATCAGGATCGTAACAAGATCGTAATTCAAGTAGAATCGTTTCAGGATCGTAGAATCGCGACTAAGATGGTAGGAACGGTTACAATCTGATCCTATTATTAACCTATTCTTTTTGGCTTTTTTCTTGCTACATTAACTTTATTAAGCATAAGCCCATGTCTTAAGGCCCAAATCACTAGGAATTCTTCAAATCCAATCGAACCATGTAGATCCATTGACCATTATTCATTATTAAGATAAAAAAAATAAAATAAATAAACAAAATACACACCCAACTGGCTAATTCCTTTTGCTCGTTTCATAATCTAATCATGAGTTATTTAATTAATTGGTGTATTCATTTTAGATTTATAGCAAACTAGCTTATGTTACAACACTAAGGGCGTCCAATAATTTCTAAAAATTTTGCCAGGTTCAGAAAATTTTTAGAAATTGTTCGACGCCCTTAGTGAAGTAACGAGGTAAATACAAAAAAATGAGACCCGTGAAATCCACGGGATTTTAGAGGGTTTTTTGATCAAAAAAGATAAGTAAGTGAATAAAGTAAGAAAGAACAACGAATGTAAACGCTATGAAATTTTTTTATAACGGAAAAATAAGTTATAAGTGACTGAAAGTATAAAATACAATGCTTGTAGATATCTGTGTAATAAACATTCATTGCCTCTTGATCTCGAATATGTTTGTCTTGAGAAGCAAATGCATGTAGTGACCATTCTAACACATTAGTAAAAGGTCCATTATGTGAACACCTAATAAGTATAAAAAGAATGTAAGTAAAAGAATTTTGGGATTTATAATAAGTGTAAATAAGAAAAATATATGTTGTACATGCATTTTGACCGTTTGATCATAGACCTTGAAGAACTTTTTACTATACAACATTTATAGTATATAAAACCATGCAAGGCTCAATTATTATCGCACTAGCCACAAACAAGGTACCACCACTCATCTTCTTCATTTATTGCATAGATAGTGCCAACGATAACAGAAGGCTCACCCACAGACAAAAAATAAAACCATGCAAGGCTCAATTCTAAAAACAATTACACATATGTAGACTTTATTACGTTACATTTCTTAAATGACAAACAATCTAAACTATCGTATTCTATTGGGTTATGTAGGTTGTACCTGTGGCACATCCAATAGTTCAACAATGTGTTCTCATTGGAGATTTAGTGACAAAATCATATTTTGTCGAGTTTTTTGAGGGGGTTGAGATACTTGAGGCTGTATGTTCAGACTTTTTCGTTTGCCTGATTATCATGCAACCTATATATGAAATGTTGTGTTATAGTTATGAATAATTTGTACACATCCTTTTTCTAAACCATGTGACATAACACAAAGTTGACAATCTATATTATATTACCGATTAGGTATTTTGTACATACCTTTGCCTAATGTCGTCAGCATCTTTGAATTTAGATGTTGTGATACTTTCTTTTCCGTTAAAAAGGAATAACTTCCTTGCATGATATCCATTCTGTATTCTCATTTTTCCTATGCAAATCAAATAATTATATGGTTAGATGTATGCCTATAAATTGCAAGGATCGGGGTAAGTTTATGGTGTGAGATTAGGCTAACCATATATTTGGTTTCTCTTGTTTGGTAAGAACCTCAAGATAAAAGTATTTATCTATAGTTGGGGGTACATACAACAAGGGTGTTTTGTTTGTGTGTGTGTGTGTATGTGTAAATGGAGAAGATGAACTTGGTCTCTTATCATGAAATGCATGTGTATTTATAAGGATGCATTTAGGGTTATGGAATTTGCTGGATAAGATCCAACGGTTTAGGGAGATCCTCGTAGGAGTCATCCCACATAAGAGACAAGAATGACACGTGCCCATTTATGCTTGACTCTCAATACGAAAAGAATCTTCGTACGATGTACTCTAGGCAATATGCTCATCGCATTTCCTTCCACGCAAATGAGGTGATAACATGTGGCACTGGCACCATAGCAGTCTGTCAAGACACCTGTCATTCCAATTGTTGCCTAAAAATGAGTTTTCCAGGTAGCGTCTTTGTGGGCTTCTTTGTCGAGCTTGGAATTAGTCGTATGAGCTTTAATTAGCAAATGGTCTAAAACTTCATACACTATCACTTTCCGACATAACCTTTTTATTAAAAACTTCATAGTTACGTCTTATAAATAAAGTAATTAATTTACATTGTATGTTAGTATTAGTCTTATATGTTAGAACTAAATGGTATATATACTGATGTTTATAGCAAAGTAATGAAAGTATACGCACACACAAATTTATTGACTCGATGTCTGTTATTTGATTCGCAAACTAGCAAGTACTAGACAATCATCATAAAGGAATCCAAAGTTTTTTAATTATACAACTCACGAATAAAGTTGCCCTCATAAGAAATTTTGTATCCCATTACGTTTGCTTTAAATAGTTACATATAAACCTTCAAAATTATCAGTGATTTGATAAATCATATGATTATCCACGTATAACGGTAACGTTGTAGAATAAGTTAATAACGTTTATTTATGTGTCTAATTTTTTTGTGTGTGTATGGATGTAGAGTAACTAAGACTGGAAAAGTTAGTAGATTAAACTGTAGTCAAGTATTTAGGTAGGACGGAGTGGCTCTCGGGTAGGGGGGCGGGTTCATGAACCCGAACGGCTACATCGTTCCGCCCTGCTCGGGTTCGTGTCTCGGGTTGGATTTGCGACCTGTGAAGCCGAAGAAGACCGTTGGAAAATAAAGACGTTGGGGAGCGTTTGGTTGCATAAACGGCTAGTAGCCGAATAAAAAAAAAAAATAAATAAATAAAAAATAAAATAAAAACTTTTCTTCCTATTTAACACCCTTTTACATTTCAAAAAATATAATTACCTTTTAACATATCAAAAAAAAAAAAAAAACACACACACACTAAATAATCTCTCCAAAAAAAATGTCTACCGATTCTTCCGATTACGTTGTTCCTTCTTCGTCTGACGAGATATCCACGAGTAGCTCGTTGCAAAATATGCTTCAACTAGCGGCTCAGTATTATGAAGACACGGCAAGCTCTAGCCGAACTAGCGTAAATCGTCATCGGGATATAGGTCTTGAAACTTTAGAGAATGATTGGTTCGTTGAAACACCAAAGTACAACGACGATTACTTTAAAAAAAATTTCGAATGGAGAAAAGCCTGTTTTTGCAAATAGTGGGTGACATTGAAGCAAGATACCCATATTTTCAAGAAGGCTATGATGCGCGATTTCAAAAAAGTTTCACGGCGAAACAAAAAATCACATCGGCTGTTAGGCAACTCGCAACCGGCAATCCGCCCGATGAGTACGACGAATATTTATGCATGTCTCAAAGAACGGGACGTGAAAGTCTTGATAATTTTTGTAAGGCCATCATTGAGTTGTACGGTCGGGAGTACCTACGTAGGCCGACAGCACACGACCTTGCTCGCATTTTCCAGGCCCATGAAGCGAAGCATCACCTCCCTGGGATGCTTGGTAGCCTTGACTGTACACACGTCAGATGGAAAAATTGTCCTAGACATTTGAGAGGGCAATATACGAGAGGTGACTATGGTGTTCCCACTATTATGCTTGAAGTCACGACGTCACAAGATATGTGGATTTGGCATGCTTTTTTTGGTCCACCGGGGTCAAACAACGATATCAACGTATTGAATCAGTCTGACTTGTATCTTACAGCTCGAAATGGAACGGCGATGAGTAGTTCATTCCACGTGAATGGACGCTTTTACAAACGCGGCTACTATTTGACAGATGGAATCTATCCTAAGTGGTCCACACTTGTTAAAGCATACCCGTATCCAAACGACCCAAAGGAAAAGAGATTTACGAAGTTACAAGAGGGAGCGAGAAAGGATGTCGAGCGAGCTTTTGGTGCTCTCAAAGGAAAATGAAAAATTCTTGATCGACCACTCAGAGCTATGACCAAAGCGAAAATTGCCAATCAGGTTCATGTGTGTGTTATTTTGCATAATATGGTTATAAAACGCGAGGGGAGGGCAATCTCACCGGTTCATATAATGGATCCGCCGGTCCAGCCACTGTTCGACGACAGTGTGGTAGCGGAGTTACTAGACGAATTTCTCCATGACCGTCTTCGATATGATCTCACGGAGCACGTAGCACGTGAAGACTTGCCGCATCTCGATGATTAATAGCTTTTTTTTTTTACTTTAATCTAGTTATTTTTAAGTATTATGTTATGTTTTTTTTTTTTTTTAAAGTATTATGTAATGTTTTTTTTTTTTTAATGAAATGGTATGTTTTTATTTTAAATATTGTATGTGATTTTATGTATTTAAAAAAATGGAATTCGGGTACTAGGGTACCACTCCCACTTGTTAGGGTAGTGTTAGGGTAGTATTGGGGTAGTTTTGAGTTGGAAGGTTTTTATTGGATAGAGGTGACGTGGCACCCTTAGGGTATTAGGGTTCAAAACTTCCACTCCCTCCCCCCTTATATATATGTAATTGATAAGTTATATCTTTTATAAGTAAGGGGAGAGTTATTTTACTTACCAAACTTTTCTCACATACCAAGAGACTCATCTCTACCCTTCATCTAAAAAGAAATCAATGGTTGAGATTAAAGCATTTTATTATTTCACATACTTTTTATAATGTGAATATCTCTTAAACCGTTAATTGTTAAATGAAAATAGTTACACCATCGCGACGAGCATTTAATTATCTTTCTAAAGACACGCACTTTGATATACTTCGGGGGGAAAAAATCATTTTTTCACGTTTTTTCCTTCTTTTTTTTCGTTTTTTTTTTTTTTTTTTCGAATATGAGATTTGCATGAAAAATCACATGTGATTAAACACTAATTTAAATATCACATGTGATATTAGTGTTAAATCACATATGATATGTAATATCACATGTGATATTTAAATTAGTGTTTAATCACATGTGATTTTTTAATGCAAATTTCAGTAACGAAAAAACATGAAAAAAATGTAAAAAAAATTGTCGAAAGTATATCGAAATGCCTATCTATAGAAAGATAATTAAATGTTTGTCATAATGGTATATTTTTTTTCACTTAACGATTAACGGTTTGAAAGATATTAATATTTGAAAAAAAGGATAACAATGTGTTTTTTAAATTGTTGTACTTAATATCATCCATTAGATCAAATTAAAAATGGATGGAAGATGAAGGGTGGAGATTGATCCCGTAAAGAATGTTTTGTCCTCAAATAATCTTAAATTTATAAGTAATTGTATTTTTGTCTAAAAACATTATTTTTTCATGTTTTTAGGTTTTAAACAGATGTTTTTCTCTTTATATATATTATGGATGATTTACATACATCCCCATACATACATCAATATTTATATATTTCCCTTAATACAAGTTTCTAATGCATGATATACAATGCTATTAAAACAAAATTTGGTGAAATATGTGTGATTTTTTTTTTAAAGATGTATGTAAATGCCTCGTATATAGATTGTATTTAAGTATCTATTTTAAAACAGTTTGTCTTTTTCTTTTTCTTTTCTGTTAAACAAGAGCTAAAAGTAATGCTTATTGCATAACTTTAAAAAATACTATTCAATATCAGAATAAGTCACCTATCTTTAGTTCTTTACAAAGTTTTCAGATAAACTAAATGTTTTCATTTATGAAATAAAAGATACGAGTTTAAACGTATATCGAGACCATTGAATATAAAAAGGTGTATAATATCATAAAATTTTAATTCTTTATCATGTAAGCAACCATGAACAAAGAATAGAAAGTCGTAACGAAGTGCCAGCATGCTAAACTCGTTGAACACATTTGGTGCGGAAGATGTTGGATGATTTGGAATGATAGATACATACTTTGGCCGGGTTTTGCACAAACCAATTTGCGACCACTAAAACTTTAGGTAATACTCGTATATCCTAGCCTAAGCATGTCTAAAGAATATATTTTTGGGCAGTTGAATGTTAACAAAATAGATGTAACTGGCTAACTGCCGTGTTAACAAATGCATACATGGAATTATGTGTATGCGATTTGTAAAACGAAAGTCAAAATACCATGACGTCTTTGCGATTTGTCAAACTTAAGATCCCAAATGAATCCAGCATATATTATAATCAAACATATGTCACAGGAGCATCAAAGACAATACCCTATTCAGTCCCAAGACTATGAAGCCCGTAACAGTATAAACAAACATCACACAAACCAATTAACCTTGCAGCCCATTTACCATTTACAATATCGTACAACATTGGTTCGTTTTCTTTGCCTGTTTGTAGAACATCTGTAAAAAGATACAAAGAAATCATATCAATTTGAGACAAATGACACATGCGGATAGTAAAACTTTGAATTGTTGAACAAGCCAACACTAAAAATTGATGAATAAATTGAGTGCCATAGACCTGATAAACGGTATCCTCATCAATATAAACATCACAGGCTTCTTCGAAATTTATATAAAAAAACACAGCCTTTTTAACTGTTTTAAGCGAACACAATTGTTCATAGATTTCAATGAAGCGAGCTCTTATTAGTGAGAATTTATGAATGAGATGTTCCTATAAATAGTTGTCCGTGAGTTAAAAAATAGATCTTGAGAAGTTGAGAAAAATTTCCCCAAAAAAACGCGTAAAAATTGTAGTTGTGTTCTTTAGTAAGCTTTTATAGAAACCATAAAAAGCGGTATAAAAGCTGCTTAAAGCCATCAACTTAAAAATCCAAGCAGATAACATTAGTGTTCAATAACATTTGTTAAAATTGTAACTTGGTAAAAATATACTAATTATGCATTTGGTTCACTCTGTTTAAATAAATATCTCGCATATATTAGCTTGCAGTTGTTTAGTTAGAGTCAAGAGGTACCACTACCAAGGTATGTACATCTGCTGACTAAGTGAACAAAATATGAATCTGCATTTGCGAAGAATAATAGTTTATGAAAGGAAATAGGATCCGCACCTGTGAAGCTGTACTGAGGTCTGAACTCTTCGCAACTAAACTGTCCAGCTTTTCACCTCTTTCTAGGACGCTATCGATAGTCTTGTGCTGTAACAAGATCATACTTAGTTTATTACGCATTAACAGGTATTATTAAACAAGATAATATGTAGCAGATGATAACTAAAGTATCTAGGAAAACTTTTTCAGCAGGCCACATTGTATAATTCTTGAGAACGCTAGCAGAAGCTTATGGTCTTTAACTTTAGTGGTGATTATTCCTCCTGATTTTTGTTCATGGCTATTCAATGGTCAAAAACTATTAAGGGGCTTTTAGAATCTGTCTGATTAGTTTTAGATCATCGCCCTTACTTATGAGGATTGATAATATTTCTATGTTTTCCAAGCTACATTACGTTTCAGGTCTCTATTTAAGTAGTGTAAAGATTTTTATGCCAGAACATTTTCCAGTTTCCTGCTCGATGTAATCAAGCTGCAAATGAAAGACGATTTTCATTATTATCTTAAGACATTATTAATAGCCATGTGAAACTCTCCTGGAATTAAAATCATTAACACCACCACAAGTTATCTCTGTTCCTAGAGGTTGCCGATAACATAAGAACCCACGGAGTCGTGGTGATCAATACATGACGGCGTTAGGGATTCTTGTTTTGCAAGTACACCAGATGTTTTTAAGAATAGAGCCATCTGCTTATTACCAGATAACATGTGCCATAATTGATGCTATGCTATAGAGATAATTTTAAGGCAGGATATTGACTGTTCGGAAATATTAAGAAGGAGAACAGAGGAAGCACCAATGGCACAAATTCACCCAAGTAAGCTTGAATATGGACCAATGTATGGTGTAGTGAATCGACTATATAACTATGATCAGTGCCGAATGTTGGTGAAAGAACAAAATACCAGGATTGCTAACCAATAGTGCAAATAGTCTAAAGGTGATTTGGATGAACCATTCATAGAAGATGAATGCTGTAGTCAATCTCTATTATAAGCGGGTAAAACTATACAATTAGATTTGCAAGTCATAATGCTTTAGAAACATTAAGGAGAACCAAGAATTAGAAAGCATAGAAGCCTACTAGACGTGAGACCGCCACAACAAAAATGAACTACTAAAAAGCTATAGTCAGCATCAAAATTATGTCTAATACACTGCATTAATGATGGATAAAAATCAATTTTACCCATATGCAAGAAAAATAACGACAACTGATTCATTTTAATGAAATCACTTACAAGTATAATTTTTGTTTCGTCCAACTCCCTCTGAATTTTCAGCAGCTTGTCTGCTTGGGCAGGATCCTGATAGTTCGAAGATGATCAAGTAACAAAGAGAACAGTTTAGTACATGTTCAGCATCAACTTATAAAAAACAACTTGCTGAACCCGCAGTACTCTTAAGTTTCCCAAAAGAAAAAAAGAATAGAAGCAAAACCTGAAATCTGGTCAAAGCTTCATCCAAATAAGGCCATGGCTGACTAGAATCTGCTTGCGCAGCTTTCCATGAATCGCCAAAATTCTTTTGGTATTCATCTAACACCTATGACATGTTGACAACAGTTAAAGTTAGTAAATATTTGGATTAAGACAAGCAAGGAAAGAACATTCATCTTTAGTATTTGAAACCACTGACAGAATTGATGTGATGTTAAACGAGAAAACATAAGAGAGTTAAAAGAAAATTAATTGATACTTAGAAAAGCAGCTTGCAATGGGGTCCAAACTTCTAAGTGGCTCTTGAGCTATTATAAGGTCAAGGCATAAGGCAAAAAGATGGTGGGACGAAATTGGTCCAGATTTCCTAAGCTTAGCATAGCAAAGAGTTAACATCGACAAGAATATAAGGATAGTGAACTTTTTTAAAAGCATGCTCCAAACCAGTACACTGACAACTCTTACAAGACACGTTAAAAAGATAACACTCGTAACATGTCTTATCGAAGGACATAAGGGATCCTAACCAGCCTAGAATATAACGAAACAAATTTCCTTGGGTCAAATATCACACACATACATGCAGCAAATCTTATTTCCATAAGAGTGAACTACTAATATAACAAAATAAGAAGGATGTATAGGCTTACCTGATTTAAAAGAGAAAACGCACTCCGCACGGGATAGTGGTCATCCATAAAGCCCAAAGCACAAAGACCATTTCTATTGTAGGAATGCACCTTGTATTCTGATTAACATAAGAAACAAACAGAGCCTTACTTCCCGCTCGATAAATATAATGCCAAAAAAGCAATATTCATAAACAAGCATTACTAAACTTTAAAAGCTGCCACTTTCAACATTCTAAAACCCTGGCACGCACGCAAATAAATATGGCAGTAAGTATATACATTATACAACTTGTGGACTTGTGGCAACTCACAGAATTTACGATGGCAAGTGACTAAACACTGATTCACACTTCAAATCAGTAAATTTTAAAACATGATATCAGTGAGAGGTGGCAATTTGTGCCCAAAATCAAAAAAATGGGCTAAATGGGCAAACTTTTAAAAGATTTGGGCACATTTGGACCCCCTCCTTTTTTTGAAATGGGCATGTTTTGCCCATTTAGAAGTTAAATGGGCATAATGGGCACATGTTTTTCTCAAACATTAAATTGTTTTTAAGGAAAAACTTATATTTAATTTTTTAAATATAAATGAGGTGTTACGTTCGAAGAATTTATTTCGTCGTTTTGGGTCTTTTTAAAAGCGATTCGTATAACATGAGCCCATTTGGCCCGTGCCCGTTTAGCCCGCGCCCGTTTGGCCCATAGCCCGTTTGACCCGTAGCCCGTGCCCGCCCGGCCCGCCCGTTTTGCCACCTCTTACTACTGTTACATAAAAAGGCCTACAAGGCCGATTAATCACCACCTAGGCGCTACTGGGCCACCAACCTTTCCGATGTGTGTAAATCGGTCAACCGTGGTCAATGACTGTCAAACTTGCCGGAAACTTGCAAATCTTGCCGGAAATACCCAAAACTGCCGTAAACTAGTTTAATCACTTACACTCGCGGATTATATCTAGTTCAGGATGTTTTTTAAGAAAAATCTTATTGGAAATACCCAAAACTCGTGGGAAATACCCACAACTTGCCGGAAATGCCAATCCAATTAATCCCACCTCGACCGATTACAAGCTACAAGGGAGTCGACCGCCCGACTACTAATTCGCAATTTTTGCGACCTTGATGATAACATATATTTATAGGCGAGACGGCGAGATAATACTGACTAGACAAAGAGGCAACTTTTCTCTTACTATAATATAAGAATTCACGAAGTCATGCATCAATCTTAAATTCTTAACCAAATAATATAAAGGCCATAACAAGCATATAACTTGAAGGTTTACGGTGCAATTGCGCAAAAAGATGTATTGAATTTCAAAACTTATACCCATCAATTAGGGGTGTGAGCGTTTGGATCGGTCAGTCACTTTACAGTCCCTTAACGGTTCGGTTATTCGGTTTTACATCTAGCAACTTAAAACCTTTAAATTGGTTTTTTTTTTAACCTAAATTTGGATTTCCTACATCTCACAATTCAAGCCCTAACATTTAACCTATTCCAATAATAAATTCAAAATAACAGAACGATAACCTAAATCCTAAACTAATTCACTTCAATAAAATTAACAAATTAACATAATTCAGAAGTTATAAAAAGGATACCTTCATGTTGTACGGATTGACGTTGGGACGGTGGGGTTCTTTTAGCGACAGTACGACCAACGAAGACAATAAATTCCTTAACACTAGACCTTTGAAAGTAACCGAAGTGGGAGACGTCAGTTGAGTTTGCTAAGATTATTGGATCTGATGATCCGTCTTGGTTGCATTTGAGGACAAGTAAAGCTGTGATCTTCATGTTTTCTTTGTGATGAATTCGGGGTTTGTTTTTTTGTATAAAAAAGTGGTTTGATTTGGGGTGTTCGTGTTTGGGGAAGAAGAAGGTTGGAAGTTGGAGGTTGGAGAATGTGTTTGACTTGTTAAGTTGTTTGAATGTGTTTATGGGTTTTTTTAAAGCTTAGTTGTTAAGGATACAAGAAATAAACACGATAGAAGAAAAATATTGTTGTCTACTTTTCTTACGGAGTATTTTTTAGAACAATAACCATGTATTTTTGACTCTTGCGATGCTCGACACGAACCTTACATGAAGAGGCTCAGAGTTTTGTTAGACTAATCACAATGATGACCATTACCCTCACATCTACATCAACGACACATTATTATTATTCAGCATATCACTATTATCATCACCTTTCAGATTTAATGATCATCGTCATTAAAAATACACATTTTATAAAAATATATCTAACAAAAAACTCTCTCTCTCTCTCTCTCTCTCTCTATATATATATATATAGGGGAGAGTTAACGTGAGATCAAGCTTAAAGTTGTAAAAATAAGATCAAGTCTAAAAAACTACTAAAACATTTATAAATAATAATTTTAGCAATAATACACATAAAAGTAATATTTTAATACAAATTAACATTTTAGTAACTAATAACCAAATGATACATGAGTTTGGATTAGTGATACACATTACACTAATAAATACTCCAAAACTGATACACATACAAAAAGCTGATACACGTTACACTTTTAATCCAAGTGTACCACCTAAGTTTCGTAAATTTTAAAAAGAAATCTATCGAAACTTTAACAGTTTTAGTTGTAGTTAATAAAAAATTTATTTTTGTTGTAAGGAGAGTGCCGCTTGTCAAATTTTAGTTGGATCTTATTTTAAAAATTTTAAACTTGATCTTATTTGATCTAGATTCTATATATATATATATATATATATATATATATATATATATATATAATGCATATAAAAGCCAAACCTAATTCCAAACCTAACTCCTAACCAAAAATTAAGATAAGGAGCTCCAATAATGAGATGACATGTGTTACTTTTTAACAAATTTCAAGCCTAACTCCTAACCACTAAAGAGTAAGATAATGAGCTCCAATTATAAAGTGGCATGTGTCACTTCTCAACTAAAAGTTCATCTTTATCTTTTTATCTATTTTTTTTCTTATAATCTAATTTCAACATATTTTTTTAAATTTTATGCTTTTTAGATCAACATCCATTTTGATATATTTTTATGAGTTTTTGGTTTTTATATTTTTAGTGGGTTTATTTTATTTTAGTTTACAACTTTAACCTTTATTTCAATCAATACAATCTTGATTCGTCAAAATCATATACTTTTGGAGGAGTGTTTGACGTGTAAGAGATTGCGAGGGTATTTCTATATGCGAGAATAATGATGTCACGGGAAAGCTACAGGTAACCCAAACAAACACATACAACTAACACATATACATTCGAAGTGTTGTGAAACGAATTCACTAAACGGGTAAGCAAACACATATAACTATACTTATCGCCGCCGCTGTGCGCGGGTATCCGACTAGTATATATATATATATATATATATATATATATATATATATATATATATATATATATATATATATATATATATATATATATATATATATATATATAGGGGAGAGTTAACGTGAGATCAAACTTAAAGTTGTAAAAATAAGATCAAGTCTCAAAAACCACTAAAACATTAATAAATAACAATTTTAGCAATAATACATATAAAAATAATATTTTAATACAAATTAACAATTTAGCAACTAATAACTAAATGATACATGAGTTTGGATTAGTGATACACATGATACACATTACACTAATAAATATTTCAAAACCTGATACACATTACACTTCTAATCAAAGTGTATCACCTAGGTTTCGTAAATTTTAAAAAGAAATCTATCGAAACTTTAACAATTTTAGTTGTAGTTAATAAAAAAAATTATTTTTGTTGTAAGGAGAGTGTCGTTTGTCAAATTTTAGTTGGATCTCATTTTAACAACTTTAAGTTTGATCTTATTTGATCTAGATTCTATATATATATATATATATATATATATATATATATATATATATATATATATATATATATATATATATATATATATATATATATATATATAATAGGAGGCATGCCACGTTATAATGTCACTTGGCATCCCATAATGCCATGTCATATTTCCATGTCATCATAATTCCACCTAAGCACACTTTGTTGATTTATTTTGTTCTAATAAAATTATTTAATTAAATATTCGGAATAATTAATTTAACTAAAAAATTCGAGTTTTTTTTTTTAAATTTGCCACTTGCAAGGATTGAACCTAGGGTGTTTGTATCATTAACAAGCATGATAACCACTAGACCAACATATTTTTTTATTATTTCTTGCAAAACCAAATATATAAATCTACACAACTAATTATTGAGATTAGTTTAAAAAAGAATGTATTTATCTCCAAAAATTATATAGCACATATCCATTCCTTAATTATATTTTTAGAATTATATCGTTCCCTTGCATTGAAGATGCTCGATGTGTGTCGCCTATATAGGTCATTGATATTTTTATTATTTTATCAAAACGTGTGAACAAACAAACCAACATAAGATACCAAAATCATATATATATAAAAAAAAATTCACATAGATATTATTCACATAATTTACATACATGTTACAGTAGGTGAACTACTCATGCTATGGATGTGGGAGCATCAACTCCATTCTTGTGGGCTTTTGAGGAGTGTGTCATATATTTTTATGTAAATCGTTTACAGATATCGTTGGTAAAGACATATATATAAATCATGTTTGGTAAGGCTTGTTCATATAAATATTTATATGTCGTATTATTGAGCAAAGTTTTAGAATTCAACATGCAGGTCGATGATAAATAATAGGTACGGGTAAATTGTTACTGTATTTGTTTGGCTTAAGGCTTGGGTGTGGTTTTTTGTAAGCTTAAATATCCTCCGTAATTTCTCATGTTATTCTTTTTTCAGGATGAATATGAGATGAGTGACGGAATCTTTTTATTCTAATTATCCTTGGGAGCCTCCTGTTGTATATCCTGGTTTATCTCTTGAGGAATGGTGGTGTATCCTGGCTTCACTCTTGTGGAATGGAGCCGGTTTGGATATTGATGATGAAAATATGAAGCCACAAACTTGTATTAGGTGTTATAGCTAAATCATGGAACTTTATTTTGATTGTTAAAACTTATGGCTGGATCAGATATGATGGTGGTGTAAAAATAATTTTGCATGTTGTTTTATTTTGCGTTTGTTATTGTATCTTTGTTTTGATCTGAAGTAATTCATGTATTCATATCTCTTATGGCATGTACATAGATATTTTAGCAAAATTAAGTAATTCAACAATGACATTTTCAAGACGGGATCCTACTAAAGTTGGACCAGCAAAGGCAAAACATACACCTTATGCTGAATTAAGTTGCTGGTGCAGAAAGTTCTCTGACTTGTCGATATTGTAGATCATGAAGGTTGATGAGTTTGTTGAAATAAACTTATGTTAATCGGTTTGAACAAGTGACTAAGGGAGTAAGGGATGTCTGCAAAGTTGGTATAAGGTTCCCTTGAGTTGTATAGAGTCGGTTCCTTTATTATTTTATTAGCCCCAAACTGAGATTGAGATTGAGAACCCTAATTGAAAGAAAGAAAGAAAAATGGAGAAGGTATATGAAGAGGTGAAATTGTTGGAAGAGATGGTTGAATTCATGGAGAAAATAACTTTGAAAAATTGATGAAAATGTGTGCAATAAGGTCTCTAATATCACAATTAAAGTTGATGTCAAGGATTATGTTGATTCTTTTCAGGTTAATTACCTTCCTTCCTCTTTTTTATTATTATCATTAGGAGGATGTTTGTTTAAGCAAAGCTTATGGCTTATTTTGGAACCTTTTTTTTAGGCTTATTTTAAAACTTTTCGGCGTTTTCATGACATGATTAGCTTAAGCTTAAACAAACACCCCCAAGCTTAACTGTTTATCATATCAATTGTTAGTAAAGTATGTTCTCACAAACATTAACTATAGGCCGGGTGTGGAGCTAGCCATGATTTGATTTGATAAAAGTATTTTGTTAACATAAAACATATATAATTGTTTGAAGAAACATGTAATACAACATTTATGTCGATTACAATTTCGACTCAACTAACTAACACATTATAAATTATTGCAGCATGATGATGATGAGATTAGTGCCTACTTCAAGAAAAGTAAGAAACTTACTCTAGAGTCCAAAGACTACCGACAAACACTTGAGTTCATGGATAAACTTAAGGAATTGCTAGAAAGGAACAAGCCTCGGGAAAGGATCTCAACATTCTCATATGTGCGTACAGTGGAGCTAGCCATGATTTGAGTTGATAAAAGTAGTTTGTTAACATAAAACATATATAATTCTTTGAAGAAACATGTTATACAACATTTATGTCAATTACAAATTCGACTCAACTAACTAACACATTATAAATTATTGCAGCATGATGATGATGAGATTAGTGCCTACTTCGAGAAAAGTAAGAAACTTACTCTAGAGTCCGAAGACTACCAACAAACACTTGAGTTCATGGATAAACTTAAGGTAATTGCTAGAAAAGAACAGGCCTCGGGAAAGGATCTCAACATTCTCGTATGCGCGTACAACATGATCATGAGGGTTTATCATGCTTTGTCTAAAACCATCAATTCTGATCAATCTTCTTCTGTTTGGGACATCGAAGTGTCTTTGACCATCAATATATCCAGATCAAAGGTTCAAAATGATCTAAAATACATTTGCAATAACGTGACTAATCACACTATTAACGAAGCTATTTCTCGCCACCTAGATGGTTTCAACTCAGTCATTTTCATGAAGTCATTTGGCATGGGAGCTTGAGGAGGTGGTTGATAACTTTGATGATTAGGAGCTTGATAAGGTTGGTTGAAATTGTTCCGGTTTTGATTGAAATTTTGAGAGTTATTGAAATTTTGTCCTTGATTCGGAACAAAGCGATTTTGATTGCCATGGTTTTGATTGCCATGGTTTTGCATAGGAGGAAAACCAGGTGGTGTCATACCGCTAGGTGCACGGTAGTGAGGATCAGCCTGTGGTCGGTATTGATTGTGGTTTACCGAAGCTACGGGAGCTTGGTAAAAGGAAGCATCGGTTGCTTGACAATCATAATACGCATGTGGACAACTACAAGTTTCACACACCTTGTTTACGGCTTTGATTGGTTCCGGCTTATGAATTTCGCTTTTGATTTCCTTTACCTCTTTTATCATACAATGGATGATGTCCGTTAGAGCGGCTAACGGAGCGGCTAACTCGGAAGAGTTACCGGATGAAGAAGCAGGAGTGTTCGGAACATTGACTTTGTTGCGAGAAATAGGAACTTTTGATTTTTGCTCGCAAATCTCAATCACATCTTTAGGTTTACGATTCAAGATATTGCCGCCTGCGGCTGCATTCAAGGAATCTTGATCGTTTCCGTTCAACCCATTGTAAAAGATATTTACTTGTTGAAGCTCCGTGAATTCATGATGGGGGCATTTCCTGAGGAGATCTTTGAATCTCTCCCATGCCTCTCCAAAATTTTCATCGAAATTTTGACGAAATCCAGAAATTTCATTTTTAAGATTAGTCGTCTTTGATGGAGGAAAGAAGTAATTCACAAACTTTTGAACAAGATCCTCCCAAGTTTCGATAGATCGAGGGGGTTCTTTTTCCAGCCAAATCCGGGCTGTCCCCTCAAGAAAGAATGGAAAAAGCATCAACTTGATGACTTTTTGTGGCACATCCTTGAAATTGATAGTTGAAGTCAACTTGTTAAACCAACGGATGTGTGCATATGGGTCTTCTCGATCAGACCCGCGGAATTGATTTGTAGACACAAGTTGGATCAAATGTGTCTTCAATTCAAAGTGATCAGAGTTGATTACGGGTAAAACAATGGCATCTCCATAACCCTCGGTGGGTGCCTGGAGCATTTCCGCCATAGTACGTTCGTCTGCCATGGTGTTGTTTGAAATAGTGCGAATCTCGGGTTCGACTATTTGGGCAGCACGTCTACGAGAACGTCTTCTTGGAATTTCTGCTAGATCACGCAAAGGACTCAATGATCTAGAAGAACGAGTGCGCATGCACTAGAGATAACTCTAAGGGATCTCAGAGTTATGGAGGGAAATGGAATTATGAAGATATTTCAGATGAGAATGAGAATTATGAAGACGTTTTATAAAAATCAGGGTGAGAAGAATCTTTATGGGTTTTCTGGTTCTGAAACGTCGATATCACAACAAAATCAATTAACACAAAATCGAGGCAAAACAACAGTGAACTTAACCAATAATCCAAGATGAATGGCTTCTTTAAAAAAGGTACACCAATCACAAGGACACAAAGGCAAGTTTTATATCTTTAGTTCGGGAACTTATTATGGTCGCACCCCCAGTTAGGTAGTGCACTGCCTTGGTTTGCGGTGGTAATCTTTTAAGTTGTTATTTATTAAAGAAAACGACGATTCTTTTTGTATTTTTATTTTTTTGATACATATATAGAAACAAAAGGAAAAATATTTTTGTGTTTTATACGTTTTTGGATGTTTTAGGGTTTTTGGATTTTTTAGAAGAAAATATGGATATATATATATATATATATATATATATATATATATATATATATATATATATATATATATATATATATATATATATATATATATATATATATATATATATATATATATATATATATATATATATATACAGAGATGGATGATATAAACAAAGAGTGAGGATTCAAACAACTAATCTGCTACAACAGAAGATAGATCAGCACAGCTCCCCGGCAGCGGCGCCAAAAATTTGATCTGCGCAAAACCGTCAAGTCGTAACAGACTTAAAACAGCTTAAGCACGAAATCAATGAGGATCTGAGGAGTATAGGGTCTCCCCGGGTCGTTATGTCCCAGCGAGCTATGCAATGGATCAATCAACGTATAGTGATCGAGAAATTTGAACGAAAAAGGGTATGAGATTATGATTATAACTACAGAAGTATCAAACAGATACAAAGGCTTAAATGCAAATGAAAGGAAATTAAAAAGATAAAATCTATTAAATAAACGCTATCACTACAATTAAAATGATGTTTTTGTTTTTATGTTTTTATAAAACGGAAATTAAAATCTACGCGACGTACAAAATAAAAAGTGAAACTAAATCAATATTAACCCTAAAAATATGAAAATGATGTTTTTACAAACCTAATGATATAAGAAAATATTTAGAAAAAGAAAATTATTTTTAAAACTAATTATCTAATTAAAAACTATTTTTAACTAATAATTAATTACCTAAAATACAAGAAAATAGGAAATTAAGCTAGAAAAATAAAACTAAGGCTTGGAAAAATCTAAAATATCAAAAGAAACTTTTTAAAACTATTTTTGTATTTTTGTGATTATTTTTCTATTTTCTATCAATTTTAAACTATTAAAAACTAATTAAATTACTAAAAATTACCAAATAAGCTATGAAAAATCTGGAAAATTACTTTTTTTACTTTTTATATTTATCTAAACCTAAGAAAATTGAAAAATTATTTTTATGACCCTTTTCTGAATTTTTTGTATTAAAGGCTAATTAAAAATGCTTAAAAACTAATTAAAAATAAGAAAAATAGCAAAACAGCTAATAAAAATCTGAAAATTTCAGGAAAACTCTAAAATAATGATAAGAAGCTAGGAAAATTGGAAAAATAGGCACTTGTTTGCAAGAAAATGAAACTGATGGATCAAGTGCTTGTGAATAAGCACTAAAATAAGCTAAGTGAACCAAACAAGCTACCAACTGTTAACAAAAGTTATGATATTCTAAAAAGGACCAAATGAGACAGAAATCAACAAGCTGTAACTACTGAATAGCAATATAACACAAATTGATGATTATGACAATAAGCTTAAAACAGATTCTAGGTGCTAACTTTAAACACAAGCTCAAGTCACAAATCAAGCTAAAACTAAAAACTTCAAACTGGAACTTATTCTAGACCTGGTTGAGTTCAATTATACCAAAAATTAGACTTTGAGAAGCAGTGATAAGCCCTGTGCAAGCCTAGATAAAACTGAGAAAAACTCAGTTATAGGGACCCTTGTGAGCAGGGCAAAAGGGTCTGCTTTTGAGCTTATACACAAGCTTATCCAGAAAGCTTAAGCTAGAAACAGATAAGAGGTCTTAAAGACCACCTATTAAACTACTTATAAACCAAAAATCAGTACCTAGAAAGCCTTAATGAGTCCTGTGCAACTGCTGCACTATCTGCATAAATCCAACTTTTGACCCCATTTGACTTTTTGAAACAGACACCAGTTTGACTTTTTTTGAGATTTGGATCCAATTTAATGATTGATTATGATGTATTTTGATGCAATGAGAATGAAGCAAGCTAGTTTTAAGACTTCTAAACACAAAATAAGGTTTTACAATTCCAAATCCTCAACAGTTGACAATGAGACAGATTCAAGCACAATTTTGACTTTTAGTACTAAGCAGGCATAAACTTGACTCAAATGAGTTTACTTGTGTTAAACAAACTTGATCCAACTAAAAGCTAACACTGAATTCAATCCTGAGACAGTTATATCAGCAGTGCCAAACACCCTTTATTACACTGAATTGCAATCAATTACTAAAATAAAAACTGACCAAGCACAAGTTATGATCAAACTACTTTAAGATAACTAAAATACTACTCTTGAAACAAGTTTTAACTACTGAGTACCACAGAAACAGATTAAGCTAAAAATGAGCTTGAACTTACATCAGTCCAAAGCCACAATGGCCTGCCAACTATGAAACCAAGAACACTATCCTATCAATTCCAACCCAAATGCTTCCATTTCAAACCATTTCAAGTTCTGAATCACCCCATATCATCCTTGCATTATTTTTGCTCTTGTGTTGACTTTTGTTGACCAGATCTCACTTTTGCTTAAAACTTAAACACAAGTTTATAAAAAGCTATGATAAGCTAATATAAACTTGTTTCAACTCATAAATAAGCTCATTGAAGCTTGGGACTTAGAGTTTGAAAATGAAAATTGCAACAGTAGCTTAAAATTTGAAACTTGCACATAAACTTGAAATTGATGTTGGAAATAACTTGCAATACACTGAAGTGTTTTTGATTAATACAGATAAGCTGGAAATTACAACTACAAATTATCTAAAACATGATAATTAAAGAAACGACATACAATTTTTTAAAAACTAAAACTAACTATGCTTCTTGCATCCTCTACTCTCTTTTTATGCTCCAAAGACTTTCTCTCTCTCTTCTGGTCAAATCCCAGCAACAATAAGAGCCATTGGATTGTTTTTGAGCCATCTTGACCGTTGAGAGGATTTGGCGCCATTTTCTGTTTTGGATATCTGGGACAGGAAAAGGGAAGCATTTAATGCATTGGTGTGGGTAGGTGAGGTGGGGGAGACAATATGGTGGTAGTAGAGTGGCTATGGGAAAAGCTTGAGGAGGGGGGAGACAGACAATCCTGTCGGGGAAGACAGGACTAGGGGGCGGGTTTTGTTTATTTTAAAAGTTGGGTTTGGGTTGTCGGGTTGGGAGTTTGGACCGGGTAAAGAGAATTGGGCCAAGGGTGTTTGAGTTGGGCTTGGGTAATTATTTAGGTCCGGTTTGGTTTAAGTGGAATAATAACACTAAGGACCAAAATTGTAATTCTTTGAAAGATGAGGGACCCAATCTGTAAATTATGAAGAGTGATCCAAGGGTTTGTTTTGCCAATATTTAATAGTCCAAGGTCTAGTTTGACACTTTTGAAAATTTCCAAGGACTAAATTTGACCATTTTGGATTTTCAGGGACTAAATTGTAATTTTCTCAAAACTTTTAGATTTTCCACCAAAGGACTAAATATGACAATTTATGATTTTAAAAAGACCTTTGGTGACTTTTCTTTTGAAATTTTGGCTCAGGGACTATTTTTGACAATTTTAGAAACTTGGGGGACTGAAACTGCAATTTTTGCAAATTTGATATGTTTTTCATCTGATTTTGATATTTTTGCATTTAAAACACATAAAACACTGATTTGTGATATTTTCATCATTTTGATGTGTTTCTGAGTGTTTTCAGATGATTTTGCAGTTCATTTTGTACAAAAATGATGAGTATTTACACACTCATCACAGGCCATCTACCCAAAAAGCTTCTCCCTCGGGTTAACTTTCTTACTTCTAATTCTATTACTGTATTATTGTAACACCCCCAAAATCACAAAGTGACAGCGGAAGACTAATTGGGGTATTACATAGAGGATCATAGTCATAAGTTACAGAAAACGACTCTAGAGAGACGTTTTTAATAAAAGTTTGTTACCATTTCATAAACTCAGTGTTCAGAACACCAAAAGGAGATACCACATGTCTCGATGTTACATAAAAGATAGTTTAAATGTTTCGAAATGATAACTTTAATTTAAAATAACACCACTTCTAGCGCCTCGTGACGTCCACTCCACACCTTCATGATATTCTAATTAGTACCTGAGATAAGCATGCTTAAAAAGATCAACAAAAATGTTGAGTGATGTTCATAGGTTTAAATAATAAGTTGAACACAAGTAAGAGATGATAATTCCTTCGAATACAATCACCATGGAAAACATAGATTATTATTATGCGCTAAGCTCATGACACCAAACTAACTGCATACACCTAATTACTGGTGTAAGTAATAATATTGCCCTCAGAGATGGAATTGCCAATTCCATAGTTAACCAAATATAGTGCGCCCCGGTTATTTCCGATAACGAAGTCGGGGTCGTTAATTCCCATAGTACTATCCACAATATTCGCGTTCACTCGCAAGTGATTAATGGTTCATGATGTAAGGGACTTATGGCAGGCAACTTAGGCTATAATAATAATGATCAGGTAAGCATACAGTTTAAGAAAAGACTTGTGTTCTAGTTTATAGCATGCATCTCCCTCGCGGGGTTTGAAAGAATAAGTAAAGGCGAGGCTATGAACTCACCTCAGCAAACAAAAGTCCGAGTAGTGTAAGGTCAAGTAGTGTGATCACGAAGTACCGTCACGCAACCTATAATTAGTATGGCAAGCCTTAGTTTATTATTTTCATTCATAATTTAGTGTATTGAAAACGGTTGAAGTATTCTCAAAAGTTTGTGTTCATTATCGCTTGTGTGGCAATGGTTAAGTTTAAATAGGTTTCGAAACGTTTGTAAGTTTTGGCTCTTGGAAAAGTGCTTACGTTTATAAATATGTGAAAAATAGTCATGACGAAAAAGTCCTCGGTTTGAAAGTAAACGAATTACTAGGTATTGAAAAATATGCGCAAAAAAAAGTGATTGTGATGTTTATGCGGCGTCGGTAATTAATATATATTTACATCAAGTATTTATAATATAAGTGTTTATAGACTACGATAAGTATTTATATATGTTTATATGTACTATATTTAATTATTGGGTGATATGTAAAAAAAAAAGTTAATGTTATATTTATTATCTAGTTTTCGTGCCTTTAGTCATATATATGAAAATAAACTAAGTATTAGAGTTTTTAAACAAAAATTTGGCATGACCCGATCGTAAATATTAGTTTTCCCTTATAAATCAAGTATTGTAAAAATAACTCAAGTCAATATATTTGTTATGATAAGTTACCCAATTAAATATGTTTTGTATTAATTTAGTTGAGAAAACAATTAACTCTTAATGACTCAAAATACTAGAAAATTAATAACTCAAAAAGTGATGAGCACAAGGCTCGAACACTGTATCCCTACAATCCAAGGACAACGCCCAAACCAAAGGGACTAACTCATCTTTTGTGTTTTACTAAAGCAACTGTTGGTATGTATATATATACTAGTTTGACTTAGTAGTTTCCTTCATCACTTTCACTGTGAACATGCATATGTCAACTTTTCACTTGTGCATGAGAATGGTTTGTGTTTATGCGCATGAAACCTTAGTCCAAGGGTAAACAATAAAGCACATATAGTCGAAGATAAGCTTTAGTTAAGCTAATGTGAAGACTTTTCCAAGACGAGCCAATACTTAAGCATACTTTAGATCCATGTTTTCTTAGTCGTTTTTAGTTCGAAAAACTCAAAATATTCTCAAGTCATAAGGGTGTCGAATAAGCAAGCAAATAAGCACTAGCTTATATTCTTTTCGAGAGGCTTACAAGTAATAACAAGTTCAAGATTTCCACACAAGCTTTAAACGCAAACCTTAGTTATCTTAGCATGTATATCTAACGTGTATGTACATGTCGAGCAAGAAAAGTTTTTAAAGAACTCATTTTCTAGTTAAACATTAAGCATAAATATGTTTGTAATCATAAGAAACTCAATGAAAACTTAAGCTAAACGAGACCAAGAATTCTTACAATGGGGAAGTGATTGTGTCGACCAAGATGAAACAAGAACCCAAGATTTTATAACCCAACTCCAAATGCTTGCTTGCTTACCCAATACTTTTACCCAAGATCTTCCAAATACTAAGTTGTTTACCCAAGATTTTCCCAAGGCTCCAAGCTCTTAACTACTAGTAAGTTATTGTGAGAATTTGGAAAAGGAATGTGAAGCAATTTAGGTGTGTATGCTCGATTATATGGAGCAAGTATGGAATCTTGTTCAAGCCATATTACTAATAGATAAAACTAGTTTCTTGGGTAATAGTAAGAATGTGTATAAAGTGAGACCTCTTAATACCCATATCACTTACCAAGGTATGCTCCCTTTTCCTATGAAGAGAATCTAAAGCTGGGAATGTGTGTGTGTGGAGGCGTTGGTATGCAAGCACAAAAGGGAGGGAAGACTTTTGTCAAGAGGACTAGTGGGTAATAGATAGTGAGCCCCCTTTAGTGTAAATGTCCATATATTAGGAAGTAAAGCTACTTTGTTTCTTCCTATAATTTGCATGTGATCTTATTCTTGTTTGCATGGGCGGCAAAACAAGATTTTTAGGAGAAGAATTAGTTTCGAATTTTTATTGTGTAATCCGTGTCCCGTTGAGCTTAAGTGTGTGTCGTGGTGTTTCGGTTTGACGTTTGACAAAACGTGTAATATATAATTTAGAGTACGTTTTTATAAAGGTAAAAATAAATAAATAAAAATATTAATTCTAATTTATAAAAATATTTATTCGACTTTAGCCATAACTAATTGAGTGTCGGTACGCGTGCGGCTCGTAAGACAAGAAAATTTCTTGTGAGACTGATCTGGCTATCAGTAAATATCGGGCATGATCAAATAAGACTACTCGAAGTTGCGTAAATTTTTATGCAATAAAATGAAGCGTACATGTTAAAATGCTCAACTCGGCTCAAACAAGTTTTGATGAATAATCTAGTTTATTAATATGAAAGTTGATGATAGTGAAATTTTACAGGTGGCTACAATTATTACTGTCACCTAGGAGAAATTTGCTGATTTAACTCTATTGTCCCTACCAAAGAGCTTTGTGCTGCAGATTCTTACAGATAGGAAAATAGTGTCAAGCCAATCAGGTAGTTTTGAATCCAGAATCTATCCCCACTTAACTGTCTGATTTCATGCTTTTCAATTTACATATTGAGCCAATTAAGTATCTACATATACAATTTTTTTCCAAAGATGAAAACAAGAAACAAGAAGTCTAAATCTGAGTTACCACTAATAAACTTTACTTTATTTTACCAAACATAGTGTTTTATGTTGTGTCTTTTATTTATGGTTATTGTAAGGTACGTTATATTCTTGTGTTTAAAAAACAGATTCTCATGTTTTTAGTCCAACTTTTCTGTCTGTGTGTATATAGTAAGCCAATATTATACATTAGAATTTGGTTATTGCAAGTCTCAAAGCACCTTTTGATGGGGGTGTTTGTCTAACCTTATCATGTGGGCTTGAGCTTATGTTTAATATGTAGAATACAGCTCATGATGATTAAGCTTAATAAGCTCGTGTTAAGTGTTTGGACAAAGCTTATGATAAAAACAGAAAAAGGTTTATATATATTTAAAAAAAAAGGAGCTAATGAAAACCACCTAATATTATTTTATAAGCCTATCTAAACACTCAAATCAACTTATTTAAGTTACATAATCTAATAAGGTTCTTTATAAGCTAAAATCCTAGAACAAACACCCCCTTAGTAACACAAACTGATCAAAGTTGTTGGTTTGCATTTTTGAGTACCAAACTAAACATTCCACTTTCATTTTCTCATAAAACCAATGCCAGTGAACGAACAAAATTGTTATTGACGAATGCCGCTTTTGTTCATTTGAAACATTTGGATGTTTCTAAGCATATCCGATATCTTTCACCAGCAAGTAGATTCATATTACTCTCAGGACCAGCTGGCAAGTCATTTATTTCCTACATTTGAAGTGTACAACTCTTTTGCGGTCTGATTTGATTTAGTGTCTTTTATGTTTAAAGTTCTATCACCAGAAGCTTGCAAAGGCTCTGTCACATGAGTTTGAAACCAAGCTGCTCATGTTAGACATCGTTGAGTTTTCTGCAAAGGTGATTGATGAGTGTCTAAATACTCATCATTTTTGTACCATCTAGACTGCAAAAACATCTGAAAACACTCAGAAATGCATCAAAATGATGAAAATATCACAAATAAGTGTTTTATGTGTTTTAAATGCAAAAATACCAAAATCAGATGAAAAATGTATCAAGTTTGCATAATTGGCAGCTTTAGTCCCCCAAGTTTCAAAAATTGTCAAAACTAGTCCCTGGTAATTCAAAAACTTGTAAAATGTCATTTAAGGTCCATGGGATTCAAAAGTTGTCAAAATAAACCCTTTAAAGTTTAAAATTTACAAAATGACAACTTTAGTCCCTGAACTTTGAAAAATGTCAAATATAGTCCTTGGTGAATTTTAAAAGTGAAAATAATCAAAAATAAACCTTGTACTATTTATAAATGACAAGAATGGTCCTTATGATAAACTTTGGAGAAATTACAAGTTTGGTCCCTAGAATTACAAAGTTGACAGTTTTGGTCCTTGGAATTATAAAAAATGAAATTTTATGCAATATTGGCCCTTGTACTATTCACATGTTACAAGTTTAACCCTTGTGATGACTTTAGATGAGTTACAGTTTCAGTCCTTTCATTTGCAGAATTTACATAAGTGGTCCTTGTGCTTAAACTAAACCAAACGGACCTATATATTAAACCAAACCCAATATCCACCCAGCCCAATCCAAAGCCCAAACCCGAAATTTAAAATAAAACCGCCAGGCACTGTAGCATCTCCTCTCCCACACCTGTAATCTCAAAACTAGGTGGTTTCACCACCTCACCACCACTTTCCACCTTGCTATCTTATCCCCCCAGCTGTATACCAACCCCCCTCCACCTCCACATACAACCAAATCCCATTAAATGCATAAACCTGCTAAAACCACTTTTCCCGCCAAAATGACATATGGCAATTCTGATGAATCCAATGGTTGGATTGAGGTGGGATATTCTCAGAAGTCGACAAGGGACTTAACAAGATCTTTATAAACAAGAGAGAAGCAATGTGAAGAGTCAAGTAGTGTAATTTTATTTTACTTATGTCGTTTTAAGTTTTTTTAAACTTTCCAGTGTATTTCAAAGCTTTTAAGCATCTTGTTAAGTGATTTCAGTGTAATAAAAATGTATTTCCAGTTTCAATTTCAGTTTGTGTTGATGAATTCAGTTTATGCAATATTTTGTTAAAAATCTCATATAAGTTCAAAGTCAATTGTAGTGGATGATAAGGATTCAAAAGCTCACATAAAGCTCTTATAAAGCTTCTGAAAGCTTTTAGAAACAATAATTTTCAGTTTAAGTTAAAAACTAAAAATACCAAAAAATTCATATAAAATAGCTATAAAATCAAAAATCATTGCACATGGTGAAGGGAACTGAAGTAGGATAATCTTTGGATTGTTCTTGGTTTAGAGGCTTTGTGGAAAGCCATTAGAAGTGATTTTTATAACTGGTTCATGGTCTTTGGCTGGAAAACAGTTGTAAGCTATTTCTAAGAATTTTTGCATTTTACTGTTTAATTAGTTTAAAGCTTTAATCTCTGTGTTTTCATGTTTCTAAGTCATAACTAAATAAAATTATACAATAAAACAGTACACTTGTTATTTACAATTGGTAGTTGCTTTAAAATCTTATTTTCACAATTTCAATAGCTTATCATTTGTTCTTAAGTTTTAATCTTGTACCACTGTTGTTTAAAGATCCTTTACACTTGTTATTTGATAATAAAAAGCCTTGAATCAGTTTCATGGTTTTAATCTGTGTTTAGTTTTGAAAATCACAAAAGTAGTTTGTTAAAGTGGTGTTTGGACTAGTTGTAAAAACTGTGCTTAAGGTAGTTCACACCATTGTTCTTATTTGATACATGTTATATTAGGTAATTATAGTTCAGTCAAACCATAAAAACCATTGCTTATTAGTAAAAAGTCAAAATTAAGTTTAAACCCATATTGTCTGTGAACTGTTGAAAGTTTTGATTACATAATCATCATTATAGCTTTAAAAGTTGTTAAAATAGCTTAAATCAACCTTAGTATAGCTTATTATAACATTTTCAGTCATTAGGATTAATTTAAAGTTCATATTAGTCAACTTAGCTCATTTCTATAAAAAGTCAAAATTTCCTAAATACAGTTTTTGAATAAACTTTAGAATTTTATTGTGTGTTTATTATTAAGTTTTAGCTTATAATCTTCTGGGATAGTAAAATTTATCTGCTTAACTAAATTAGAAAAATATTAGTTCAGTTCTAACTAGCTTATTAACTGCTTATTCTTAGCTTTCTTTTGAACCCCTTCTCAAAAACATGTTCTGTGCATCTGTTGCACCACCACAACAGTGGCCATCACCACCACTTTGGTGGGTCCCACAGGCCACATCAGTGGACCCCAGTGGTGGTTCTTGGTTCCATAGCATTCACCACCCAGCTGACTATCTATTTCAGTCAAGCTTTTGAGCTTAAGCTCTGTGGACCCCACTCCTAGATCAGCCATAATATTGTCCCATTTCTGAAATAAAACTAGTTTAGCCTTGCTTAATTCTTGGCTTAAATTGCTTTTCAGAGGTTTAGTATGGTTGGAATAGGTTAGTATTAAGTAATTATAGCATAACCTAGCTTCTGTGTTCATTTGGTGTCCATTTGTGGACTTTGGCTTATTTTGAAGTGCTTATTAATAAGCAGTTTCACTGCAGCCTCATATTCTTACACATAAGCATATGTTTTTATATTTTTCATAGATTAAGAATAATATTTTAGTATTTTCCTGAATTTTTCAGATTTTTCCATCACTGTTTAGTATTTTTTTCTTATTTAAAACAGTTTTTAATCCTTTTTAAATAGCTTTTAATACAAATAAATCAGAAAAAGTTTTAAAAAATATGTTTTCAATTTTCCTATATTAAGATAAATATAAGAAGCCAAAAAAATATTTTTCCATAATTTTCTTGGTTTAAATAGTATTTTCTAGCATTTTAATTAGTTTTAAATAGTATTAAATTAATAATAAATACATAAAAACTCTAAAAAATATATTTTCAGTTTTAAAATAAGTTTTATCATATTTTAGATTTTTCTAAGTTATAATTTCATTTTTCTAGGTTAATTTTGTATTTTCTTATATTTTAGTGCATTTTAAATACTTAATAAATAGTTTTTAATTAATAATAATTAAATAAATAGTTTTAAAAATAATTTTCTTTTTCTAATAATTTTATTTTATTATTAGGATTGTAAAAATATCATTTTCATATTTGTAGGCCTTTTATTTCTTAAAACTCACGTTTTATTTTGTACGTTTACGTAATTTTATTTAAACGTACGTTTTAGGTTTTAAACGTTCATCAATTTTAAAATAGTGATAGCGTTTATTTAATATATTTTAGCTTTTTAATTTTCTTTAATTTGCATTTAAGCCCCTGTAATTTATAAAACTTTTTCTTTAGGCATAAATATTCCAAAATCCTTACTGATCACTATCCTTAGTGATTATTCGACATCTGTCTGTGTTAAACACCATTCATCTTCCGTGGGACTTAACGACCCAGGAATCCACTATATTCCTCTGATCTTAATTGCATTTGCCTTCTGAGCTGTTTTAAGTTTGTTACGGTTGACCATTCACAAGTGGTCAGCTTGAGTGATTAAACTTGACCGTTTGGAAGCGAATCAGTGATTCTCAGACAAATAACCTTGTTTTTTTAACTCGAAATGTAGTATTTTGTACTAATTTATGGTATCTGTATACAGATACAAAACAAGTATGGTGCGTTTAAGAAAAACTCATACTCGGTAAGTATAACATATTTTCTCCATAAGCGTAGCTCTTATATATGGAAGTATGTGAGTAAACATTGTGTCATGAATGCTTGTAAGATTGATTGCAAATTGGATATAAGTCATGGATTAAAATTTTGAAAACTATTTTTGAACATGATAATGATGCAGATGTTTAGTTGTGTAGTCTGTCAAAAGATCTATCTCTGACATGGCTTTGCAAGAACTCGACGAGGGTGTGAGCAACTATCCTTTTGATGTGACAGTTTTATTGCAAAAACTCTACAAGGTAAACCATAAATGCCACTCGTTGCTTATAATGTCGACTCATGGCTTATAATGTCGCTCAATGTAGCATTTAACTTAAACTACTTTTCAGGTTTTAGTCTCTTTCTTTAAAACCAATGGCATCATTCTCTATATAAAGGATATAAAGAGGTTTCTAAAATCACCACGAACATATGAATGGTTCGATGAATTGTTGAAGATACTATCAGGGTCCACATTAGTTCTTGGGTCACGGATTTTGGAAAGTGGAAGTGTGAATGAGAAGCTCAGTTGCTTATTTCCTTACGATATTGTAATTAAACCACCTGAAGACATGCCTCATCTCAAACATTGGAACGAACAATTGGAAGAGCAAAAGAATTTTATTTCCTTTTTTCTATATATAGTTAATGTAAGTAAAACTGATTACATTGAAATACAACCGAAATAAACGTGTTTTGGAATTACATTACGTTATTTGCTTATATGATCACAGGTAATAGGGAACATTATAGCGCCATCTATGAAGAATTGGCCTAAAAACGTCGTTACTTGGATTCTTTATAACAATATCGCTGACCTTATTATGACTGGATAAACATTTTAAAGGTCAAGTAATGACAGGATGGTAGGATTTATGCAAGCAGGTGAATGAACATTTAATTTGTTTCCTTGATTTAGCTATATATCAAGACTAATATTATTGGGTTGTTTAATTTTTTCAGTCAAAGACTTGTGAAAATAACCCAACTGCACCTCCAGTAAAATAGCACGCATGTGTTTCAGTTTCACTTTGGTACGGGAAGTACAACCAAATGTCGATATTACATCTTAGACAAGACCATGGATGAAAACCCAATGCTGCTTTGTCACACCCCCAAATTACCTGTTTTGCAGCGGAATGGAATTCCTGGGGATTGACTGTCATAGCATCACAATCACAGTTATATTGAACGACCTAAAGTGTCGTTTGAAAAGAACATCGTTTGATTTAATAAAACAATCAGAGTTACAAAGTATAGGTCCCAAATGAAAATCAACTTGTGCGGAAATAAGTTTGTTACAATTCAAACGATGTTTTAAAGTGCATAAATCCCATGAGAGACGCGTCGTCACCACGACTCTATGATAAGTCCACATGCATGCCATGAAGTGTATGCCTTAGATACCTGAGATAAAACATGCTAAAAGTGTCAACACAAAGGTTGAGTGAGTTCATAGAGTTTGTGTTGAAATGTAAAGACTTTCAAAATCGTTTATGCAGCAAAGGCATTGTAAATCCACTCAGTTCCAAGTTCCGCCCATACAAAACTTGCAACCTGTGTGTTCACAACCCACTGCCAAAAGGTGCATAGTTTATGTTCAAACACATGATGTCAAATGAATTCACAATAGTACCTAACTCGACGTAGAACAATAACACATAATCAATAGTACATGACTTAATTTATCAGTAGTCATCTGATTTAGAACATTATACGACGATGTATCAGTAGTCAACTGACATAATTATACCAAGACATTTAGTTCAATGAAAATCCCAAGACATTCAGCTCAATGATGTTCCCAAGACATTTAGCTCAATAATAATCCCAAGACATTCAACTCAATGATAATCCCAAGACATTTAGTTCAATGATAATCCCAAGACATTTAGCTCAATAATTTTTGATATAGAATATGACTAAACATTCAGTTCAGATAAACATATAGTTTGCAAATAATCATGATTGTCATAAAAATAGTTGAGCATGTATCTCCCCCAAAAGTAATTCAAAACATATAAAAGTAGGGGCTACGAAACTCACTTGGACAATGATGCGATGGCAAAAGTGAGTACACCGAAATGTAGCGTGAATCTCGAAACTGACCTATTATGAATGATATGATATGTAATAAGTCATGATGTAATGTTATGCATGCAATTCGTATGTTATTTATACCACTTGTGAATTTTAAAAATAATACTCTTCGTCGAAAAATACTCTTTTGACGTCTTGACCATTCTTAAATTACTTTGCAAGTATTTACGTCAAAATGACATCCTACAATAGTTTCTTAATGATTTATTATGAAATTATAACTTTTCGTCGTAAAATAATGTCGTTGGAAAATTCGTGAAAGTGACTAAAATGGCCTCGAAATGCTAGTCGTAAAATGGTGCACGTCGAGAGTTAGGAAACGAACTCAACGGTTTTGGGAAGTTTGTATCATTATCTCAAAGTTTTAGTATTTAAGTTTTCATCCTAGAGGTCTCGTTCATAGAGAAAAATATAGGTTAAGTATGGTGATTTTGTCCAAAATATAGTTTAAATGTGAATTTCGGCAAAGTTTAAGCAACCGTAGTTAATTCATTACAACTCCGCTAAGCAAACGGTCGGACATTTTGGAAAATATGTTTGGTGAACTCGCTTTTACTAAAAGACATCACTTTATAAAAAGTTCTACGTCAACGTTAAAAATAGCCTTCAATATGGTCACTTGTTTACCGTAACACTTGTCTAATAGAAATATATTAGTTTTTCTTATATAATAAAGTTACGGCAATTTTGTGTAAACGTGTATAGTTTAAGTTCTACAAATCCGTTTTCTACGTATTATACGTCCTTAGCTTCGTATCAAAGTATACTAATATATTTTTGATAAGTCGAAATAATTTATAACGCTTAAGACTCGTTTTTGACTCGTACAAGCTAGAATTAACATGCTGAAATTTCAGGATATATATATTTCGTCGTCAAACTTGAAAATTTCATATCTTCTTCGTTATAGCTCCGTTTTAATCCGTTCAAGCGGCCACGTTTTCGTTTTAAAGTGTATTTTCTAAATATCTAGCCCAAAATATTATACCCACTGTCGGATTTTCCCAGAATTAAAAATATGGACAGACCCTATTTAAAACGTGTCGAAATGAGTTTTTCTCGCGCCAAACCTATTCTAACCCATTCAAAACAACTCTGAAGCTATTCTAATCCTACCATACACCTTCTTAGGGTGTCATGGGTTCCTAGACATCACCAAAACTAATATATAACGAGTAATTATAGGATGGATTATAAATATATAAAACACTTAAAAACCTTAAAAAGTGGTATAAACATCACATAACTTGCATGTTTCTCAAATAAAATGATATGACCATAACAATGAATGTGAAATAACAACATGAATATGAATGCTTACAAGAAATATGATGAGGTTTAAGGACAATGGGTTTTTTCCTAATCACTTGAGGTTTTTATTGCAAAACCTATACAACAAGTGATTCTAGAGTTTATAAAACCTTGTCTTGAAAAATTTTTGATGCTTCCACCTAGGTCCTTGTGGCTGCCGAATTTTGGAGAGGAAGAGAGAAAAGAGAAGATAGGATTTGATCTTGTATTTGCAAGAATGAAGTGAAATATGTTATAATATAATAAGTTGGTAAAAGTTTGAAAATATCTCTAGACAAGATCCTCAATTTTAGGGGAGTTGATGGGTTGGCTAGTGTTTATTTTTTTTTTTTTATTTATTATTATTTTTTTTTTTTATGTATATAATTGTGTAAGTAAAATAATTTAAGTAAAGATAACTTGTAACTTGTATATACATTTGAGTATTTAGGGTAGAGTTGGCTAAAAATAAATTTTAAGGGATCAAAGTAAAATATATTGAGGTCATAAAAATTGTAAAAATACCTTTCTTGTAAAATTTGAGTGAAATAATAATTATCGTGTAGTTTTTAAGAAAACCGTCGTAATAATATAAATTTAACAATTTATATACAAATTAAATTTAAAACACTGGGTAAACTCATAATATTATTTTTATAAACTTAATGTAAGTATAAAAATATATCGGGATAATTTTTGGAAGTATCGGATTAAATGTTCAAAATAATAACTTACGCGATAGCGTTTATTTAATATGAAATTATTCGTTAAATGTGAAATGCAAATTCATGAATGAACTAACATGATGGAAATGATGTTAATGAAATGTAGACTAAACCTAGTCTATATGAAATGTCCTTGATGATATGATCATGAATTCGCCGCTAAACCATTAAGGTTACGCGAATTTGGAACACGTAAACCTAGTTTACGATAAATGATGAAATAGTGAAACATGAATTGTTTTGAGAAATGACCTGAAATTGCGAGTTGTCACATTCGCCCATCCAAAAAGGAATTCAGTCCCTGAATTCAGTTCGTGTTAGTCTATCGAATTTTTGAGTTTATGATGAATATCGAGGAGAGAAGACATGGAGAAATGTCGTTACAGTTATCGATGATTGAGAGTGTATAAAACATCGTAGTAAAGAAAATATTGGATGAATCTCCCATGAGTAACACTTTGACTTTGGAATATGTGAACATTTTGCTTGCACTAAGATTTATAAATAACTGCTCCCAACATAACATGATCCCTCCAGAATTAGACATAGTTAGCTAGGCTATGTATAATTAAGGAACGATGATGTGACGTTCGGTTTAGTTGTTATAACTCTCGATGTTTACAAAGATTTAATCTGTGTCGTTAAAATGATAGTTAAAGTAAAAGGAATTAAAATTCTCGTGAGTAATAACAAATCGAAAAGAAAATAAAGTACGATAGATGAGAATATTTTACAACGAGTGGTTTATCAAACAGAATACATCTTAAGTAATAAAGATTCGAATACGATGGAAGACATAAACTTAGTACGACATAGTACATAAGGAAAATAAGACTGTTAGTTTCCGAACTTCTTCAGTCTTCCGCGTCGTTGATACCTTGACGAGCTTCTCCTCCTCCTAACATGTATGCATTCCCATGAGCACCTTCAACTTATTGACCTTGGTTTTGAGGACATTGATTCCGATAGTGTCCTTGTTCCCCACATCCGAAGCATGTGACTACGGCTTTACCTCTACAATCCCTGGCTAGGTGTCCCGATTTTTGGCACTTGTGGCACTTGGCAGGGCAAGGACCCGAGTGATGAAAATTACATCGATTACATAGTGGGTGTGTTCCAGCATAACCTCTGCCTTCTATTGGTGCAGCGACATAAACCATTGCAGCTTCTTGCCTTCTATTTTGTTGTTGATGATGGTTAGTGTTACGGTTTTGGTTGTTGTTGTTATAACCTCCTTGGTCGTTTTCCCATTTCCTTTTGTTGTTGTTGATTTGGTTATCGTCGTTGTTGTTATTGTGGTTTCGGTTGGTGTTGGTGATATTTCCTCTCTTTACTACTTGTGCCATAAGCTTCTGAGTCACTCTAATAGATTCCTCAATCGTTTGTGGGTCAAAAGAAGTCACGTCACCTTGAATAATCTCGGGAAGTCCTTCAATGAAAGCCTCCAGTAGCTTCTCGTTATCCGAAACCATAGATGGGCATAACACGGCCAATTCTTGGAACCTCCGAATGTAAGCATCAATATCATACCCAATAGTTACCAACTCATAGAATTCGGTCTCCAACTTCTTCACCTCTGTACGCGGACAAAACTTCTTTGTTACCAAACCTTTGAATTGCTCCCAAGTGAGCTTGAAAGCATTTTCCATTCCCATCGGCTGAGCATAAGAGTTCCACCACGACAACGCCCCATCAAGTAGTGTACTCGTAGCAAACTTAACCTTGCTATCATCCGGGCAATTACATAACAAAAACACGGACTCCATTTTCTCGAACCATCTAACCATGGCAGTGGCCCCTTCGGTACCCCTAAACTTAGTGGGATCTCCACTTTTGAAATCCTTATACGAACAGCTTCTAACTCCGGACCCTCCTGCATTTCCTGCAGCAGCAGCAAGTTTAGCGGCTTCGGCAACAGCCGCGGCCTCAGCAGCCACCGTTTCCCTTTCAGTCCTTAAAGCATCGGCTATGCTATCCCTTATCAACTTTTGAATAGCCGCTTGTGTCAATTCGGGTGCAGCTTTCTTCGGCGCCATATCTTCTTCAAAATAAAAGGAAAGGTGAGATGTAGCAAAATCCGATGTCAATAATAAACGCTCCAAAGAGATGTGATAAGAAATGATAAGTTTGAGGTTATTTTTCAAAATGATCGACGATTTCCTAAGAAATGGGTTATGAGGTGTTGTAAGTGCTTCAAATGTATGGTGGTTTAGTGACTTAGTGTGTGAATAACGTGTAACTCGACATGTTAGTGGTGAAACAAAGGAGTGAGAGTGACTTTGCCGTACTTAAAGGTTTTGTCTCGGCATTCGACGTTATCGGTAATGAATCAACTGATGTTAAAATCATGATAGGGAATGACAAGGCATTCTCCACATTAGAGTATGAGGAAAGGATAATGGGATGGGTATTTGAAGGCATCCATGTGACAATCGATTTGAAATGAAAGTAAATAACTCGCAAAATGTACGTATAAACCACATGTAAAGTGAATATGCACTTATGATGAAATGATGAGATGCTATGATGATGTAGTTATAGTCTAGGGTCAATGATGCAACCTAGTTCTCTATAACCGAAGCTCTGATGCCATTCTGTCACACCCCCAAATTACCTGTTTTGCAGCGGAATGGAATTCCTGGGGATTGACTGTCATAGCATCACGATCACAGTTATATTGAACGACCTAAAGTGTCGTTTGGAAAACACATCGTTTGATTTAATAAAACAATCAGAGTTTACAAAGTGTAGGTCCCAAATGAAAATCAACTTGTGCGGAAATAAGTTTGTTACAATTCAAACGATGTTTTAAAGTGCATAAATCCATAAGAGACGCGTCGTCACCACGACTCTATGATAAGTCCTTATGCATGCCATGAAATGAATGCCTTAGATACATGAGATAAAACATGCTTAAAAAGGTCAACACAAAGGTTGAGTGAAATCCATAGGTTTAATTAATTCGTTTGAACACAATATTCGTAGTGTGAGTTAAATTGATTCACACTCATCGTTGAAAACAAAACAGCATTTATTTCACTAAGTTCATGACAACCAAAGCGTAAACATCGCACCAATAGAAATTGGTAATCATCATTTCATCGCAGCCCTAATAGGTAAACTTGCCAATTTACCTTAATGATTCAAATATAGTGCGTTCGATTTCCTCTAACTGGGTCAATAAGAACGGGAGTGTTAATTCCAATAGGCCTATTCACAATATTCGCGCTCACTCGCAAGTGACTAATGGTGCATGATGTAGGGACTTCAAACATGGCAATTGATTACTTAGTGATAATAAAACATTTGGATATAGCATACAGTTCAAAGCATTTGTGTTCGGTTCAAAATAGTTGAGCATGTATCTCCCCCAAGAGTTTGTAAAACAATTAAATAATAGAAAGTGGGGCTATGAACTCACCTGTTGCAATGATTATGATGACAAAAGTGGATACACTGAAATGCAGCGTGAATCTCGAAAATGACCTATTATGAATGATATGATACGTAATGAGTTATGATGTAATGTTATGCATGCAATTCGTATGTTATTTATACCACTTGTGAATTTTGAAAATAATACTCTTCGTCGAAAAATACTCCTTTTGACGTCTTGACCATTCTTAAATTACTTTGCAAGTATTTACGTCAAAATGTCATCCTACAATAGTTTCTTAATGATTTATTATGAAATTATAACTTTTCGTCGTAAAATAATGTCGTTGGAAAATTCGTGAAAGTGACTAAAATGGCCTCGAAACGCTAGTCGTAAAATGGTGCACGTCGAGAGTTAGGAAACGAACTCAACGGTTTTGGGAAGTTTGTATCATTATCTCAAAGTTTTAGTATTTAAGTTTTCATCCTAGAGGTCTCGTTCATAGAGAAAAATATAGGTTAAGTATGGTGATTTTGTCCAAAATATAGTTTAAATGTGAATTTCGGCAAAGTTTAAGCAACCGTAGTTAATTCATTACAACTCCGCTAAGCAAACGGTCGGACATTTTGGAAAATATGTTTGGTGAACTCGCTTTTACTAAAAGACATCACTTTATAAAAAGTTCTACGTCAACGTTAAAAATAGCCTTCAATATGGTCACTTGTTTACCGTAACACTTGTCTATAGAAATATATTAGTTTTTCTTATATAATAAAGTTACGGCAATTTTGTGTAAACGTGTATAGTTTAAGTTCTACAAATCCGTTTTCTACGTATTATACGTCCTTAGCTTCGTATCAAAGTATACTAATATATTTTTGATAAGTCGAAATAATTTATAACGCTTAAGACTCGTTTTTGACTCGTACAAGCTAGAATTAACATGCTGAAATTTCAGGATATATATATTTCGTCGTCAAACTTGAAAAATTCATATCTTCTTCGTTATAGCTCCGTTTTAATCCGTTCAAGCGGCCACGTTTTCGTTTTAAAGTGTATTTTCTAAATATCTAGCCCAAAATATTATACCCACTGTCGGATTTTCCCATAATTAAAAATATGGACAGACCCTATTTAAAACGTGTCGAAATGAGTTTTTCTCGCGCCAAACCTATTCTAACCCATTCAAAACAACTCCGAAGCTATTCTAATCCTACCATACACCTTCTTAGGGTGTCATGGGTTCCTAGACATCACCAAAACTAATATATAACAAGGAGTAATTATAGGATGGATTATAAATATATAAAACACTTAAAAATCTTAAAAAGTGGTATAAACATCACATAACTTGCATGTTTCTCAAATAAAATGATATGACCATAACAATGAATGTGAAATAACAACATGAATATGAATGCTTACAAGAAATATGATGAGGTTTAAGGACAATGGGTTTTTTCCTAATCACTTGAGGTTTTTATTGCAAAACCTATACAACAAGTGATTCTAGAGTTTATAAAACCTTGTCTTGAAAATTTTTTGATGCTTCCACCTAGGTCCTTGTGGCTGCCGAATTTTGGAGAGGAAGAGAGAAAAGAGAAGATAGGATTTGATCTTGTATTTGCAAGAATGAAGTGAAATATGTTATAATATAATAAGTTGGTAAAAGTTTGAAAATATCTCTAGACAAGATCCTCAATTTTAGGGGAGTTGATGGGTTGGCTAGTTTTTTTTTTTTTTTTTTTTTTTTTTTTTTTTTTTTTTTTTTTTTTTTCTGTATATAATTGTGTAAGTAAAATAATTTAAGTAAAGATAACTTGTAACTTGTATATACATTTGAGTATTTAGGGTAGAGTTGGCTAAAAATAAATTTTAAGGGATCAAAGTAAAATATATTGAGGTCATAAAAATTGTAAAAATACCTTTCTTCTAAAATTTGAGTGAAATAATAATTATCGTGTAGTTTTTAAGAAAACCGTCGTAATAATATAAATTTAACAATTTATATACAAATTAAATTTAAAACACTGGGTAAACTCATAATATTATTTTTATAAACTTAATGTAAGTATAAAAATATATCGGGATAATTTTTGGAAGTATCGGATTAAATGTTCAAAATAATAACTTACGCGATAGCGTTTATTTAATATGAAATTATTCGTTAAATGTGAAATGCAAATTAATGAATGAACTAACATGATGGAAATGATGTTAATGAAATGTAGACTAAACCTAGTCTATATGAAATGTCCTTGATGATATGATCATGAATTCGCCGCTAAACCATTAAGGTTACGCGAATTTGGAACATGTAAACCTAGTTTACGATAAATGATGAAATAGTGAAACATGAATTGTTTTGAGAAATGACCTGAAATTGCGAGTTGTCACATTTAACTACAAATTTTGTAAATAAACGAACATCTAGAAAGGAGCTAGAAATTACATAGAATATTTTAACTAAGGTTTTCAAGATCGAGATCCTACCTATGATCGTTTTCGTCTTTGCAAGATCGAAATCGTAAAATCGGATCGAGATCTTAAAATCCTACTATAATGTTATTTCTTAATAGTTTTTGTAATATTATACAAATTCACAAATTATTATACATTATGAACACAAAATACTATGAATGTTTTATAATAATATTGTCCTAAATTATCATTATGAAATGTTTAAAAAGATTAACATGCTGCTTTTTGAATTTTACTAAAAAAAAAACCCATAAATTTGTAGTTTTTTAGTTTGTAATCCGAGAAAAGTAAGATCGGATCGGATTAGATCTTAAGATCGTATGGTCAAGATCGGGATCCTATAAGATCTTAAGCTTGCAAAGATCCTATGTAGGACCCAGATTGTTTTTGCTTTGCAGTATCGTAAAATCGTAAGATCCTAAGATCAAGATAGGGATCCTGACAACTGTGACTTTAACCAATCATTCCAACTATGAATCTTAGCACCTCTATACTTAATACAAGAAAAAGAAAACAAACTAATATAATAAAAAAATATCACTTCTCCGCATGGATTAGGAATTGAAGACGATATTGTTTCGATACCGCCAAATAGTCCAAAGCAACGTAGCAGAGATGACACACATGCGATCTCTTTTATCATTCGAGACGGACCAATTGTTCAACCACTTGTACCAATATGAAAACGAAACAAGATGAGGCACAACCCCATCACACCAAACTCGAACACGATGCGACACTTGAACAGCTGTATCGCATGGAAAAAAGATGTGGTCATTTGATTCTACATTACCTGCGCAGATCGGACAAGCCATGTCTTGAATCTCCATGCCACGAAGAGAAAGGTTCAAGCGATGAGGGAGATGATCCAAAATCAAACGTCATATAAACACATTTACTTTCTGTGGAATCATTTTGTGGCACCTAGTATTTGGCGTCATAGATGGAAGATAACAATCATCAATGTGTCTCCTAGTAGAACCTATTGAAAAATTGTCGTCTTCGGAAATCTCCCATATGCACGAATCCGATTAAGAACCCACCTGCACATTACCAATCTCCAAGAACAAGTTTGTAAATGATGTTAAATTCTGATCACCAATAATCTGTCTACTCTAATCCCATGTCCACTCACCGTTACTTATACGATCACGAACAAGACAATCTTTATTATTTGCCAAACGAAACAATCTGTTGTACCGAGACTCCAACAAATTATCCCTTACCCAAATATCTTTCCAAAACCGGATCATCGATCCACATCCGACCTTGAACAGTAATGTTCCATGAGGAATAACATTACTCAAATGAAGATGGTTGATAGAACCTACAATCGAGCCCATATACCTTTAATTTTATAGCCACTTTGATTGAAACCTGCATCTTCCTCGTGCATCGATTTGATCAATCTAACCCACAAAGCATTTGGATTTGTAACCAACCTCCAACACCATTTTTTTAAGAGATCAAGGTTAAAAGCTTTTAAACTTCCGATACCTAAACCTCGTTTATCATGAGATGCCAAATCATTAACATGTTCTAACCATGCGATTTTTTTAGAATATTGATTACCACCCCAGAAAAACAATGCCCACATACTTTCTAATTTATTAAGAATGGATTCAGGAGCCTTGTATAGACATATAAAATATCCCGAGGCTACCTAAAATAGATTTAAGAAGGGTTAAGCGGCCTCCACTGGACAGTAAAATAACCTGCCAGGAAGAAAGTTTGGCTTGAAACCGGTCAAGTAACTTGTTCCAATTAGCCGCATGATTCATGTTTGCACCTATTGGAAGTCCAAGGTAAACAAATGGAAAGACAAGAATTAGGTTTATAAAATAAAAAGATTTATAAATTAATAGCATTATATTACTACTAATAGACTTTTAAAAAAGTTCATCATAGTGGATGAACTAATGTATTATATTTTATAGGGAGAATTACCTCGATATCCTTAAAAACCTTAAAAATTACATTGATATCCTTACAAAATTTATAATTACGTCAATATCCTCTCAAAACTTCAAAATACTAATTTATATCCAAACTGATAATGAATTGCAATTAAATGTCTTTTCAATCTTGAAGTTTTGTCTAACTATTAGTTAATATGTTATATTACGGCCCCTTCCCGCGCCTTTATTTAGTAATTAGTGTTGGAAAATTTAGTGCACTTGTGGGATTAGTTCACACCTTGTAATGGGTTAGGAGGTACGGAGTGTACACCCATAAGGTCCGTGAACACCCTGACTCATATAGTGGTTTGTATTGGTAGTACTGGTGAAAGTACTGCTTGGTGAAAGTACTGCTGGTGAAAGTACTGCTTGTGGAAAGTACTGCTTGTGGTTTCCACTGATAAGCAGTGCTTACACTGATAGGCAGTATTTCCACTGATAGCACTGTGAAAGTACTGATGCTATGAAAGTACTGATAAGCAGTGTTTCCACTGATAGGCTGTATTTCCACTGTAAGTGAAAGTACTGCTAGTGGAAAGTACTGCTTATGGAAAGTACTACTAAATGGCAGTTACAACTTCTTTATGACCACGTTTAATTGGTCATGTAACCACTAACGGCTATAATGGGGATAATTATGAGGCTATTAATGGGCCGATTAATACTCATAATTCCATTTGAATAGCTCAAGAGTAACCTCCTATATATAGGAGATCTGAACATGCATGAGGGATACACAGAAAACGATAAACACTTATTAGCGAAAGGGTTATAGAATTGTGCCTAATTCTCTAACTGCATTTGGTCTTATCCCAAGTAGATATTCGTGATACCCAGGCATTAGGGTCGAATAGTTTACTTTGGAAAGTGATCACACGATTCCAAGTGATATCCGGTAACCACCAAGTGGTATTGCTACTGTCATTGATTGTCTTAACCCTGTTCTGGGAAATAACCACCAACAATCAAAGTAAACTATTTAGTGATAATCAATGGCAACTGCTGCAATGAAACACATGGCTTCAAACTTTGCTAAGCTGGACAAGTTTGAAGGGGTGGACTTTAGGAGGTGGCAGAAGAAGATGCACTTCTTGCTGTCAAGCATGAGTGTGGTCTATGTGCTGACTACTCCAATTCCTGATGATGGTGATGATGCTACTGTGGAGCAGATCAGGAGGAGGAGCAAGTGGGAGAATGATGACTACATATGCAGAGGTCTTATTCTGAATGGTATGTCTGATTCTTTGTTTGATATTTATCAGAACTTTGAATCTTCCAAAGAACTGTGGGATTCCTTGGATGCCAAATATATGGCCGAGGATGCATCAAGTAAGAAGTTCCTTGTTAGTAATTTCACAAATTACAAAATGACTGATTCAAGACCAGTTATGGAACAATACAATGAACTTCTTGGAATACTTGGAAGGTTTACACAACACCAAATGAACATGGATGAGGCTATCAAAGTCTCTTGTGTCATTGACAAACTCCCTCCTTCATGGAAAGATTTCAAGCATACCTTGAAACATATAAAGGAGGAGTTAACTCTTGTTGAGTTGGGCAGTCATCTGCACATTGAGGAATCTCTCAAAGTGCAGGATAATGACAAGCCAAAGAGTGGCAATGCTGCTGGACCATCTGTTGTCAATATGGTGGAGCATAACAACTCCACCAGGTACAATGACAACAAAGGCAAACGCAAATTTCATGATAACACAAGGGCAGATCCTAACAAGAAGGCAACACCTACTTGTTGGAAATGTGGCAAGACTGGTCACATTAAAAGGGACTGCAAGGGTGTTAAAGTTGGTGGTAAAGCCAATGGATCAGGCACTAATGGTTCAGGGAGTGGTGGTTCAGCCAACTCACTGAAAGGTCAGAATATGTTTAATAAGTCTTTTCAGATTTATTATGTTACATATGTATCTGAATCTTTTTATGTGCAGGATGATGATGTTGCGTGGTGGGTTGACTCTGGTGCAACAGTTCGTGTGTGTAAAGATAGAAGCTGGTTCAAGACTTATGAGTCACTGAATGATGGTTCTATTCTTCACATGGGAAATGAGTCAACAGCCTTGGTGCATGGTCGTGGTTGTGTAGATCTTAGGTTTAGTTCAGGAAAGATTGTAACTTTGTTTGATGTTATTCATGTTCCTGATATTAGGAAGAACTTGGTTTCAAGTAGTATTTTGAATAATCATGGTTATAAACAAGTTATTGAATCTGATAAATTTGTGCTTTCTAAGCATGGTGTTTTTATTGGTTTTGGTTATTTATGTAATCAAATGTTTAGGCTTAATATTTCTACTGACAATGTTAATTCAGCTTTTGTGACCACAACTGACACTGATTCTAGCCTATGGCATGCAAGACTTGGCCATGTACATTATAAAAGAATGCAAGATATGTCTAGGGATGGTATAATCCCTGCTTTTGACATGGACACTGAAAAGTGTAAAACTTGCATGTTGACCAAGATAACCAAGAAACCCTTTCAGGGTGTTAGTCGTGAGACTAAGATCTTGGAGCTTATTCACAGTGACCTGTGTGATATGCATGCCACTCCTTCTTTGGGGAATAAGAAGTACTTTGTGACATTTATTGATGATGCTTCTAGATTTTGTTATGTCTATTTATTACATACCAAGGATGAAGCATTAGATAAATTCAAAGTGTTTAAAACAGAAGTTGAATTACAACTTGGGTCTTTGATCAAAAGATTAAGGACTGATAGGGGAGGTGAGTACATGGATACTCAGTACTTTCAGTCTGTTGGTATTATCCATGAAACTACTGCTCCCTATACTCCTCAGCAAAATGGTATTTCTGAAAGGAAAAACAGGGTGCTGAAGGAGATGGTTAATTCCATGTTGTCCTATTCAGGACTGAGTCAAGGGTTCTGGGGTGAAGCTATGTTAACAGCTTGCTATTTATTAAATAGGGTTCCAAATAAAAGGAACAAGGTTACCCCTTATGAACTCTGGACTAAAAGGAAACCCAACCTGAATTATCTCAAGGTTTGGGGTTGTAGGGCTGTTGTAAGACTCCCTGATCCAAAGCAAAAGACTTTGGGTGAAAGAGGCATTGACTGCATCTTTGTTGGATATGCTAAGCATTCCAAGGCTTTTAGGTTCTATGTTATTGAACCTAATGAACATGTTTCAGTTAACTCAATAATTGAATCAAGGGATGCAGATTTTGATGAGTATAGATTCTCATCAGTCCCTAGACCAAGTCAGAGGATTCCTAATGGAACTCATGACACTGGTGTATCAGAGGTCCCTGATGGTGAACCATCAGTGGTCCCTGATGAGGTTGTGGTTCAGCAACCTGAACTTGTGCTCAGGAAGAGCAAAAGGGTCAGAACTCCAAAGTCATTTGGATCTGAGTTTCAACTATACTTAGTTGAAGGTACTAGGGATGAGGTCTCAGACCAATACTCCTATTGCTTCATTGTTGAGGATGACCCCAAAACATTTGAAGAAGCAATGAAGTCCCAGGATATTGCTTTCTGGAAAGAAGCAATTAATGATGAGATGGATTCCATCATGGGCAACAACACTTGGGTGTTGGTTGATCTACCACCAGGTTGCAAACCTCTGGGTTGCAAATGGATTTTCAAAAGGAAAATGAAGGTAGATGGAACTATTGAAAAGTTCAAGGCTAGATTAGTTATTCAGGGCTTTAAACAAAAGTCAGGAATAGACTATTTTGATACTTATGCCCCTGTGGCTCGTATCAGTACTATAAGACTGTTGATTGCTATGGCATCTATTCACAATCTGGTTATTCATCAGATGGATGTGAAAACAGCTTTCTTGAATGGTGAATTGGAAGAGGAGGTTTATATGAACCAACCTCAGGGCTTCATCATGCCTGGCAATGAAAACAAGGTGTGTAAACTGATTAAGTCTCTTTATGGACTTAAGCAGGCACCTAAGCAATGGCATCAAAAGTTTGATGAAGTGGTTTTGTCTAGTGGTTATGTTCTTAACCAAGCTGACAAATGTGTATATAGCAAATTTGATGAATCTGGTAAAGGAGTCATCATTTGTCTATATGTTGATGACATGTTGATCTTTGGCACTGACCAAAATCAGGTTGACCTGACAAAGGAATTTTTGTCATCAAGGTTCTCCATGAAAGACATGGGGGAGGCTGATGTTATCCTTGGTATAAGGATTAAACATGAAAGTAATAGAATTTCTATCTCTCAGTCTCATTATATTGAGAAGGTACTGAGGAAATTCAATTACTTTGATTGTACTCCAGTGAGTACACCTATGGATACTAGTGAGAAGCTGATGCCTAATCATGGCAAGGCTGTATCTCAACTTGAGTATTCTAGGGTAATTGGCTGCCTGATGTTTGCCATGACTTGTACAAGGCCTGATATTGGTTTTGCAGTGGGAAAATTAAGCAGGTATACTAGTAATCCTAGTGCTCATCACTGGCAAGCAGTTCAGAGGGTACTGAAGTATTTGAAGAGAACTATGGATTATAGTCTCTCATATACTGGTTACCCATCAGTGTTGGAAGGTTACACTGATGCAAGTTGGATCAGTAACACTGAAGACAATTCGTCTACCAGTGGCTGGGTATTCCTACTTGGTGGAGGTGCAATTTCTTGGGCATCCAAGAAGCAAACTTGCATCACCAGTTCAACAATGGAATCTGAATTTGTGGCTCTAGCAGCTGCTGGTAAAGAAGCTGAATGGTTGAAAAACTTGCTTCTTGAGATTCCATTGTGGCCTAAACCTATAGCACCTATTTCTATCCGGTGTGATAGTGCAGCTACATTGGCTAAGGCTTATAGCCAGATGTACAATGGTAAGTCTAGACACTTAGGTGTCAGGCATAGCATGATTCGTGAGCTTATCATGAATGGGGTGGTATCTATAGAGTTTGTGAGATCTCAACAGAACTTAGCTGATCACTTGACGAAGGGCCTGGCTAGAGACTTGGTTATAAAGTCTGCTAAAGGGATGGGTTTAAGTCCAACTTAGTCACTGAATGCTAGGACACCCAACTCCCTCCTGAGGAAACTTAGGAGCTGAGTTCAATGTGGAAAGCTGAACATTCAGTGGACTGGAGCACATGTTTTATTTACATCCCAAGGTTGTGCTCAGAACCTGCTGAAAGGAGGATGAAGTCTTTACTTCTTAATGGTTAATTTTCTTTGAAAAAGTGCTTGGCAGGAGCATGACTAAAGAGGAACCACCTATGTAAATGTTGAAGTTTTGCCGCTTCAGGAAGCTTTGGACTTTTAGCTTTTACAATATTTATGAATTTGGATATGGACACATGGCTTGTATAGTGTCAGGAGCTTTTAAGTGTTTGAAAACTTGTGTGTATTTTATCTTCAGGTATTCAAATGGGTTGAAGGGTTCAATTCTTAGAACACCCTGATTCTCGAATATTTGAACGTGTAATTTACTAAGATGGAAATTCAATCCTCAGGACATTTTCGTTTATGCACATGTTTTGCTTGATGTTTATTTTTCATGCAAAGGAAGTGAACTAAATTTGGGGAGGATTGTTGGAAAATTTAGTGCACTTGTGGGATTAGTTCACACCTTGTAATGGGTTAGGAGGTACGGAGTGTACACCCATAAGGTCCGTGAACACCCTGACTCATATAGTGGTTTGTATTGGTAGTACTGGTGAAAGTACTGCTTGGTGAAAGTACTGCTGGTGAAAGTACTGCTTGTGGAAAGTACTGCTTGTGGTTTCCACTGATAAGCAGTGCTTACACTGATAGGCAGTATTTCCACTGATAGCAATGTGAAAGTACTGATGCTATGAAAGTACTGATAAGCAGTGTTTCCACTGATAGGCTGTATTTCCACTGTAAGTGAAAGTACTGCTAGTGGAAAGTACTGCTTATGGAAAGTACTGCTAAATGGCAGTTACAACTTCTTTATGACCACGTTTAATTGGTCATGTAACCACTAACGGCTATAATGGGGATAATTATGAGGCTATTAATGGGCCGATTAATACTCATAATTCCATTTGAATAGCTCAAGAGTAACCTCCTATATATAGGAGATCTGAACATGCATGAGGGATACACAGAAAACGATAAACACTTATTAGCGAAAGGGTTATAGAATTGTGCCTAATTCTCTAACTGCATTTGGTCTTATCCCAAGTAGATATTCGTGATACCCAGGCATTAGGGTCGAATAGTTTACTTTGGAAAGTGATCACACGATTTCAAGTGATATCCGGTAACCACCAAGTGGTATTGCTACTGTCATTGATTGTCTTAACCCTATTCTGGGAAATAACCCCCAACAATTAGTTTAGATTTTTATATTTTCTATTTTTTAATTATCAATGAGGAATCTTTCTAAAAAAATTTATCTGGCAAAACGCAATTCGTCGAGTTCAATCCAAGGTGCCCTTTTTCAAAACCTAAAATAATATGCTGAATGTTAATGGTTTATTCGTCTACAACATGGAGCCTCATATCCTTTTATAGGCTTTTGATCGAAAGAAATTTGTATATAAGTCACACAATCACACTTTAATGATTCTTTGCAAAATATTTTACGGAGTATTATTTATCTCATCCATTCGTACTCCCAACCGCATGCAAGGTTGTGTTCTACAATAACGACAAAAATGAGAACACACATTTACTTATAATTAGAATCAAGACTCCATTTGCCTTTCAAAAAGAGTCAAGACCTCATTTACACACTAAAAAAGAGCAATGCATCATGTGATCGGTAAAGTTTGTTTGATTAAAATCTCAACTCTACTCTTGATTTTACTTTAAATAGAACCATATTCATTTTATTAGAAGGTTGAAGGCTTGAAGCTATATGAAGAACCTAGATGAGTTGATATCAATATAGATCTCATATTTGTTATATATTTAATGAATTAATTTTAGTCATTCATTTTTCATCAAAATTAATAAAATACTATTTTCCACTTTTTTAAATCAAACATATTTTGCAAACGGTAAATCTTTAATCTACGAAAAATACACTATCGCGGCGAAAATTAAATTATCTTTCTATAGATGAGTTTTTTGTCTAACCATGGTAGTTCAAAAACATATTTACACAAACCTTGTACTTGAAAACATATATACACAAACCTTGTACTTGACCACTACATTTATTTTTAATGTGCAAAGAAAGGAAAACAGAAAGAGAAAAAAACACAATGAATGTGTAATTATTTTTGAAACTACTAGAATCGTGTATTAATATTTTCTAACTACAAGTGTCAAATAAAAAACTCATATATGATTTCTATATACTTTCGACGATTTTTTTTTCAAAATTTCCGACGCGAAAAATCATATATGATTTCTAAACATCACATGTGATTTTAAACATCACATGTGATTTTTCCGAATCACATGTGATTTTTAGGCGGAAATTTTGTAAAAAAGAATAGTCGAAAAGTAGAAGTGCATAATCTATAGAAAGATAATTTAATTCTTGTTGCGAAGATATAATTTTTTTCGCGTAGCGATTAACGGTTTGCGAGATATTTAATTTAAAAAAAAGGATGAAAGTTTATTTTTTTTGTTTTGATAAAAAAATAATAGATATGATTGGTTAATTGGATCTATTACAAATATGAGATCTATATTGATCTTTTCTCAAAGCTAGATACGAACCGGAACAAGCGTGAAGAAGAAGAAAGTTAAGCCTTTGGCCTGCAGCTAATTAAAGTTTTTCTATTTGGATTAGAGGGGTAAATAGTAGGACGGGGATCTATTGCAAAGTGTGATAAAAATAAAAAGTGTAGAAAGCCATTCAAAGTGTGACACGTGTCCCATACTCTAATTTATACATAAAATTCGTTCAGGGGTAATATGGTCTTTTGACCCTTTTTTCTTTTTCCATCTCAAATTTCAAACGCACGTATCTCTTAAAGGATAAACTTTTAGAAAAAACCGATTTCACCATAATTTATAAAATTTGATCCTCTTTAATTTGGTATAAATTTTGTTAAAAATTTCGAAACTTTTTTTTTACATATCAAATGGGTGTTAATTTTCTTAATTTTTTGAGCATTTTCATCCCTATTTTTAACCCTTATAAATGTCCATTCGTGAAAAACTTAAAGCATGAAAATTATATATTTTCGTTCACTCTTTACACATATTTTTGAATCACTCGAATCCCATGTCATATGAGTAAGATATCACCCGTTAAAGATGACTTTTTACTAATATTTGTTGCACACAAGGTGTTTGATAAAATGTCTAACTTAGATTTTTAATGTTAAAATTGCGTCAAATACTCTAATTTTTTTACCACAACGCATTATTAATCATTTTATTAACGTAAGATTCAAAAAGTGGGGGGGGGGGGGGGGGGGGGGTTAACCGTTAATTTTCTTAAAGAAATGTATGTTTTGTTCATCAGGTAATCTTTGTTCATCAGTTAGTCTTTGTTCATCAGTTAATCCTGTTCATCAGTTAGTATTGTTCATCAATTAGTCTTTGTTCATTAATAATCTTGTTCAAGACTGATGAGGTGATGGATAATATTAAATGATGAACAAGACATACTTCTGTTCATCAAAATGAGATTTTGTTCATCACATGTCTTCCCATTTTACTTGTGTTCATCAATATCACCAGTTAGTTTTTATTCATTAGTTAACCTTTTTCATCAGTTAGTATTAACTGATGAACAAAAACTGATGAACAATCTGATGAATAATATTTAATGATAAAAACATGATGAATAATAACTGACACTAACTGGTGAACAAAAAACAAAAACATGTTAAAAAAACAATCGACACTAACTGATGAACGAAAACAAGTTGAAAAATAACAGACACTAACTGATGAACAAAACAACCTAATAATGAATTTTTTATTATTTAGTCTTTTTCATCGGTATTTAAAAAAAACAATAAATAGTAATGTTCATTAGTTCATCAGTTATTTTTGATAGCGTTCATCAGTTATTTTTCATAATGTTCAGCAGTTATTTTTGATATTATTCATCAGTTGTCTAAAAGAAATCGAATACATTCATATGTTAGTTCTTCATCAGTTCATCGATTAGTCTTATTCATCAGTTAGTATTGTTCATCAATAAAAAAAGTTATTCATCAGTTCTCTTAAATTTTGTTCATCAGTTTATCGGTATTCAAAAAAAATCATAATGTTCATCAGTTGTCGAAAAAATCATAATGTTCATCAGTTATGGTCACAATGTTCATCAGTTTATCATTTGGTTGTTCATCAGTTCAAAATAAACCAAAAATAACAAAAATAACAAAAGATGTATTTTTGTATACCAATTAGTGCATTTGAATGTACTTTTATAGGAAAAATATCTCTTGGCATTTTATCAAACACTTTGTATGCACTAAATGTTAGCCTTAATAGTTTTTATTAGAAGTGATGGTCATTCACATTTAGGAACTTTATATCGTGTGTTAGATATCGTGATAGAATAGTCAACGGGCTCGTGGATTGGACTAAGATAAATGGGTACTAGTTATGTTAAGCTTGTCTTATATCCAATCCAACCCATGTCCAAGCCCACGAAGCCCATAGAAAGCCTTTTAGGGCATCATGTATTCCTACTATATAAACCCCTCAAAGTCTCATTTGAGGGGTGTGCTTGAAAGTGTGTGTGTGTGTGTTTTTCCTTTGGAATATACAACTTATTGTGTTCATCTTTATCTCACATATACACGATCTTTATATCATTCAAGTCACCATCTTTCCTTCTTTATCTTTCTACGTTTGTGTTTGGTTTCACGTGGTTATACTTGTATACGTGTTGGGTTTGTGATAAGGTTGATAAAAGTAAGGTCCTACAATTGGTATCAATCGCCTAACAATGGTTTAGGAGTGATTTGGTTGAAGTTTTTTAAAGTGTTACGCGTAGTTTTTCATTCTCAAAGATTCACGCATAAAACATTTATTTTTGCACTTAAATCTTCAAGATTCTTATGGTCTAAGGTTTATATAGTGTTAAAGATTCTAGTTTTGGCAAAAAGTTCGAAGCTTTACGTGTTTTAAATCGTTTTTAAACTCGTTTTGATTTCGTTGTTCAGTTCTACGCGTAAGCATAAAAAGCATTTTGGGTGTTTAAGGTCAATACTTTCCTGCTATTTGAGTGTTTTGGAAGCTATCTGTGCAAAAGAAATTGTTTGAATCGATGGAAATTTTTTACGCGTAAGTCAAAACCCTAATCTTACGCGTAAGAAAGTCAAAACCCTAGTTTTCTAAGCATAACTTTTTGGTGAAGAATCTTCGTGCAACAAAGGTGACTCAGTGCTTCCCTCACTTGGATAAGTGTGTGGAATACTTCGACTTTCGGATATTTTTTACGCTGTGACAGTGTAAAGGATTTTTGGTTTTAAACCAACTCTTACGCATAAGCAGAAAGCTTACGAGTAAGCACTCTACGCATAAGTTAACTCTTACGCTTAAGGTACTCTACTTGTACGCTTAACGTTTACGCATAAGACTTACGTTTAACCTTAAGTTTACGCGTAACTTGGATTTCTACGCATAAGGATTTCTATGCCTAAGCTCTTTACGCATAAGGACTCCTACGCATAAGATCCTACGCATAAGCATCCTACGCATAAGCACTCATCTCTACGCATAAGAACAGTTTTACGAGTAAGATTTTGAGCAAAACTTCAAACGGCTATAACTTTTGAACCGTAACTCCGTTTTCAACATTCTACCTATCAAAACGACCGTGAGAACGAGGAGAATAGACTGCCGAATAAACTAAGGGCAACCTTCAAGTCCTAAAAACGCTCAGAATAGAAGTTATTGAGGTTTTTAAGTTTTCTAGACCAAATTTTCACTACAACAACCGAGCTTAATCTTCATCCAACACAACTCCTTTATCGTTGAATCGATCCTACATCAACTTTATCATATCATACCTTCATCAATGGCAACTCAACAAGACATTCATGCAGCCAGTGCCGAAAACCGTCCTCATATGTTGGAAAAAGGTGGTTATCTTCAATGGACAAGTCGAATGCTTCGTTACATCAAGACAAAACCTAATGGAAAATTGATGATCAAATCCATTAAGGATGGACCCTTCATACCTCGACAAGTCCAAGACCCTGGAAATGCTGATGCAACACCTCCCGTCCCACCATTTTTTCGTCTTAAAAAAGAAACAGAATACTCTAAAGAGGATCAGAAGCAAGTCGAAGCAGATGACATGGCAATTCATATTGTCCAACTGGGTTTACCAAGAGACATCTTTGCTGCTGTAGACAGTTGTGAAACTGCTTTCGATATGTGGGAACGAGTTAGACGACTTTGTCATGGAACAGAAATTGGTCAACAAGACACAGAGAACAAGTTACTAACTGCTTGGGAGAAGTTTACATCTACTCCAGGAGAATCCATCGAATCCTACTATGGAAGGTTCTTCACTTTAATGAATGAGCTGATCAGAAACAAGTTGACACCCAGAACTATCATGAGCAACATCAAGTTCTTGAACAATCTACCAGAAGAATGGGGACGATATGTCACTATTGTCAACCAAACAAAAGACTTACATCAAGTGAACTTTGATCAACTCAACGATTTTCTGAAACAAAACCAAAATGAAGTGAATGAAGTCAGGCAAGAAAGATTAGCAAAGAATCATGATCCATTGGCACTCATTGCAAAGACTCAAACCCCAGTGAATACACAACAACAAGCTTCATCATCTTCCACTAACAACAACTTGCAGCAATACATCCCTCAACAGCAAAATTATCCACCTGAACAACAACATTACCAGGAACAAGGAATCACTGATCTTGAAATGGAACCAGAAGAAGCTTTGTCTCAAGTATTTTCTTTATTGGGTAAAGCATTCAGAGGTCGCTATTCCACACCAACTAACAACAACCAAAGGATTTCATCAAACACTCGCAACAGGCAAATTGCACAGCCGGGTGTGAATATGGGTCGTCAAGGACAAATGGTTGGCCTTATTGGGAATCAGCAGGGATATGCTACTGGATTTCACATGGGTAATCAGGCGGTTCCGAATCAGGGTAATCAGATGGGTCAGAATGTTGGGAATAGAGCAGTGGGTAATCAGAATGGGAATGTTGCAGCTCCAGTCGTTGGGAATTATGGAAATGTGAATCAGGGTAATCAGGTTACGTGTTATAACTGTCAAGGATTGGGTCACATGGCAAGGAATTTTCCAACTAAGCCGAAAAAGAAGGATCTTGCGTATCTTCAGAAAGCTATTATGTTGGTACAAAAGGAACAATCTGGACTTCAATTGAGTGCTAAGGAACATGACTTCATGGCTATTATGGATGATTTGGAAGACCTCGAGGAACTCAATGCAAACTGCATCTTCATGGCAAATCTTCAGGAGACTAAGTACGACACTGATTCTGACGCACCTCCTGTCTATGACGCCAACGCAGTATCTAAGGTACCAATCACTGATCCATGCTATAACAATGTCATATTTGATGTGTTTACTCATGACGAACAACATTCTGTGACGCCAGCACCTACTTATGATACATACCTGGACAATCCGAGTTGTAGCAATACTAACTCTGAAACTCCAGATGTGGATCCTAGTGGAGGCTGTGTGGCACAAAATACTGATACTGATGAGGAAACACGTGCTTATTTTGAATCATTAATCAATAAATGTGGAATTGAAATTGAGAAAGTTAGAACGGTCAATCGCGAAGTTAAGGCCGCGAATGCTAAATTGACCGCTGAGCTTGAGAGTTACAAGGAGAACGCAAAAGCCTTTGAATTTCAGAAAAACAAAGAATCAGAATTAGAAATTGGTTATCGAAATTTGGTTTCTAAAGAACAACTTTTGCAAATCAAGTATAGCACACTTGATGTGAATTTGAACTTAAAAATTAAATCTTTAAACAAGGAAATTTCTGATTTAAATAACCAACTTTCGAAACAAAAAGAAATGTTTTCTAATCTTGAAAAAGAGAAGAAGCAGTTGATTACTAATTTTTCAAAACGCGAAGACTCTCTTCTTGATGAAATTCTTGATAAAAATGAGAAAATCCAAACTTTGGAAAATTTGCTTCTCAAAACGGGTCATTCTGCTCAAACAATCAAGATGCTTTCTAATCAAGTAAATCCGCATTTTCATACTACTAATAGAATGGCACTTGGTAACAACCCTTCTTCGTTCCTCAAGAAAGCTCAGAATGTGTTAAACAATGGAAATGTTTTGCATAAACCCATAATTGTTCGTGATTATCTTGAAACGTTAGAACTATCTGAGGAGAGTAGATCAAAAATGAAACAAAAGAATCCGGAAATCAAACCTATTGATTATAACAAATGGAACAAAATTAACGGAATTACTTTTGTTAATCAAAAAGAAAAGTCAAAGTTTTCCATCACACCAAGTGTTTCAAACAAAGAGTCAACACCTGTTTCAAAATCTGTTTCAAAACCAGTTGTTGTCTCCAAATCTCTTTCGAACATTGAACAAATGTCTTCAAACAATCCTTTTAACACAAGTGATGCGAGAAGTATTTTAGACAATGTGAAAAATAGAATTGTGGATCTTCAAGACACTGTTAACACTAAAACCAATATTACAACAAACATATGGTTTAATAGTTTTGATAATGAAAATAAAAAGTACTTTGAAACTCAAATTGCCCCTCAGCTGAATGCCATCAGTGCAAGGGTAATTCATTTTGAACAAGCGTTTTTGAAAGAAACAGTTGACTTTGTCAAGGACCATAAATCCCTGGTAAAGCAAGCTAATGATTGTGTTGAACAAGTCAAAGTTTTGGAAAATTTAAATGACTCTCTCTTCGAAGATGTTCTGACTACTGATATTATGTCCATCATTTTGCAAACATATTCTGTTGAAGATCATGAAAGACTCCAGTCTGAGACCTCCAAAATTGTTTCAAAATATGAAAAAGCACTTGAGAAACTTGAAAAAGAAAATGTCTCATATTTTAAACAACTTGATCGAAAAACTGAGGAATGCAAGTATGACAAATTGTCGTATGAGCGTGCCTACAATGACATGAAAGCGAAAAATGATCTTTTGAGGGCTCAGCTGGAATGTCAAAAAGGAAATGCAGTGGATACTGTGATTACAAAACCATTGACTGCGGAGAAAGCAAATGTTCCCAAACCGGTTTTAAAACCAAAAATGTCTGTTTCAATGCCTCCTCCAAAAGTCAATGAGAAAAAGGATTTATCAAAACCAGTCAATCCACCTGCCTTGCCTAAACAAAATGTTGATAAAGGAAAAGCGGTTATAGAGAAACCAAAAGTTTTAGCTCCTGGCCTTTTTAAGATGAGTACCACTAATGCGTTTGCCTCCACATCTAAAACATATGGAACAAACGACATAAGTTTAGACAAGCACTCTAAAGAGACTAGGAAAGCTGAAACCACTTCTCTAGATAAGATTGTGAATCCTAATGAGTGTGCCTTACCTTCTACAGGACTAGGAAGCACCTCTAGGAGCAGCAGACTAAAGCCTAAGAGCAATACAAGGAACAATAGAGTCTCGCTTGCCTCTAAGAGTAGTCGCTTGAATAAAGAGAAGAAAGTAGAAGAACACCATAGGAATTTACCGCTTTGTAATAAGAAAGACATTTCATCTGAATGTAATGAACCTATGAAATCTGCTAAGTTTAATGAATCTGTTGAATCTGTTTGTTTAACTTGCATGAAATCTTTAACTAATGTTCATGATGATTGTGTTTCTAAGAATGAGATTGTTAAGCCTGTTAAGAAGAATGTTCCCAAAAGAACTTATGCTAAACGAATAGGAAGACTAGTCGCGAGACTTAGGCTTTACACTACTGATAGGGAGCATAATGTTTACTTTAGAGATGACATTTGGAAACCCACAGGTAGAACTTTCACACTCCATAATGGTAGAATGAGTGATGAACCCGTCTTACCTATAGATGACTTCTATGAGTGTGATCAGGATTTTACCTCTAACCCAAAGGAACCAAAATCAAAACGGTTTCCAAAATCTTCTTCTTCTGTGATTGGCAGGTTATCGAAATATGTCTTTGGATCGTCGACTCGGGTTGCTCCAAGCACATGACCGGGAATCTGAAGCTGCTGATCAATTTCGTCTGGCAATTCATGGGAACCTTACGTTTCGGAAATGATCATGTAGCAGCTATCATGGGTTATGGAGATCTACCTTTTGGAAATTATTTGATCTCTCAGGTTTACTATGTCGAAGGGTTGGGACACAATTTGTTTTCAGTCGGGCAGTTCTGTGATGCAGATTTAGAGGTTGCTTTTAGGAAAAATGCTTGCTTCGTTAGAAACTTGGATGGCACTGATCTCTTAACTGGGAATCGTGATACAAACTTGTATGCTATCGACATCAATCAAATGGCCTCTTCATCACCAATACGTCTTATGACACGAGCATCTGGAACACACTCCTGGTTGTGGCATAGAAGGTTATCCCATCTCAATTTTGACACCATCAACAATCTTGCCAAAGACAACATCGTCAATGGACTTCCAAAGTTCAAATACACCAAGGATCACTTATGTCCATCATGCGAACAAGGAAAAAGAAAAAGAGCATCATATAAACCCAAATCCGTACCTAGTTCGGAAGCAAAGTTGCATATGTTGCACATGGACTTATGTGGCCCAATGAGAGTTGAAAGCATTAATGGGAAAAAGTATATTCTTGTTATCGTCGATGATTATTCAAGATATACATGGGTTAAGTTTCTAAGATCAAAAGACGAAGCACTAGGCATCATCATCACCTTTCTGAAACGTATTCAAGTACTTCTTCAAGCTCCAGTCAGAGTTGTAAGAACCGACAACGGCACATAATTCACAAATCAGGAGTTAAGAACTTATTTTGAAGATGTTGGAATCACACATCAGACATCAGTTGTTAGAACTCCACAGTAGAATGGGGTAGTTGAAAGAAGAAATCGTACTCTTGTGGAAGTTGCTCGCACAATGCTAATTTATTCTTGTGCACCGTTATTTCTATGGGCTGATGATGTTGCCACTGCTTGTTTCACTCAGAACCGATCCCTAATCTATCCTAGATTCAATAAAACCCCATATGAGCTTGTGAACAACAGAAAACCGGATATCTCTTACTTTCACGTGTTTGGCGCTTTGTGCTATCCAACGAACGACATAGAAGATCTTGGAAAACTGAAAGCAAAAGGTGATATTGGAATCTTCATTGGATATTCAGATAACTCGAGGGCATTCAGGGTGTATAACAGAAGAACTAGGAGGATCATGGAGACGATGAATGTGAAGTTTGATGAACTTTCACAAATGGCTTCTGAGAGACTCGCTCTAGAACCCGCACTAAACCAGCAGACTTCTGGACACATCAGTTCAGGACTCGTACCTCAAAGAGTTCAATCAACTTCGTTTGACAATCCTAAAGAACAAGAATGGGAGAATTTCTTCGAGTTAATGTTCGATGAATACTATGGTGGAACTTCGACATATGCATCAAACCATCATTCCGCTGCACCCGCTCAAAATCATCCTCCACCACCAACAGACGATGCATCTACAACGATTGAAACCAATGCACCAACTCCATCTACATCATCTACATCTACTCAAGTTCTTGCACCCGTTATACCAGCAGTTGATGAGCAAAACCAAAACCAGAACGATGCAACGTTAGATGAAGACTTATTTGAAAACCCGTTTGCTACGGAATCAGCTGAATCATCCTTAAGCTTACGAGAACCATCTAACTCGTATACGTTTAACCAACGGTATCCTTCTACTCTGAAGTGGACAAAAGACCACCCTATTGAACAAGTTATTGGTGAACCTTCAAGGCCAATTCAGACGAGACGTCAACTTGCCACCGATTGCGACTTGTGCATTTACCTTTGCTCAATTAGCAATATAGAGCCAAAGAACATTCGCGAGGCAATGGCAGAACCCGCATGGATAGAAGCGATGCAGGAGGAACTTCTACAATACCGTCTTCATGACTCTTGGTGTTGGGAATTACAAGTTTGAGTTGATAAAGACAAAAAGAATGAAACAAGAGGGACTTAATATGACAAGAAGGAAACCTACTAAAAGATGGAAGGACTTGCTTGCAATGGAAGTTTTATTATTTAGTCCTTATCCTCTAGTATATAAAGAGGACATAGGTGTAGGTTTTTAATTAAGTCTTCCAATAATGTAGTCGACTAAAAGGTGTGTGTTTAGCCTAGACGTTAGGGGAGAACGTCTAGGGTATTAGTTTTAGATTAGTGTGTCCTAGGCGTATGATCATGTAAACGCCTAGGTTATTAGTTTAGTTAGTAGACGTGTTCCTATAAACGTCTAATATTTATTAGAGTATTAGTGAATGAAAACCTTGTTCAATAACAAAGTATTGTTTTGATTATTCCGCTGCGTACAATGTTATTAGTCTTTGTTATTGATCCCTAGCCGAGCTCATAAACGATCTTATCAATTGGTATCAGAGCGGGGAGCTCTTGATATAGGGATTATTAAAGGTTTTATGTCGTTAAATTGGAGCAGTAAAAGTTGTCGAAGATTACAAGGTTTTATTGTCGAAGGTATTGATTAAGAGAAGGTACGGTGCAGTTGTTTTAACGTGTACTGTTATATTGTTTTAATTTTTGTTTCACGACAAGGATGAGACAACTTTAGTATTAATTGGTCGACAACAGTGGTCCCTACTCAAGGCTTATGATATTCGGTCAATGAATTTTATTGGTGATTAATTAATCCGATTGTGATCTCAATATTTGATGTTTCATATGGCTTTTTATTGGTTATACTTTTGATGGCCACGTGAGGTTGTTTCTTCCATTGGTCCCACGAGTTGTTATCACTTCATGCAATGGTTTTGATCTGGTACATACGCATGATTATATCTTAAAGTAGAATGAGAGATTCGGTGGTATGCGGTCCATGGTGAGTATGGTAGTCATGATTTTTTTTTTGAATGGCCAAGATTAATATTGATTCACGTGGGAATGAGGTTCTTATTTTATTTTTACTGATTGGTCATTCGCTGTCAAGATGGAGGTCTGTTTCATGATAGGACCCACGAATTAAATTGGTGTTTTTGAAAGTACTGTTGATTTATTCAAAGTACTGCTGCTGCAAGTTTTTATTAAAGTACTGTTCGGATTTTTAACGTACTGCATGTTTGTGAACGTACTGCTACTACGTTTTAAAGTACTGCTGCTGAGTTTTATTCAAAGTGCTGCTCGAGTTCTTATTAAGATACTGCTTCGACGAAGATGAAAGTACTGGTAATTTGTTAAAGTACTGGTGATCCGACGAGATGGAATTTTCAAGGAACTGCCGTTTATATGAAAGTACTGCAGATTTTGATGAAAGTACTGCTCCTTCCCAAAGTACGGCTCATGGTTTATTACGAGAAGATTTTTTATTTAAGGGGAAGTTGAGTATGATTTTTGGATGACACACACAGAGGTTATTTGGTTCACACACACAGGAAGAAATTTATGTTCTTAAAAGGATTTTAAAAAAGGCTCATTATGAAAATTTATTGAAGAATTGATTACGAAGAGTATTATTTATCACTTATTTGAAGGTGAAGTAGAATTGCTTGGTTTGTGTTCTTATCATCTAGCTTGATGAATCTAGCGATGTGTGATTTTTCTTATAATGCTCTATGCACACATTGGCTATCACTTGAAGGAGTTACATTGTAGTGCTCAGTGTCTCATACTAGTTGAGGATTCTTGTCAAGGGATTGCGGTCTACTTATATTTGGTGATACGTATAAGTATGGAGTTCCGTGGATTGTAAAGATTTAAGACACAAGTTTGGGAAATTTTACTTCTTCATCAAGTTTGTTATATTTGGTGTTCTTCACACGTGATCATTACATAAAGCTTACAGATTTTGAAGAATCAAGAAGATGGTTAACATATGGTTTTTAGGGGAAGCTTATTGTTAAAAGTTTAACCATCTACATGCATCACTCAAGGGGAAGTGTTTGATTTTTACCATTGTTGATCATTATTACTACTGCTAGTTGAAGTTTTCTACTGTTTTGGATCCATTTTTCCTATGGTGCGTAATGGTGGGTGATTTGAAGCATTGGAAGTCTTAGATTGGAAGTATGATATTGATTCGTGGTGGTCAAGATCATTATTTGCATACGTTCCCTATTTGGATAATAACAAAAAGGGGAAGAGATGTTTGAGTGACGTGGCATGGATTAAGGGGAAGACAAAGGAAGACATACTTGTTTCATTCATGGTGAGATCCCTGATCTCAATTTCTCTACTTCGTCTAGGGAAGTTCGTTCAAGAATGGTTTTGTCATTATCAACTAGGGGAAGATTGGTATCAACCTGTTAGAGAAGAAAATCAACCTTTGCATAATGAAGAAGATATTCAGTATGTTGTTCATGATATTCATCATAGACCTGATGCTATTCCTGCTAAAGATCCTATGAGTCCAAAACAAAGTACTGATGTTCCTAAGCAAAGTACTGATTCGCCAAAACAAAGTTTTGTTGCACCACAATCCTCATTATCTGCTGAGGATCAATCTATACAAGAGGAACTTAATCAGATGCTTCTTCAAGATGTATTAGCACATTCTTACACAGATGAACAAAGGAGAGCTTATGAAGAGGCAAAGAAGAAAAACAAGACTGCAGAGTTCTCTTACAGTACTTTGGACAGTACTTTCAACCAAAGTACTGCTGCACCTATTGACAGTACTTTAGATGATTTGGATGATCCTACCATGCCTGCGTTAGAAGAAACTGATGATGAGCTTGAAGATGAAGGTATTTTCACAAATTCCAATGAAGGTGCTGATTATACTAACTTAGATGATACATATGAAGTTCCACAGTCTCCAATCTTACGAATTCATAAGAATCATCCAACTGATCAAATCATTGGTCCTTCTACATCTGGAGTTATGACAAGACACAAAGCTAAGGGATTCACAAAACCTCATAATGCTTTACTTAGCTTTGTGTATAAACAAAACAGGCTAAACCATAAGGACCATCAAACCTGCTTATTTACTTGTTTCATCTCTCAAGAGGAACCCAAGAATATTGCTCAAGCTTTGACTAAAGAGAGCTGGGTTGAAGCTATGCAGGAAGAACTTCTTCATATTAAACTTCAAGAGGTTTGGGTTTTATGTGATCTTCCAGATGGGAAGAGAGTTATTGGAACCAGATGGGTCTTTAGAGTTAAAAGAGATGAACGAGGCAATGTTATCAAGAACAAGGCAAGGCTAGTTGCTCAGGGTTATAGACAGGAAGAAGGGGTAGATTATGATGAGGTATTTGCTCCTGTGGCAAGGATTGAAGCAATTAGAATCTTTCTTGCTTTTGCTTCTTATATGGGTTTTCAAGTCTATCAGATGGATGTCAAGAGTGCATTTCTTTATGGCACTATTACAGAAGAGGTGTATGTGAAACAACCTCCAGGTTTTGAAGATCCTAAGCATCCACACAAAGTCTATAAGGTGGTTAAGGCTTTATATGGTCTTCATCAGGCACCTAGAGCTTGGTATGAGAGGCTCTCTACATTCTTATTAAAACATGGATACAGAAGAGGAGCTATTGACAAGACTTTGTTTATCAAGAGAGATAAGAAGGATATCATGTTAGTTCAAGTGTATGTTGATGATATTATCTTTGGGGCTACCAAACAGTCTATGGTTAAGGAGTTTGAGCAGCTGATGCAGAAGGAATTTCAAATGAGTTCAATGGGAGAGTTAACATTCTTTTTAGGACTTCAGGTTAAGCAGTCCAAGGAAGGGATTTTTATTAGCCAAGACAAGTATGTTACAGATATTCTTAAGAAGTTTAATTTTGCTGATATGAAGGTTGTAACTACACCTATTAAATCTATCAATTCATTGGGAAAAGATGAAGATGGACAGCCTGTTGAAGTCAAGTTATACAGATCTATGATTGGCTCTCTTATGTATCTTACTGCATCAAGGCCTGATATCATGTTTGCAGTTTGTTTATGTGCCAGATATCAAGTTTCACCGAAGATCTCTCACCTGAATGCTGTCAAAAGAATATTCTGTTATTTGAAACAACAACCTAAGTTGGGGTTGTGGTATCCTAAAGAGTCACCTTTTCACTTAGAAGCTTTTTCAGATAGTGACTATGCAGGTGATAATTATGATAGAAGATCCACAACTGGTGGATGCCAATATCTTGGAAGAAGATTAGTCTCCTGGCAATGCAAGAAGCAGACAATTGCAGCAACATCATCTACTGAAGCTGAATATGTAGCTGCTGCAAGTTGTTGTGGACAAGTTTTGTGGATGCAGAATCAACTCTTGGATTATGGGTTCAATTTTAAGAATACTCCTATCAATATTGATAATGAGAGTACTATTTGTATTGTGAAGAATCCTGTGTATCATTCCAAGACAAAGCATATTCAGATTAGGCATCACTTTATCAGAGATTGCTATGAGCATAGGCTCATTAATGTGGTTAAAGTTCACACGGATAACAATGTAGCTGATCTACTCACCAAAGGTTTTGATGTGTCACGATTCAATCACTTGGTCGTGAGCATTGGAATGATTAACTACTAAGCTATGTTTAAGGGGAGGACTATAAGGTGTTAGTGTCACAATTCTCAATTTCCGGTCATTTCTCAAACTCCATATTCATCATTTCATATCAATTTATGCATGGTTTTTCATTTCACATTAAACGCGTAAATCTTATATTAAATAAACGTTATCGCGTGAGTTATTATTTTGAATATTTAATCCGATACTTCCAAAAATGATCCCGATATATTTTTATACTTACATTTAGTTATAAAAACTATATTTTAACTTTACCTAGTGTTTTAAATTTATTTGGTACATAAATCGTTAAAGTTATATTATTACGACGTGTTTCTTAAAAATTATACGATAATTATTTTATCACCCAAATTTCACAAGGAATGTATTTTTACAATTTTTATTATCTCATTACATTCTATTTTGATCTATTAAAAACTTACTTGTACCAAAAATCTACCATTTACCTTTACAAGTTACATTTTCCTACATAGTACTTACACTTTCTTATAAATAATACAAGTAAATATATATATATACATTATAATTGGAAAAAAAATATATATATATATATATATCTACATCCCTCCCCCCTTGGCCGACCAAGGGGGAGGGTTAGTCATAAATGAGGCATGGTTGGTGATTGATAATAATTCATACTCAAATTATAAGTCTTACTTCACATATTTCTTTTCACTCATTCTCTTCACAAAATTTCTTCAAGTATTAGAAAGTTTCTCTCCTCTCTTTGGTTCTCCATATAACCGGCCACTTCAAGAGCTCAAAAGGGATCAAAAATTTTGCTAGTCCAAGTGTTTTTACAATCTAGTTAATACTCTTTATAAGGTTTTGAAATAAAAACCAAGAGTGTTTAGGTTTAACCTTGTTACTTGCACCTCATCATATTCACTTGTAAGCATGTTTCTTTCATTTTTCATGTTTCCTTTTCATTTCATATGTATCTTTTCATTTTTGGTACAAACATGCAAGACATATGTGATTTATACCATTTTTCATGATTTTTAGCAATATATATATATATATGGTCATCCTATAATTATCCCCTTGGTATACTTTGGTCTTGATGATGATTAGGAACCCATGACACCCTAAGAAGGTGTATGGTAGGATTAGATTAGCTTTGGAGTTGATTTGAAGGGATTAGAATAGGTTTTGTCCGAGAAAAACTATTTTCGATACGTAAAAAAATAGGTTCTGTCCTTGTTTTGATTTTCTGGAAAAACCGACAGTAAGCACGACATTTTGGCCTTGATATTTAGAAAATATACTTTAAAACGAATCCGTGGCCTTTTGAACGGATAAAAACGGAGTTATAACGAAGAAATTATGGATTTTACAAGTTTGACGACGAAATTTATACTTTTCTGAAAATTCAGCAAGCTGTTCTTACTTTGTTCGAGTCAAAAACGAGCCTTAAGCTTCACAAATTATTTCGACTTATCAAAAATATATTAGTTTACTTCGATACGAAGCTAAGGACGTATTATACGTAGAAAACGGATTTGAAACGACAAAGATATGCACGTTTTCATAAAATTGCCGTAACTATTATTTTCTGAAAAACTATATTATTTTTACGATACAAGTGTTACGGTAGCTGTAACGACCATGTTTGAGGCTGTTTTTAGCCATGATGTGAAACTTTTTGGAACGAAATGTTTTCTAGTAAAATCAAGATCACCGGCCATATTTTTCAAAACGACAAGCCGTTTGTATAGCGGAGTTGTAGTAAATTAATTATGGATGCTTAAACTTGGCCGAAACTCATTTTTTTCACAACAATTAGCCAAAATCACTATCTTTAACCCTTATTATCTTTATGTTTGAGACCTTTTGGACGAAAACTCCTGAACTGAAACTTTTAGATTTCGATACAAACTTTCCAAAACCGTTGAGTTCGTTCTCTAACGATCGACGTACACCATTTTACGACTAGTTTTTCGGAGCCATTTTTGTTAATTTCATGAAATTTCCGACGACATTGTTTTGCGACGAAAAGTGAAAATTTCACTATAAATCATTATAAAACCATTGTAGGATGACATTTTGACGTAAATACTTGTAAAGTCATTTTTTTGAAGGGTCTAGACGTCAAAAGAGTATTTTTCGACGATTAGTAATATTTTCAAAACTCGCTAATGGTATAAATAACATACGAAATGCATGCATAACATTACATTGCAACTCATTGCATATCATATCATTCGTAATAGGTCCCGGTTAACACATCACATTATACCTCGGTGTACTCACTCTTGTCATCATTCCAGTTTACCGAGTGAGTAATCACATCCCTTTTCTTTTACCGTCTTACTACATTTTGGGGCTGAATGCATGAACTATACTTGAATTAAATTGAATCTTACTTTTGTGAACTCGAATCAAATCCTTGAACTTAATTACGAATTTATGACTTGTTGGAATTTATTGAACCGTACATGTTATGACCTTGTCCCAAAGTCTCCCATGTTCGGAGCATCACTATAAAGTCTCGCCTTATTGGTGGAGCGTTCTCTATAAATCTCGCCTTATCGGTGGAGTGTGCAAAGTCTCGCCTTATTGGTGGAGCGTTCTCAATAATTCTAGCCTAGGTGGTCGAGTGACAAAGGAGTCTCCCTTGTTGGAGCAGTGCAAAGTCTCCCATGTTCGGAGCATCCCTGAATTATTATATTCGTGGTACTATATTGTGAACTATTATGACCGCTTATACTTGACTATTAGACATACTACTTTTGGCAGTGGGTTGTGAACACACAGGTTGCAAGTTTTGTATGGGCGGAACTTGGAACTGAGTGGATTTACAATGCCTTTGCTTTGTGGACCATTTTCGTCGACCGAAAGCTTTGAATATTTCTTACGAGTTTTCTTATTTTGCTAAACGTGTTTACTCACCAACTATTTTCATAGTTGACCCGTTTTTCTCTCATGCATTTCAGGTGATCGTTAGTAAGCTCTTTCTACCAAGTCTTGCATAATGAAGTTTTCACTTGTCAATATAAATCATTATGTATAAAACATATATTTTGGAAATCTAAACTTTGTAATATATTCGCTGATGTCGGCTAAACTAGTATTGTAATGGTGTACTTTTTCTTTTAAATATTAACGTTGGTATGTTCTATTATCTTGTGCTTATGTTCCCTTCCGTTACACCTCGTGTTTCCGCCTCCGGCGAGGGTGTGACAGTTAGATATAGTCCTGTGTATTGCTTGAGGGGAGGATGTTAGTTTATACTTAGTATCTATGAAGGCATTTGGCAAAGTACTGTATTTCCTGAAAGTACTGCTTGGGAAAGTACTGCTTGGGAAAGTACTGCTTATGTGGAAAGTACTGTTTGTCGTATTAAAGTACTGTTCCAACGGTAATATTGAAGGGTAATTGGTAATAACGGTAACTTTGTTATTTAGGCTGTGATTTTTCAAATCTTACATATAAATAACTTCTTTCCGATTTTCCCTCTCATATTATTACTTCATATCTTTTCCATACTTATCTTCCAATTTCCATCTCTTTATTATTCGATACAATCTTTCTATTGTGCTCACTCTTTCAACAATGGTGAATCGTTTAACTGTTTCGAAGCACAATATGGTGGCTAATTTGGATAAGACTGAGGCAAATGTGGCGTTTTATGATATCATTGATTATCTTACTGGGTCGCCTATTAGTTATGCTCTTTTAGTTGAGCCGGATATAATTGAACTATGGATTCAAGAATTTTGGGCTAATGCTAGAGATAATATGGAGGAGGATGAATACTATATTAGATCTACTGTTGCTGGTCACACTATCAAGATCACAGAAGCCTCTATTCGTGAAGATTTATTATTTGGTGATGAAGATGGGGCTATTAGATTTGATAAGCAACTGATTTGGGATACTTTTAGCAATCTTGGTTATGAAGGTTCTTTGACTGAACAAACTTTCAAGAAAGCATTATTCTGTCCTCAATGGAAGTTTTTGATTCATGTATTGCTCCACTGCATAAGTTCTAAAAGCACTTCTTGGGAGCAGTTTGGGTCAAATATTGCATCTGCAGTGGTTGGTTTAGCTACAGACAGAGTGTTTAACTTTTCACGGCTTATTTTGGATGGAATGCTCTCTCATATATCATCTGGGGCTACTTGGTTGATGTATCCAAGGTTCATACAGGTTTTCTTGAATAAACAATTGGCTGATGTTCCAAAACCTGCTACTTTACTACCTGTTATTGTGCAACAAGCTAAAATCTTTACTTTCATGGCTAAGAGAAGTAACTTGTTCAGAGGTGGAGATATTCCATTAACAACATCCATGATGGAAGTTGTCCAAGCCATTCGTGATGCAGCTGGTGAGGATGAAGAAACTGAAGGTACTGATACTGATCAAGGTGTTGCTTCAAAAAGTACTGCTTCACAAGGTACTGCATCTGCAAGTACTGCTTCTAGTGAAGGTACTGCATCGTTACAAGGTAATGTTTCTTCAGGTCCTGAGGTTCAAGTAGAGATTGAGAGAACACCTACTCCATCTCCTCAACCATTTGTTTCTCATTCAGAGGAACATTCACAAGTTCAAGGTGATGCTTCTACAATTCCTCGAGAAGGTTTAACTATGGATAATTATGCTTTGACAAAGGCGCTTGCTAGGTTGAACAAGACTGTTGAACGTCAAGCTAAAACTATTCGGAAGTTGAAGCGTAACTACTTTTGGTTGAGAAATTTTGTTAAACCCTATGGGTTAAGGAGGAGAATAAACGTCGAAAAGCACTTCGTAAGGATTTGAAAAGAAAGACGGTTCCTAAATCATCTTCTGTCAACTTGGGGAGGAATTCAGAAAAGGATAATTTGAAAGAAGATGTCATGAAGGATAAAGAATCTGAAGAAGATGTTACAAAGGATAAAGAATCTGAAGAAGATGTTACAAAGAAGAAAGAATCTGTAAGTACTGAAGAAAAGATTATTTCAGAGGAACAAGAAGAAGTGCAAGTTCAAGGTACTGATGATCAAGGTACTGAACATCAAAGTACTGAGTTTCATGATACATCTAGGCCAGAGATTATAACACCAATAACTCCAAGGGTTTTGAATTTTGAAGAAGAAGCTGGTCCTTCTACAGTTGTTATAGAGGAAGAGGAGGAACCTAGATTTAAACCTATTCATTCACCAAGTGATGATGAATTAGTTGCTACAATTCTTGATCTGTCACAACCAAGAGGAGGTGTTACTATTCGAGAAGCACAAGAAGAAGAACAACCAAGAACTGATCAACCTGCAATTGATCCAAAAGACAAGGGAAAAGGTGTTTTGGTTGAAGTTAAGAAAAAGAAGTTTACTTTGGCAGAACTTATAGCATTTGAAGTTGCAAGGAATGAAGCTGCAGCTAGAAAAGTTCAAGAAGAGATAAATGCTAAAGATAGAGAAGAACGAGAAGCTCAAGAAGCTTTGAATAGAGAAGCAGCTCAAAAAGTGCAAGATGAATTGGATGCTGAAGCTGCTGAATCTTTACAGTCTCCAACACCTGTTAGATTCATGTCTCGAAGACCTAATTTGGCTAAAGAAAGGAATGCAATGATGGCATACTTAAAAAGCAGAGGATTTAAAGGATTGCAAAAGCTAAATTATGTGGATATGAAGAGATTATATGATGCTGAGAGAGAAGCTTATAAGAAAGATGTTGCAGGCATTAAAGATTTTAGAGAAGAAGCTTATTGGACTGAAGCTGAAAGGAAGAAAAGCTTAAAGAGGAAAAGAAAAACTGAAGCTACAGATGTTCAGTTTTCAAAGAAAGAGAAGGTTGAATTAAGATCTGAGACTAGTGATGAATTGAAGAATTATCTCAGAGTGGTAGATTTTGACTATACAGATGAAGATAATGACATGAAGATGAACAGATCAAAGATCAGTACTTTCAAAGTTGAGAAATCTAAGAATGGAGATTATATGGTTTTTCACAAAGAAGATAAAAGTTTCAGAGTTTTTAAAAGGCTATGGGACTTGCTGCATATCATAGACAGAGTAGATCTATTTTACTTGTATCATGCTGTAAAGACTTATTTTGAAGATAATCCATTAGAAGGGATTGGATTGGTTTTACAAGGGGATCTCATAACTATGTGGGAAACTGATGAAGAAAGTATTGATGATATTTGGAAGGATCAAGAAAACTGGGAGATAGTTTGCTGGAGATTCTTTGGAGAATCTGGAGTTCATGTCTTGGAGCTAGAAAATGGAACAATGATTCACATGTTTGCAGAAAGAAGATATCCTCTTATTGTTGAGCTCATGAGAAGAATGCTAGAGCATGGATTGGAAGTAGAAGAGGCTGATGAAATTGCTTGCATGGTTATCAATTTGCTTATAGACTGGACTACCATTGCTGAGAATGATCTATAACTGGTATGATTTTTGAATAAATACTTTTTGATATATCAGTACTTTTATTCAAAGTACTGCTAGTCAGACAGTACTTTCATCAAAGTACTGTTTGCTGAATTAAACCAGTTAAATGAATTTTAGAAGAAACCTTTTGCTAAATAATAAATATTTTCTGATATAAAGGTTGAATAAATGGTTTTTGTGATGATAACATCAATAGGTTATCAATCCACCATGGTTACAAAAGGATTGACTAATCCATGAGCAAACGGCTCTGGTAAAGATATATCAAATCCGTTTTTAGTTGACAACTTGCTAATAAGTTGAATGGTCATCAACTCACCATATCAGTAATGTGAAGAGTTGGCTAGCCCACAAGAAATGGCTTGTGGTAAAGGCAGTGGAAAAACCATTATTGGTAATTAGTTCACCATTAGATAGAAGAACTAACTAGTCCAGAAGGGTACAGCTTTTGGTAAAGACAAAACACATCTGTTGATAGCTGGTGGTTTGCTAAAAATCATATGGTTATCAATGTACCATGGTCTTACACACCAAAACATTTGGCTACTCCAAAGATAATGGCTTTGGTAAAGAGTTCTAAATCCATTGAATTTTCAATGATTCACTTAGATGTGATGAGAATAGTATGCAACTTAAACTTGAATTATTGTACACATTGTCATATGTTGCTGTGTTGCTGAAAAGATGGAGATTGCTGAATGTTGCTGTGAAGAAAACAATTCTAAGAGATACTTTGACAAAAGCACAGATTCTACAGAGATATAATTTAAAGACTAAAGAACAATCTATTTTAAAGATGAAGCTGTTAAAGATATATTCACAAAGGAACTTGAGGTCAAGCAAGTAGAATTCAAGTTAGGGGAGGATTGTTGGGATATGAAAGTGCTGAAGATATCAAAGTACTGAAGATATGAAAGTACTGTAAACTGCAAAGTACTGGAAGAAGTCAAAGAGTCAAAGTACTGCTAAAGATAAAGTCAAAGTACTGCAAGGTGAAGTCAAAGTACTGCTATGACAGAAGAACTGTTATATTAGTTTATGGAAAGTATTGTATTCCATGTTTAGATTACTTGTCGTACAAGGTTATCAATTGTAAACCGACTAGGATATCCTTGAGCCTATAAAAGGACTCCTAGATTGGCATTAGAGGTACGATTTCAGAAAAAGAGTTTTAGAGTTTACGAATTAAGAGTTTAGAGAAAAGTTCGAATATCTTAGAGTTGTATTAGAGTATCTGCATAATAAGCAGATTTAGAGTTTGTTAATAAAGTTTTCTTCTTAGCTTTGTTAAGTAAATTCCGCGTACTTAATAAAGATTGCTCAGTGTTTCTTTGTTAATAACTTAGGATTTATCCGAGGTTATTAAACCTTAACAAACTAGTTTAGTTTGATTAAAGTACATCGATCCAACACTTGGGAAATGGTTCCAAGACCAATTGACATTCGCGTCATTGATCTCAAATGGTTATGGAAGAACAAAAGGGATGAAGAGATGACTGTAATTCACAACAAAGCTCTTCTTGTGGCCAAAGGATACAGACAAGAGGAAGGGATAGACTTTGAAGAGTCATTCGCGCCGGTAGCTAGACTTGAGGCAGTCAGGATTTTCTTAGCCTATGCAGCTCACAAAAACATCACGGTTTATCAGATGGACATTAAGACCGCGTTCTTGAATGGAACTCTGAAAGAAGAAGTGTACATGAGTCAGCCAGAACGCTTCATAGACATGGAACATCCAGACTACGTCTACAAACTCAAAAAGGCAATCTATGGATTGAAACAAGCTCCGAGAGCGTGGTATGACGAACTGTCCTCTTTCCTTATCCAAAACAATTTCACCAAAGGAACAGTTGATCCTACCTTGTTTACACAAAAATGCAAAAACGACATTTTGATTGTTCAGATTTATGTGGACGACATCATTTTTGGGTCCACTAATCCGAATCTTTCAAAACATTTTGAAAATCTCATGAAAAGCAAATTTGAAATGTCCATGATGGGGGAACTAAAATTCTTTCTTGGTTTACAAATACATCAGTCCCCTCGTGGAATTTTTATAAATCAAGCTAAATATACAACTGAGATTTTGAAAAATCATGGTATGGATAATTGTGACTCGGTCGGAACACCAATGGTAACTTCACCAAAAATTGGAGCCGATTTGTTTGGGAAACCTATTGATCCGAAGAAATATCGGAGCATGATTGGTTCTCTCATGTATCTTACTGCTAGTTGACCCGATATTCATTTTGCTGTTTGCTTATTAGCACGGTTTCAGGCAAAGCCTACCGAACTACACCTCAAAGAGGTTAAACGGATCTTTCGGTACCTGAAGACATCCATTCACATAGGACTTTGGTATCCGAAGGAATCCGAATTTGATCTAATTGCCTTTTCAGATGCGGACCACGCAGGTGATCAAGTTACAGCAAAAAGTACATCAGGAGGAGCACAATTTTTGGGTGAAAAGTTAGTCAGCTGGTCTTCAAAGAAACAAGATTGCACTGCACTTTCAACCGCTGAAGCTGAGTATGTGTCTCTATCTGCGTGTTGTGCTCAAGTTCTATGGATGAGAACACAACTCACAGATTATGGCTTTACTTTCGATAAAATACCTATGTATTGTGACTCGAAAAGTTCCATAGCCATATCATGCAATCCTGTTCATCACTCAAAGACTAAGCATATCCGTGTCCGCTACCACTTCATCAAAGAGTACGTCGAAAATGGTACTGTTGAACTATTTTTCGTGAAGACAGATTACCATCTCGCCGATCTATTAACTAAAGCCCTTCCAAAAGAAAGGTTTGACTATTTAGTTCGACGAATTGGAATGCGAAGCCTAACCCCTGAGGAGTTAGAACGTCTTCTCGAATCTTCTTGAAAATGATTTTTCCAAAAAAGCTTCGCTGTAAATATTTTTGAAAAACAAAATACAAAATTTGAAAAACCAACAAAAGCAAAATATAAAAATATAAAACTTTCAAAAAAATACAAAAACAATAGAAAATATAAAATCCAAAAATATTCTTCTCACGACATGTCTCTCGTATAATCGATATTCTGTACGTTTCTAGAAATGTCATTCAACAATGATACGGGCATGTACAGATGCTTGAGCGAGAGTTCTTTAATTGTTTTTCAAAACATGTCGTTTCTCAAAATTTCTTCAAAAATGGCTTTCGTATACATCAGTACGAAACCCGGACCGAAATGATGACTTTTGATTATTTTTCAAATCAAAACTCATGTTTTTAATGAAAATCACTAGTGTACGCTTCAATGCACTACATTTAAAAATGGTGAGAAATCATCATCATCTTGAGTACCTTTTCAAGATTGTTCAAAAAGATTTTTCAAAATCTTTCAAAATATTTTGTGCTCAAGATAACTCCCTCTAAAACCCTTTAATTGATTATGCTTTATTAAAGGGGGAGTATAAAACAAAATGTTCCAAATTCATGCTTAAATCAAATCCGTTTGTCTCCCCAAATTATTCTAAAATGTTGTTTAATCCGTTGATATAAAAAATATCACGAATATGCTATTTTTGAGGGGGAGGAGACGTGATTAAAATGTGATCAAAAAGTTTAATTGTCGTTGTTTGAATCTCAAAATGAGCTCGACTCAGTTGAAACTAATGAATTGACGAGGAATCATGTACCATCTCGAGAAACTTTCTATGGACTTGACCAGGACGGGTAATAATTTCAAGCTAGTTCTCTAGTGATGTAAACGTGTCTCGAATCGGTCTTGTTCATTTAAAGTCGATCAATTCAAAAAGTGCGAACTCTACCCTCTATGTGCAGATTTCTGTCAAAACATATAAGCACATGTGAAGGGGGAGTGTTTTTTAAAATATAAAACTCTCGGAATGTTTCAAACATGTTTTTTATCATAAACACTCTGAGAGATTTTTCAAGAAAAATGGTTTTATGGCAACAATAGGACAGTCATGGAGTTATAAGGTGACTAAGGATAGGAAATTTGTCCTATGATCCGCCAGAGCCGGAGGGATCTACCCAAGGACATCACAAATAGTTAGTATTAGAAGTCCTTAGGAATGATTGAAAAAAAAAGGAGTAATGTGAGAAAGGAGAAAGAAGGGGTTGAAGAATTAAAAAGAAATGTAATGAAAAAGGGTGAAAATTAATAGCCCTCCATATTCAACCTTAGGGCAGAAACCGGGTTCAATTCATCTGCTACTGGTTGTCACTAGATGACACTGGTATTGAAGACAAAGACGTCATGGACCCAGTGACGCACTGCACTAAACCTTCTAGCCACTCAATTCCTCTAAAAAAGGATTTGTTTCATTCTCACTGGGAACCCTGCATAATCTATCGACTTTCTCTTAGAGATCGTTGGTATTGAAGAAGGAGACCCTCTCCCTAGTCTCCGCTCAGGAAACCAAAATGCACCATTGAGTCTAGAGCCACGAGATTCATCAAAAGATATCATAGGAACACTTGACATGATATCGCTTGTTGTTCATCAATAAGGACACAAGTGATATATTCTAGAGTCCTACGCAGATCTTAGAAATCTGCCAGAACATTTATGAGAGGTTTCACAATATGTGATCTTCAGTGATTGAATGGAAACTCCTGCCAGGGTCAACATCAAGCAGCCCTGACAGCAGGTCACTTCGGTAACTCCCCGTGGATTATGCTTAGTGTGTCTCAAACGGTCTATAGTCGTGTGGTGATGCTTCGGTGTACCTCAGCGACTCATCTGAACTGTAGGTGTACTTCGGTATATCGTGTTATCTCACTTGTGGGACTCCAGTTCAGGAACGGCCTTTGTGAGAATTAGAGATGTGTTTTCACACTATGCTGTTAACACCCTCAAAATTCAAACTTGTAAGTGCCGGAATCCGCTTATTACTAACCTGTTTTTATGTGTTCTTCTTATGGAAGCTCCGGAGCGGATTGATCATGTAGATTCTCCACATGCTCATACCAACAACACATGAAAGTTCTCATCAAAATCAAAGGCAACACAAAGTCAAAGATGATTCTTCGTCAATGTCAAAGAATCTACAAAGTATAAAGACTCGAGAACTACATCATTGGTAACCAAAAGACAAATAGAAGTGTGAGCATGGTGGAGAAAGGCGTGGAGACACCTAACCAACGAAGTTGACAACGGCAGACAACCACATTAACTAATCACAAAGCATGAAGGAACAAAGAATCAAGACTATTCTATATCTACGCACAAAGTTCAAGCTCGAGAAAAGTAAAGACCAAATCAAGTGGAGCATCTTTTGAATGACCACCCTGTTGGGAATTATGTGAAGTATGGATTATGCTGAACTTACTGCTGAAGAGTTTCTGCTGAAGTAGTGTGGATTCTACCGAAGACATAATTCTGCTGAAGTTTTATAGTTATTAGTTTGTTTCTGCGGAAGTTATTATTCCGTGTTTAGTATATTTAGTTTGGATATACATGAGCTTTATTAGGAAGTGATTGTGTATATCTTATTTAGTTTTATGTTTATACGTTTCTTAGGAAACGGTTTAGGGTTTTGTTTAGGGTTCCTTGTCTATAAAAGGAACACAATAGTATGAGTTATGTACCGATTGGAAAAACAAAGTTTTAGTTAATATAAAGATCCATAGAGGATAGAGGATCACAGAGTTCTTAGTTGTTTGTGTTACTTGTGTTTATAATTCCGCTACTTAATACAAGTTGTAGAGATTGTCTTTTACTGTGCTTGTGATTACATAGGCATAGCTAACGATCCACGAGCTCAAGATCTATCAAGGTGTGCTAGATTCAACAAGTGGTATCAGAGCCTCGTGAGAGTCTCTACGATACTAAGAACAGTTCTTTGTTTGTATCCTTACAATCACTACATTCTTCACCATGTCTGGAGTTGTGGACGATGTTGAAATTGCCAACAACAATAACGGTGCCTCCCTACAACAGCTTAGTCTATCCAACAGCAATGCTAAATTCCCATACTTGAAGAGAGAAGAGTATGACCTATGGGCCATGCAGATGCAAAACTGGATTTCCAACATTGATTGGAATCTCTGGTCAATCGTGCAGAAGGGAAACAGCTTAAAAAGGACAACCACTGATCCTGATGGTACTGTTGTCATTGCTCCTCCAAAATCTGCTGATGAGATCCTGGCAGTTCAAAGAGAGCACAAGGTGAGAACTATACTCCTTCAGGCGATACCTCAAGATCACTTGAGTGATTTTCATTATATGGGAGATGCTAGGGATATATGGTTGGCGATCAAGGCTAAGTTCGGAGGGAATGAGGAGTCTAGGAGAATGAGAAAGTCCATGTTGCGACAACAGTTTCAAGACTTTCAAATCTCTGAAGAGGAAGGAATTCACAAGGGCTACGACAAGTTTCACAAGATCTTAAGTCAGTTAAGTCAGCTTCAGGCAAAGCCAGATAATGATGATTGTAATTCTAAGTTCTTAAGGTCATTACCTTCATCCTGGCTACAAGTAAGCATTGCTTTAAAAGCTAAAGGTGGTTTGGATATGCTTACTTTTGATGAGCTGTACAACAAACTTAAAGCTCTTGAACATGATGTAAGAAGTCCTTATCGGTCATCATCCACTACTAGTCACACAGCCTTTGTTGGGGCATCTACCCCAAAGATGATTCATGCTCCAAATCCAACAGAGTATTACTCATCCTCTTCTTATACTGCTGCTTCATCTAGTTGTCAACAAAGAACTAGTGGGGTAATGGAAGATGTACTTGGATCCTTCTTTGCTGATTATGATCCTCAGCAACAACTTACATATGAGGATTTCGATCAGGTGGATCCGCTGGAGATGGAAGAAATGAAGTTAAAGTGGCAGGTTGCTATGCTTTCTATGGACATCAAGAAATTTAAAAGAAAGGCTGGAAGGAAGTTCGGCTTTCAGGGAAGAGATCCAGCTAGGTTTGACAAAAAGAAGGTCAAGTGCTTTACATGTCATCAAATGGGTCACTTCTCCAGAGAGTGCAAGGACAGAAAAGCTGGTGATGAGGTGAATTACTCTTCATATCAGCAGAATCAAAGGGATGCTGGAAAGGCCTCAGCAGCTTTGGTTACTCTTGATAAAACTGTGGACTGGACGCAACATGAGCAGGAGAATGATGATGGTCTTGGTGGTGTCAATACTGGGTTGTTTGCAAGTTGTACTTCAGAGGATAGGCATGATCAGATTGCATTGATGGGCATCTCTCAGGTACAAAACTGTGTGTTTGGTTGTAGTGAGCGTTATAATGAACTCAAAGAAGCTTATGATACTTTGAAACCTAAATATAATGAATGCTATGTTGAGGTTGATGCTTATAAACATGCTTTAAAAATATTAGAAAGACAAAAGGTTTAGTTTCAGAAGAATCAAATAGCTTATGATGAAAAAATTAGGATATTAGAGAGTGATCTTGAATGTTCTAATAATGAGTTAAAAAGATCTGAGAAGTTAAGAGCAGATGTCGAGTCAGAGAATCTAGAATTGAAAAAGAAACTTGATGAGGAGATAGCTAGGCATAATGAATGGCAAATGAATGGGAACAAATTAGCCAGTCACATATATGGTAGTCAATCTGTGACTTCTACTATAGGTTTAGGTTTTCAAAAGTATGTAGGGCTAGAAGCTAGGAATGATGGGCGTAAATCTACACCAACAGGCTTAGCTAACTTTGTGAAAGAAGGTGACCTACATGCTGTACGTGGACCTATTAGAGGTGAGCACATGCCAATTGACCTTCCTATTTCTACTGACTTTGATGGATCACATCATCTCTATGGCAAAAAGTCAAAAGACTTGCCAGAAACATCTTCTAATGACTTTGTCTCTTGTGTTAACAGTGACAAGTCCTCCGAGCAAGGGTCCACAGAGTGTGATTCAAATGACAAGTCTGACCTTCCCAAGACTGACCTTCCCAAGTCTTCACCCCTGCCTGCACCCAAGACTACCTATAAGCATGTCAGAGTTGCTGCCAAGGAATCAACTTCCAAGACAGTTCCCTCTGAAGACTTGTTTTCTAATTCTTTGCATAATAATTCTGTTAAAAACAATTCTTTTCATGGTTTTGGTTTGAATACTTCTGCTTGTAATAGAACATCTTTTGGTTTGAATAAATCTTCTAAACAGAAGACATGTTTTGTGTGTGGAAGTAAATTTCATTTAATTAAGGATTGTGATTATCATGAGCAAAGAATGAGTAGGTGTGGTGATTCTAGGACATCTAGACCAATGTGGACCAATGTTAATGCTATACCACCTTATGATCCACAAGCATCTTATATTGATTCTCCTTTTACTTGGAGAAGATCTTTTGCTAAACCATATGTGCAACCAACAAGTTCATATTTTAATAATGGTTTTTGGCCTGGATATGTTGACTCTATGAATGCTGGGAAAGGGTATAGGGATACTGTTGTCAAGTCCTCAGCAGATTGTTCTTGGAATCAAAGGGGACCTTGTAGAAAACTAGAAGGGGGGGGGGTTGAATAGTTTTACCAATTTAAAACTTCCTTTTAAATATTTAGATCGACTTATGTCAATCTATTTGGTTGTTTATGTTGGACGTTGATAGATAGATATATAAACATATAATGAAAGATAAAGAGTAAGAAGCACATCACCACGACACAAGTTATTTATAGTGGTTCGGCTACAAGGACACCTTCCTTGCCCTACTCCACTCCCCGAGTCACCTACTCGAGAGTTCGTAAGCACTACACCAAATCTCCTTATGGCGGAGAAGCCTTCACAACGTCGCTTAACCTTTTTCCGGTACTAAGCTAAATACCGAGTTCTTTCACACCAAGGCGAACCACACCTAACACAACGTCGCCTACCCTTTATACGGTGCTAGGCTAACCACCGAGTTCTTTCACACCTTAGGAGAACTAATCCTATCACAACGTCGCCTACCCTTTATTAGGTACTAGGCTAAGCACCTAGTTCCATTATGGAGGAACTACTACCCTTCATGACACAACACCTATTATCAAGGAGATCTACTCCTTGTTACAACACCATCAAGGATATCACCATCCTTGTGAATAAATAAACACTTATATGTATAACGATGCACCTCATCGATTATACGACCTAAGCATTCTTCCCAAATGCTACTTGATTTGATTCTTTGGCATCCTTCACTAATGCCTTTGACACAACGCTTGGCACTCTTCACTAATGCCTTCGTCTTAACACCTTAAGCATTCTTCACTAATGCTTGGATGATGAGCACCTTTCACTAATGCTTTCATCTTGACACTTTCGGCATTCTTCACTAATGCCTTCAACCCAACATCTATGGAGAAAGGAAGAACTATCAACAAGAGAACCTTCGTTGTCTTGATGATGACGAAGCATGGCAACTCATGGACTTGAGCTTGCACGTCTTCAAGATGTGGTGATCTTTCCTTTAAGAGGAACCTACAAGATCACACAAAAACAAAAGAGAAAAGCTACATAGATCTCTTGGATCTGAGGTTAGAGGGTTAGAATACTTGGGGGAAGTATGTGTGTAAAGGGATGATAAGTAAGGAAGAAATGGCTCTCTATTTATAGAGAAAATTCTCTACTGTTTCCCCGGATCCCACGGATCCCTTCCACTTGGGATCCGGCTAGCACAAAGCTAGGGATCCGTGGAACGCTCCTCTTTTCCCATGGGTATTTTTGGTTATGGGTCATGGGTCATGGGTTATGGGTTGATCCATGGTTTTCTATCTAGATACAATGTACCTTAAGGATACATTGAACTTGTGTAAGTGGTATATATAAAACCATGGGTTATGGGTCAAAACCATTTGCTAGTTTTTATCTATTTAGTATATACTTGCTTTTACCCATTTTAGTATATACTTGTTTTTACCCATTTTAGTATACTTAATATAAGTATGTATTAACCCAATATGTAAACACTAGTTGTTGTACATATGTATCTAAAATATAAAATCACTTAATCTTGTTATAGTGTTTTATGTGAAAATGTCAGTGTGTTAGAAAACTATTAGTTCAAACCATTTACGTATTTTATTTGTTTCGTTAATATGATTTTACTTTTGTTATCGACAAAACATTAGAAGATCGTAAAATATAAATAAACGTTTTTACGGCTTATTTGTATTAACAATCTCCCCATTTTTGTTGATGACGAAACATAAAATTATTTTAAGGAAAAGCTAAAATTCGTAAACGTTTGAATTTGTAGTTTTTACTTTCTTCTCCCCCTTTTTGTCGAAACAAAAAGTGTTAAAAGAAACTAACACAATTTTTATAAGAAAAATTATAAAAGATGTAACGAGAGCAAGTGACGGGAATGGTACTCGTCTTAACTCCCCCTTGACGAGTCCATCCCTTTGAAAAAAAGGGCGTCAAGGACATAATGTAAAATAAGCTACTTATGGCAAATGGTTCGTCTAAGTGACGAAAACGTGCTCCCCCTCGAATATTGCAAAGTTGCAATGGGGTATCATGAAGTGTAATCCAAAATTGGATTAAGTTGCAAATGATTTTGCAATATTGTTTGACACAAAGCTCCCCTAGCTTTTATGGTGTCAAAATCTTCATGTGTTATTTTGAATATCTACAAAGTAAAGGTTAGAGAACAAGATTATAATTTCCTGCAAGAAAACTCAAGTTAGTACAATTCTGTGCTTCTGTACCACGGATCCCACGATTCCCTTCTTGGAGGGATCCGTCTAGGCAAAATGGAGGGATTCGGCTATTTGTTGACAGTTTCTTCATCAATGAAGATGTGTCAAGTGATGCTACTATGATGATGATATATATATGAGCAATACAGATCACAACGCACAACACATAGCAAATAGATGTTCATTCAATAAAACAAGAGATAATCAACTAAATCTCTAAAACTAAGAGAATGAGCTTAACCAAACAAGTACTCATAATGCTAATAAGTTACTCCAAATTAGTGATTCAACTAAAGAACTTAATTACGAAAAGGTGTCCTAAACGTTCTATGTTTGAGCTTACGACTATTATGCTTATTGTGGTTTAGGCGTGTTGACCTCTTCGAAACGTTCGAGGAGGTGATGAAACATGAAACGATGCTCTTCGCGTAATTCATGTATCAACCTTTCAACGTGTTTACAATGATAGCAATCCTTGTTATGGTTTTGAATTTCTTGAAGTGAAAGTTCAAGTGAAGTAGGTTGAGGTTCTTCAAATAAAGGAGGATTTGGTTGAGACTCATTTTGTGGTGGCTCTATAATGCTTGTGGCTAGAGGTAAAGAGACATCAACTTATATTTGGTCAGGTGGTTGCTTTTGATGTCTTCTCATAATCCAAAATGGACTATTGGGAGGGATGATAGAGTTTGCTTTTGGATCAAGTGTTGATTCAACATTTTGATTTTGTGGCTCAATCTTTTCATGTGAATTGGATGGTAATGGTGAAAGATGAGATGGCCAAGAGGGTAAGTCTTCTACATTGTGAGAGTGTGAAAATGATTGTGAAGTATCTCTAGGTGTTAGGACCATTTTATCAATCCATTTCACACAATATAACTTGAAAGATGAAGAAAAGATATGGTGACTTGAATGATAATATGATGTGTATTTTAGAGAGACAAAGAGGAGAAGATGAAACACTATTTCATAAGTAAAACACACACACACACACTCAAGCACACCCCTCAAATGACATACTTGAGGGGTATTTATAGTACAAGAGAGAAATACCCTAATGGGCTTGGCATGGGCCGTGGATGGACTTGGGTTGGATTAGATAAATGGCAAGCTTATCATAACTAGTACCCATTTAGCTTAACCCAATCCACGAGACCGTTGACTATTCTATCACGATATCTAACACATGTTACAAAGTTCCTAAACGTGAATGACCATCACTTCGAATAAAAACTATTAAGGCTAACAATCTCCCCCTAAGGGGTGGTCATTCAAAAGATGCTCCACTTGAATAGGTCTTTAATCTTTTTGAGCTTGAACTTTGTGAGTAGATATAGAATAGTCTTAATTCTTTGTTCCTTCATGCTTTGTGATCATTTAATGTGGTTATCTGCCGTTGTCCACTTCGTTGGTTAGGTGTCTCCACGCCTTTCTCCACCATGCTCACACTTCTATTTGACTTTGATTAACCAATGACGTAGTTCTCGAGTCTTTACACTTCAACTTTGTGTAGCCTATGATTATGATGAGAACTTTCATGTGTTGTTGGTATGAGCATGTGGAGAGTCTGCACGATCAATCCGCTCCGGAGCTTCCATAACAAGAAAACATAAAACAGGTTAGTAATAAGCGGATTCCGGCACTTACAAGTTTGAATTTCGAGGGTGTTAACAGCATAGTGTGAAAACACATCTCTAATTCTCACAAGGGCCGTTCCTGAACTGGAGTCCCACAAGTGATATGACACGATATACCGAAGTACACCTACAGTTCAGATGAGTCGCTGAGGTACACCGAAGCATCACCCCACGACTGTAGACCGTTTGAGACACACTAAGCGTAATCCACGGGGAGTTCCCGAAGTGACCTGCTGTCAGGGCTGCTTGATGTTGACCCTGGCAGGAGTTTCCATTCAATCATTGAAGATCATAGAAGTGAAACTTCTCATAAATGTTCTGGCAGATTGCTAGGATCTGCGTAGGACTCTAGAATATATCACTTGTGTCCTTATTGATGAACAACACGCGATGTCATGTCATGTGTTCCTATGAGATCTTTTGATGAATCTCGTGGCTCTAGACTCAATAAGTGCATTTTGGTTTTCCTGAGCGGAGACTAGGGAGAGGGTCTCCTTCTTCAATACCAACGATCTCTAAGAGAAAGTCGATAGGTTATGTAGGGTTCCCAGTGAGAATGAAACAAATCCCTTTTGAGAGGAATTGAGTGGCTAGAAGGTTTAGTGCAGTGCGTCACTAGGTCCATGACGTCTTTGTCTTCAATACCAGTGTCATCTAGTGACAACCAGTAGCATATGTATTGAACCCGGTTTCTGCCCTAAGGTTGAATATGGAGGGCTATTTCTTTTCACCCTTTCTTTACTATTCTTTTTAATTCTTCAACCCATTCTTTCTCCTTATCTCACATAAATCCTTTTTTCAATCATTCCTAAGGACTTCTAATACTAACTATTTGTGATGTCCTTGGGTAGATCCCTCCGGCTCTGGCGGATCATAGGACGAATTTCCTATCCTTAGACACCTTATAACTCCATGACTGTCCTATTGTCGCCATAAAACCATTTTTATTGAAAATCTCTCAGAGTGTTTATGATAGAAAACATGTTTGAAACACTCCGTGAGTTTTATATTTTCAGAAA
>BPTQ01000001.1:106104505-106133025 GCA_019973895.1 Chrysanthemum seticuspe
AATAATAGTCATATCTATTGGATTTGGGAAATCTTTTGGGTTGCTTTTTCAATTTCCTAGGTGAAATAATGAGGGGTCAGTTGAGCACCGTCGGTTGAGCGCCGCCGGTTGAGCGTTGACATTATGCTAGAAAACAAAACAAGAGATTTCTTTAAGATTTGATTTGACACTTAGTGTACTATTTGAACAGTACCCGGATTTGCCACGTGTCGAAAAAACTATGGGGTTGAGCAGTTGAGCAGTTGAGCGTGGCTCTTTTGGGAAATGGCTAGAAAAAAGTCTAAAAAACAGACCATGCTTAGAAAAAAGTCCCCTTTTGGTAATTTTCTCAAAAAATAATACTAATATTAATAGTTAATTAAAAAAAAAAGGACTAAATTTGCAAAATCTGGCGAAACACAAGGACCATTTGCGCAACAAACTGAAAAGTAATAAAGAGAGAAGGGTATTTTAGTCATTTGATCTAGGCCAGGGACGATTTCTGCCCCAAAGTTTCCCCACAGGGACGATATTTGCACTTTCCAAAGTTTTGGGACGAAACGTGCAATTTGGCCATAGTTTAGGGACGATTTTTGCAATTTACTCATTCATAAAATTAGCTTCGAAACACAATATTTAGTTTTTGGAACAGACTCCCTGAATCATTTTAACCAAAAAATTAGTTTATTCTTAGAAATAAAAAAATCTTGTGATCCTAAAAATAATTCATATTTCCAAATAAATAAGCAAAACATGCAGAAAAGATTTATCTCAACAGATTTATGTGGTGGTCATGATTAGAAAAAAGATAATTGCAAAATTATGTAACATTTTCTAATAACTGAATTAGAACGTTTTGATGCATTATTATACGCTTCAGATGCCTTTTAACCCATTGACCAGTTTCTTTTGTTGTTAGAAATATCCACTTGAACCAAATATAAATCAAACATAACCAAAATTCACCCATTTGAATGTAATTGGTCAAGGTTGTAACCTTTACATACTTCACAAAACAATCAGAGTAGGAATATCAGCATCCTGTTGAGTTTATGAGTGAGATACAATGTCAATGTCGAAATGTAGAAATAGAAATTGCATTGTTTAGCAGGCACAAAATAACAAAAGCATAGATGATAGAACATTTCTAAATTACATCCTCCTTAAAAGGTGTTCATTTTATATAATATGGTCAATGTGGATAGTACAAACCTATATTAACATAAATTATATAACTCTACTCTTCACATAAATTATATACATTAGAAGCCATTAACAAAATATGTAACATATTGGAAATGTGGCACTTTGCCTGGAATAAAAAAAGATCAAAAAATAAGTACCTAAACCATCATTTTACTACTCATGTATGTATGCCTTACCCATCCAATACCAACAATCTTTTGGGTTCATCCTAGCAACCTCGCAGTGCTGGTTATTCACACTCAATTCCCTAAAGACACAAGTATCAATACAGTTTGGCTCACAATAAAGTTAAGCATATATAAATCAAAAATGGCGAAAAAGGGCACTGAAAGAAACAACCTTAATGCAAATAGTAACATATTAACAAAGAAACCAAAAGAACAGAAACCAAAAGAAAATAGTTAAACTTTTGCATTGCGCCATTTCATCCAACACTTGTTGAGCGCTTCATCAACACCTATTATCAATCACAAATTAGCTAAAGTTAAGCATCCATCAAGTGAACATCTAAAAATTTAACAATCTATTTTCTGATAAAGAAATAAACATCAAACCTTAATTATTAAACACATTCACTGAAATTATTCATGATAACATCCATTTCCCCAAACAAAGTTACCATTATAAGTCATAATATATGTAACTAATCATTTGCAAACACCGCCGCCTGTAACCATCTTTGAGGAAAAAACAAACGAATTGGATCTTCATACAAAAATCGAAATCTTAAATAAAATGAAGAAACTAACCTGTAACAACCAACAATTAAGTGAATGACCGCGTGATGTTTTTTCATAATTATTGATTAATACGAATACGGATTCCAGGCACTATTTTTGGGGGATTTGTACAACATTAGGGTTCGAAACATCCTCGTATTGGGGGATTTGATTTTGGGGGAATTGTACATAATTAGGTTGGGATATGATTGTGATTTTGATATGAACCAATTTTGGTAACCGATTTGTCAAGGTCAAAAGCATTTAATTTGATTGAATTCGTTTGTGAGGAGGATTAGAGATTTGGGGGAAAACGGTTCAGCATTGAATGAGGGAGGGAATTGTTTGCATTGAACGGTTCACAGAGTTTTGGGCAAAATAAATGCCACGTGGCATTTTTATAGAATTTTGGGGGAGATGACATTTGAACAAACCCTCCTTTATATGGAGGAGTGATATCTATATCTATATCTATACTACTTATAATGGAGGGATGACCATCTCTCCTAAATTTTTTTAAGATGTCATTAATGTGTTTTTTAAGCATTACAATTTTAATGCATAATGTACACAATAAATTGCTTTTACTAATTTATCTTCCACAACATTTTAATGCTTCATTTATTATTTCTTTTTGAATTAGTTTAGTTTTAATGCAAAAATGCACATATAAATGAATATGATTTTAAAATGCATGCAAAACTTCAAAGTTCCAAAACTATTATTATATCGTAAGAGTGTTTCGAGAACCAATCTAAATAAATTTTGAATTATTTTAAATAAAATTAACCACAAAAGTAAAAAACGGTTTTTGTAAAAGTCGGGACAATTTTTTTTAAGACAAATAATGCAAATTTGCAACGTGCTAAGTGCTAATTCAATGATTAATATATTAGTATATTAATTATTTTACTTTTCATAGATAACTCTAAATGATTGCTTAAACATGTAAGTTTTCTTTACATTATAAACATTCTTTTATTTATATATTCTATCTATGTGGGACAAGTGTTATAAACACTATTAATGATTCAAACATTTTCATAAATATATACTTTACAAGATGTATACATTATAAGTACTCTTTTATTTATATCTTATATATATATGGGACAAGTGTAATAAACAATATAAATGATACAAACATGTTCAAAAATATATATATATTTCATTAAAAAAAATGTTTCTACTTACTTGTGACTACGGACCACTATCAACTAATTTGACCATAACCCCATAACATTATTGACTACCGCAACACAAAATCACGCCACTTTCAATTGTTTTTATATGAATTAGTTTGATATTATCAATCACTTTTTTAAAAGTTACTCAAACTCATTATGTGTTCGCTATTGGTAAAGTTATTGTAAGAGGAAACATAAAATTGAAAACATTTTTTGCCAAAAATTTTATTACTTGATACCCGCCATCGCAATGCACGGGTACCATACTATAATATTCTAAAGAGTTGAAATATGCGACATGAAACTTTTGACATCCGCAAATTTATTGTCACATAAAACGTTTCAGATTATAAAGCATGATTCATTGAAATTTTTTATTTCAGGGTACCCGCCGCCGCGTCGCGCGGGTACCCTGCTAGTATCATAAAATGTATTTATATCATCAAATAGAATATTTGTAAGCTTGTCAATAAATACATTTGTCTAAGGGAATTGATACTCATACCATATATTTTGATGCATGCATCACAATTTGTGCATTACAGTTTATACCGTACAATACTGTAATGCACAAATTATGGTGCATGCATAAAAAAATATGGTGTGAGTATCACTTTCCTTTGTCTAAGGACATTCATTATGATGGATCTTTTCAAAGGTTTATAACCGAGTAATGTCACCGACTTATAAACCTTTGGTGGTATAAACCTATCTCCGCTACACATAAACCTTTTAAAGCTTTATATATATATATATATATATATATATATATATATATATATATATATATATATATATATATATATATATATAAAGCATTTGGGACATTCCTAAAAAGGAAGGCTTAAAAAATTAAGATTCAACACTTGCTAATAATAGCAAATTTTAATATGTACATCTATAATAGCATTTGTTGCAACACTTTAAAGCACTCTTTTTAGACATGTTTAAAAAAAAAAAAAAAAAAAAAAAAAAAAATTAAAAAAAACGTCCACAACAATAAATACCTAATAAATGTTATTTTTAAAACACCTCTAATATGAAAAATACTTGTTATTATACATATTGTACAAACTAATAAAACACACAAATCTTCATGCAATTTATATGTAAACAAGTTGATGGTACATATGGTTTTAAAAAACGGACCGGGTCAACGGGTTCAACCGGGAACCGGAGTCACCACCGGTTCGGCTAGCCCATAAAAGTCGTCCGAAAACGATATTGTTAAATCAATAGAGTTTAAAAATGCATACTAAAATACGATTTTCAAAAAATATTATTAAATCGCAAGAGTGCCTCGAGAATCAACATATGCACCTTTTAGAATTTTTTTAATAAAACTTACCGTAAAAACTAAAAACATTGTTTTATAAAAATTGGACGATTTTTTCAAAGCAAATGATGCAAAGTGCTAAGTGCTAATTATATATATCTGAATATTAATAATTATATTATTTAAAGTATCCTACATGATTTATTGAATATTTATTTTTACTTTATCTTTATAAATAATCTTTTACTTGTATCATCCATCTATGTGGGACAAATTTAACAAACATTATTTTTGAGAACTAAATTTTCTTAGTATAATGTAAGTGATTTTTAAAATTCGCTATGGTGTTATTATTTAATTATAACTTATGACTATGGGCAATTGTCAATTACTTTTACCTAATAACTTTACAATATACCTACTACCAACTCATTATTGTCACCACATCACGTAAATAATCTACAATTTTTATATGAAAAGTTTTGTTATTGCATAACAGTATTCAAAACTAAAATTGTCGTTGTCCGTATATCTATTGTATTGTAAAATATAGAACTAAAAAAAATTTCGCTGAATATTTTAATTGTATGGCGCCCGCTGCTGCAACGCGCGGGTACCCTGCTAGTATATATACATTCGAAGTGTTGTGAAACGAATTCACTAAACGAATTCAAATAAGATCAAACTTAAAGTTGTTAAAATGAGATCCAACTAAAATTTGACAAACGACACTCTCCTTACAACAAAAATAATATTTTTTATTAACTACAACTAAAATTGTTAAAGTTTCGATAGATTTCTTTTTAAAATCTACGAAACCTAGGTGATACACTTTGATTAGAAGTGTAATGTGTATCAGGTTGTGAAATATTTATTAGTGTAATGTGTATCATGTGTATCACTAATCCAAACTCATGTATCATTTGGTTATTAGTTGCTAAATTGTTAATTTGTATTAAAATATTATTTTTATATGTATTATTGCTAAAATTGTTATTTATAAATGTTTTAGTGGTTTTTGTGACTTGATCTTATTTTTACAACTTTAAGTTTGATCTCACGTTAACTCTCCCCTATATATATATATATATATATATATATATATATATATATATATATATATACTAGTCGGATACCCGCGCACAGCGGCGGCGATAAGTATAGTTATATGTGTTTGCTTACCCGTTTAGTGAATTCGTTTCACAACACTTCGAATGTATATGTGTTAGTTGTATGTGTTTGTTTGGGTTACCTGTAGCTTTCCCGTGACATCATTATTCTCGCATATAGAAATACCCTCGCAATCTCTTACACGTCAAACAGTCCTCCAAAAGTATATGATTTTGACGAATCAAGATTGTATTGATTGAAATAAAGGTTAAAGTTGTAAACTAAAATAAAATAAACCCACTAAAAATATAAAAACCAAAAACTCATAAAAATATATCAAAATGGATGTTGATTTAAAAAACATAAAATTTTAAAAAATATGGTGAAATTAGATTATAAGAAAAAATAGATAAAAAGATAAAAATGAATTTTTAGTTGAGAAGTGACACATGTCACTTTATAATTGGAGCTCTTTATCTTACTCTTTAGTGGTTAGGAGTTAGGCTTGAAGTTTATTAAAAAGTGACACATGTCATCTCATTATTGGAGCTCCTTATCTTAATTTTTGGTTAGGAGTTAGGCTTGGAATTAGGTTTGGCTTTTACATGCATTATAATATATATATATATATATATATATATATATATATATATATATATATATATATATATTATATATAACAGGAGGCATTTGGCATTAATGCCACCTCAATGCCACCTCAATGCCACATAATCATTTTTCATGCCACATAAGCAATTAATTTTTTTTTTTTTTTTTTTTTTTTTTTTTTTTTTTTTTGTTAATTTTCGGATTTTTTTTAAACATTTTTGAAAATTGTTTATAAAAAAAGTCCTTTGCAAGGTTTGAACCTTGGTTGTTTTGATAAATAACTTGTGTGTTTACCACTTAGGCAACAAGTTATTTTGATAATTATGTTGCATGTTATAATTTATAAATGGCTATAATTATATTGGAATCCTATACTAAATATAATTTATCTACAAAAATTATATTAAGTAATTATCTTTTTAAAAACAAAAAATAAAAATCGGTATATCTCTTTCCCTAAGTCTCTTTTCCCTCAAAACCCTAATGATGAAACTTTGTTACTCTATATGCATATGTTGGTTTTTTTTGCATGTTAATCTATTGGACTTCCTCATGGTTTCGATTGTACAGGTATGTGTTTTGGTTAGTTCTATTGTTTACTTTAGTAAATTAAAGTAGGTCTATATTGCTCTCAGGACCTGGTGGTAAGTTTTTTTTCCCTACATTCATTTTATAAGACTATCATGTGGTCTGATTTAATTTATTATATATTATATGAAGAGTTTTATCACCAACGGCTAGCAAAGGCTTTGTCACGCGAGTTTAAAACAAAGCTGCTCGTGTTAGACATGGATAACTTTTCTGCGAAGGTAATTCTTAAACTAAATTTTTTATTAAGATTCGGAGGTTAGTATTTTGTACTAAGTTTTAGTATCTATATACAGCTGCAAAACGAGAATGGTACATCTACGAAAGACTAGGTAAGTGCAACATAAATGCTCGATCATAGGCTATTGAGGTTCAAGTTATTCTTACGTTTCCATTAAACCTGGTATTCAGGTAGATGTCGAGAAATTATGAACAATCTTTCATATGAATATGCTTTCATGTCGTACGTGATTAGAAGTGTATTATTGCTCCATTTTTTTGAGTTTAGGAGTGTTTGTAATTTGCTACTGCTAACTTTTGTCTCCTTGTGGTTATTATGAATTTTCTTAAAAGTGTCATTTTGGTACCTTGGTATTTTCCTAATTATGGGTGTTTGGAATTTGTTACAGATTCTTAACATACGATATTCTTGATCCTCACAAGTTTTCGATTAACCAGGTATGTCTTTAGAAACCCGAATATCTACTTATACCACTTCTTTACATCTGTGATGGGATGCAGTTGGAATTTTTTTAGTTTCATACCCATTTCCTTTACATTATGTAATTATTGGTACCTGCAAATCAAACACCGCATAAGTGATGAGACCTTTATGTCACCCTCATCGTCATTGTTCCTTTTAAGTTTGACGTTGTTGAGAGTTTTAACAGGCTTGGTGGCTATCTAGCCTTTAAGGTTTATCAGACAAACTGAGGTCTATATTACTAATCGCTAGAAGCATACATTGACATTGAGATTAAAATTAAAATAAGATCATAAAAATCAAATCGACCACATGCTTTTCTATGAGATTTATTGTGCTATATATTGTTAACACTGTGAAGTTTCCGTAATTCGGCAGGTGGTTTTGGAAGTTACCTATTTGGAATGAGTGATGTTGTCGCGGCACAATCATCAGATGCGGACTTTCCTACACTCAGTATGAACATTAAGAACCCGAGCTTGAGCTGGATGATTGGTTTTCTCTTTGTCGTTCGTTTTATAGGACTTTTTTCGGTCATTCCTCTTCGAAAGGTAAAAGAAGACATTACATTTGTGACACTACATTTAAACATGTGTTTCATGACCTAGCAAATACTGACTTTACAAAGTAAGTCTAAAATCACCGGAAAATTGCAAAATAAGATTATTAGAGTTAAAACATTTTATGCAATTTTAATATGTATAAACTATTATAACAAGTAACATAGCAGAAACTTTTGTGAATTAATCAAGTAACTATCAAGATTTTGTACTAAAGTATTTGATTGGAATATACAGATCATGATCATAGACTTCAAGCTGACATACCCAAGTGGATACCCTGAGTTCCTTTTTGATCGGTTGCAGAAGAAGTGATGGGTCATCGTATTAATTAATAAATTAACTTACATTTTGGTGATTTATATAGGAAACAAGTTAGTGCATTGGGGAAGTTCTTCTCCTTCAGCTTCTTATGGAGTTTCTTCCAATGGTTCTTTAGTTCTGAGGAAACTTGCGGTTTTGAAAATTTCCCTACTTTTGGCCTCAAAGCTTACGATAACACGTAATTATCATTCTACCCTTTTGAATACTATCATTGCATAGCTGATTTCCAGCCAAGTATCTCAACGTAATAAGTACAATTACGGTATAGTTACATGAAAGAGATGATTTGTACACTGATAAAATAGATGCACAAAAAGTACAGTTTACATTTTTACCTCCTAAAAACAGCTTATTACTGTTAAAGGCATAATGATTGATGTTCTTAGTTAATTAAGTTTTATAGCTTTTTACTAGATATTTACATTGAAATTAAAAAATTCAGGTTTTACTTTGATTTCTCAACAATGTATGTTGGGGTAGGGATGATATGTCCGTACATTATAAACTTATCATTGTTGCTTGGGGCAATACTTTCATGGGGGATCATGTGGCCTATCATCGAGACAAAAAGAGGTGACTGGTATGACGCTGATCTCAAACCTACCAGCTTCCATGGCCTCCAAGGTTACAAGGTAGAATTTATTTCTACAAATCCTTCGTCATATCTACACACTTTATATTGCCCAAAACCCGTTATAACCATATTTATAAGTGGGCCATATCTATTCTATGTATGATATGGGCAGAATTGGTTGAGAAAAAGAGGTTATCAACTGCAAAGAAAGAGAAAAGCAAGGTTCTTACGATGAGCGCGTTTTGGTTAGCTCCACAGAACTTGCTTTTCGGAATAGGAGATGCGTTTGCGCTTGTGGGGCTGCAAGAAGTTTTCTATGACCAAGTGCCTGACTCGATGAGAAGCATAGGCATAGCTTTGTACTTAAGTGTGATTGGAGTTGGAAGCTTCTTCACCAGTTTCTTGATAATCGTCGTAAACCATTTTACTAAACAAACTGGGAAGCATTGGATCGGGAAGGATCTAAATAGCAGTCGGTTAGACAAGTTCTACTGGCTGTTGTCTACAGTAACATAGTATACAGGAATTATCCAAAGTGTCAGTGAACCAAAAAAGTACAGAAGTGCTACTACAACTAGGGTGATAGTAAAAAACATTGGTATTCTTATTTTTGTAGCTTGATACGTAAACTTACACGACCGTTTGTTTTTCAGCGGCAACACTCAGACCTTTACCTTATCGAACGAGATGGAAACAAACTTTGAAGAAGACCAATGTATGGATCAGTCAAAACAAGTCGTTATAGCTGTCACCACATGTTGGGTTACAAGAAATACAGGTACAACTAAAACTAAAAAACTGTCAACACAAATATATCCCTATACCTGTTGCTTTTATAACCTTTTTTGCAGTCACCGGAGTATTGCAGCTCTCAGGAACATCAGCCACGCGCTACCTTTTTAATCCCAACATTCATGAGACAAAGGAGAATCATACTCCTCATGTAAGTCTATTATTAACCTACATATATCATGTTTTTCTATTATTTATAAATTTACACAGTTAACATAAGATGATGGGACATGTTTTGTAATACAGGTGTACAAGAGATATCTCTTAATGTGGTCTCATTTTACATCAAAATAAGCAGCTCCTGATGTAAGCCTATTGTTATTATTTCTTTTAAATATGAATCTACACAGTTACGCTCATGGCACTGATTTTGTAATAAAGGAGGAACGTAATAGATTGTTTTAGTGGAAACATTCTGCACTAAGAAGCGCAACTCCAGATGTAAGCCTGTTATTAACTTACACATTATCATGTTTTTTTAAATATGTAAAATTACACAGGTTTTGTAATGAAGGGACATGAGAGTTTGTTAATGTTTGTACATCCTGCACTAAGAAGCGCATTTTCTGATGTAATCCATTTAAGCACATCTTCTAATGTAATCCATTTATTGACTTACACATTATCATGTTTTTTTAAACTTATAAAATTACACAGTTAGTTGATATACGTTGCTCAACATCAAGCGAATAAGATGATGGACCAAAATCTGATGCTTCTCCCGACACATATCATGGTTTCCCTGGTGGGTAAGTCTCAATTTCAAAATATTACATATCATGGTATGTTTATCAATGATATTCATTTTAACACAAAACTAATTGTTAACTAATCGGGGTACTGTTTTACATAAAACTTTTCATAAGAGAAGATGAAAAAAAAACAGTTAATGTATCTTTTGACTGATCCCACTTGCATCCATTTTCTTAGCGAGAATAGGCCGTTGGCTGCCCATCAACAACAAAAACAACGATGCTCATAAGAAGATATGTATTCAAGTATCGAATACAAGAAAACCCCTTTTTGTTTATGTTAACCTTTTGCTAAGGTACTCATTTTATTTATTTATTACTATAATATTACATGAATGATGTGTAATTATTAATGAGATTAAATTTGCACAGATATATGTAGCAGTATCATGAGGTTGAGCTTTGTGCTCTTTGCATGGGTAAGATTTTTAATATTATTTATTGTATGTAAGATTTTGGTGTTTATTGTATGTAAGATATTCAAAATTGTGTCCTGCACCAGTGTGTACTGAGTCCAGCTTACCATTTTCAAGAGCTTCTCAAAAGCTCCTTTAAGCTCCAACTTGGTTTTATGAGCTTGCTATATAGCTGTCTTGAGTTTCTATTTGGATTTAGTTCATAAGCTTTTGTTTCCAAGCTTTTAGAAAGGCTGAAAGAAGCTTGATTAGGCTATTTTAGACTCAGTTAAGATTTAGTGCTTATTTAGTTGATTCAGCTTTGTCAGTAGCTTATTTGTGCTCAATATAGTTTAAACAACTTTGAATTGCTCACAATGCAACTTAGTCGCCCAACACCCAAACTTTAACAATCTTACCCAAATATTCAGCTTTAACTACAAGCCACTGACCCTTTACTCTTCTATAACTAAGAATTTTTTTTCTTAGTGATTAATTTGTACTTAAAAGGTAGAACGCGGCTAACACTGAGTTGTTACTTCTTTATCTACAGATGATATTGGTATGTTGTGGGGCGTTAAGTTCTGCAACGATTTTCTGAACCAGGCTGGACCAATAGGAAATGTTCAGTCAGAATTACTTGAAGAATTATACTTCTTTGGTTTCAGATTAAACTCCTAGAAACTGAACATTCATTGTCTGATCTCGAAAAAAAGCATAGATAAGAAAATGTAACAATCAAATAGAAAGAGTAATCTATTTGCAGAATAGCCCGATTTGCTTCACAAATTGGTGAGATTTATGGCTTAAGTTTATGATTCTTAAAATAATAGCTCTTACTATTATTGTACTGCTACTGTAAACACAAGTTGGTTGGTATGTTTATATGTGTTAAATACCGTTGTGGATTTTGTAAAATAAAAGAAAAGATAAAAAGTTATATGTGAATTTATTAAGATTTTATTTTTGGCGCTCCTTCAAAATTAAAAAAAAGGAAAATAAAGTTAAAAAGTAAATTTAATTTATGTTTATCAATTACAGGTCACACAACTTTCCCCATCCATTCTAGAATCCAAAGGAGTTCCTGTATTCCGCTGCATTCAGAATCCAGGAGAGTTCATTCTGACTTTTCCTTGAGCATATCATTCAGGATTCAACTGTGGATTCAATTGTGCAGAGGCATGCAGAACTTCCATTTTACGTGATAAGTTGTTGCTTGGAGCTTGTGTAAAACTTAATTTACTCAAAAAGAACACACCCAATTACTTACGATGGAAGGAAGTTTGTGGAAAAGAAGGGATCTTATCCCGAACTCTTAAGGTAATTTAAAAGACATGAAGACGTACAACCATAAGTTAAACTAATACCTCTTTCTTTGACAAGGAATGTTAGCCAGTTGGGAATTTATTCAAGAAAACATTTTGTTTGCAGGCACGTGAGGAAATCAAGTGTGTTAGGAGGGAATTCCTTTGTAGTACATCTAAGGCTCTGAATATGGATACAAGTTTTGACTCAACAAATGAGAGAGAATTCAATGTAGGCTATTTTGACTTGCATCTATCTTATTAATGTATGGCATTATGTTCTTTTGAACAGATATTCTTTCTCTAGATGATGCTGCAAAAACATTGCTTGGAGATGCTCATAATCCAGCACTGACACGAAGTACGAGTAAATATCTAACCATTCCTTTGAATAGAAAGATCCAAAATAACTACTTTGTAGATAATTTAAATTTTGAATATATGGTTGTAGCTAAAGTGAGGCGACTATATGATATTTCTAATGTGTTGTCTTCAATGAACTTCATTCAAAAAGTAAATTAATACTGCTTCATGTGTTACTTAATAATGACAGTATGTCAGTATCATGGTTTATTACTCATCTAAAATTTATTTTACAAGATGAGCATACCCACCATCCAGAAACCCGAAAACCTTCCTTTAGGTGGGTGGGTATGAGAGGTCAAACACTTAGTCAAATAGGAACATGAGAACATCGAGTCCCATAGTTTATCAGGACCCAGAGAAAAGGGCATTTTGGAATGAACTTACTAACATTTGTTTCAAAGGAAGCAAGTTGGTTTCAGTAAATGACATGGTTGCACACCAGGATGCGAAACCACTGCATCTTCAAGGTGACAGCTGCAACTCACATCAGGGTTCTGGTCTTACGACCCCTATCAGTATGCTAAAATATTGTGATGGTGAGGGGTTGAAGTTACCACATTAGATTATCATAAATTGGCTATAAGGCATGAAAAAAATGAATATATAATGTACTTTGTGGGGAGAGTAGGCTACTGAAAAACTTCAAGCTGCCTTAGAAAAGATAAAAACAATGTATGGTTTGGGTATTAAAGCTTTAGATGATATAGCTGATGAGCTTGATGGGAATTCATAGCCAACATTTGGACATTTGAATTCTCAAGTCTCTAAACATTCTTCTGCTCTTGGGGAGGTATATATATCATAGTTTTGATCCAAGGAATCTAGATACTTATATTGGCACATTACACTTCACTTAGCTTTGTTTGATGTCCGGTTTTTCAAGGGTATTGCATCAGAAGCTGAGAACTTGCTTAACGATCTTGAAGACATTCTCTACAATCAAGAAAATAAACTAACTGCGTATGCACAACAACAACGCGAGGTTAGATTATAAATGTTCATCGTATGCAGTGGACCAGTGGTTTCTGTAAGTATGAAGATAAGAGTGTTATAACATGTGTTGCAAGCAATAAAGACCAAATTTGCAATTGGTCCCTCATGTTACTTTCAATTATAATTCTTCGATACAGCGCAACCAAAGCCCAACAGGTTTGATCAAGACCATTTAGTTTATTAAATTTCTAAAAAAAATGTTTATTTAATATTTTTTTACAAATATTTGAGATATTTCTATTATAGCTACCTTTGTAACAACTCACTGGATAAACATATCTTCATATGTTTTTAAAAAGTTATTAAACTTTCAATAAAAAGAAGAAGCTAATAAGCTTAATTAAGGTGTTACATAAGCTTAAATAATTATACGTCATGCCCGCCCATTGGGCGGGCTTCGAAAACTAATATATATATATATATATATATATATATTAGACGAGTACCCGCGCCTAGCAGCAGCGATGTCTAGTTTTTTGCAAAATTCCGACGACCCATAAGTTTCTTTCAACAAACTGTATTTGTAGCATCAGAGAATCATTTTCGAATAACTACAATTCTGATACGTGGTTGCATAGCAACATAAATATATAATTTTTAAAAAAATTATGTGGAGTCGATCTAAGTGTGTGAGTATATTTTCTAATAAGATTGTTTTAAGTTATTAAGATTTTTAGTAATAATAGATTCAAGCATTACAAAAAGCAACGGTATTATGTAGTTGGCAATATTATATTGTAGTTTAGAGGTATAGACAACATGTGTGACCGCTTTTTCTTGTTTTGTCAGTAATTTAGGCAGTGATAACTATTTTTTTTACATGCGTAGCGTTTATCATTTGGTGTGTGGCTTTTAAAATTCTAACTTTGCAAATTGGATATCACCAAATAAGATTATTTTGTACTATCAATTTGTATAGATATTTATGCATTGTTCAAAGCTATTTGTTTGAGGTACAAATAATTATCGCTAAATATAACAATACTATTTATTTTTTGTGATTTTAATAAACTTACATAACATTATTCATACACTGGACAAAGGGCTATACAATATATATTAACTTTTAAACGACGATTCATATATGCTAGTCCCTTAAATGGTGCAAGAGCAACATTTTTTAAAATAACATTATACAAATGACAAATTACATGTGTCAAAGCAAAATAAACCAAAAACTACAATTACTTGGTCTTTCTTTTAAAAAAAATTGTCACGGGTTTCACAACTACTTCATCATTTCTCATATAATTTTGTCAAATTTGAAACCCGATTTCACCCGGGTGGTTCAACTTGTTGAACCGTTCCGATAAAAAAACAGGTCGATTTAAACCGAGTCAAACCGATAGGTTGGGTCGAAAAAATGTCAAATTAAACCGGGTTAGCCCGCCGGGTTTGAAGCGTCCCGGGTCAACCCGGTATCGGTTTCAACAGGTCAACCCGGTATCGGTTTCAACGGGTCAACCCGATATCGGTTTCAACAGGTCAACCCGGTATCGGTTTCAACGGGTCAACCCGATATCGGTTTCAATTAATTGTTTTTAATTTGGTATATGTGCTTTTAATTGGGTATACAATGTGAATAAATTATTGTACTTTTAAGTAATGGGGTGTTTTAATAAGAGTATTAATTATATTATTTATTTCTCTCTACATTGACCATGTTTTCAACATTCAACTTCCAACATTTTTTACTTTTTTCACTTTGACCATTTTTCCATTTTATATAATATATATATATATATATATATATATATATATATATATATATATATATATATATATATATATATATATAAAATGAGTATTTTTAATGACGATGATCATTAAATCTGAAAGATGATGATAATAGTGATATGCTGAATAATAATGTGGGGATGTGAGGGTAATGGTCATCATTGTGATTAGTCTAACAAAACTCTGAGCCTCTTCATGTAAGGTTCGTGTCGAGCATCGCAAGAGTAAAAAATACATGGTTATTGTTCTAAAAAATACTCCGTAAGAAAAATAGACAACAACGAGCATGATTGCCCGCGCGTTGCTGCGGGGCAACATCATTTTAAATCTTATAAACATAGACTTAGTAAGCTTTTTAAGACTAATAAGATTCATACCTGTTAAACAGTGCTTGCATTGTACGTAGTTCAGCAAAAACGATTTGTTGCTGCACAAAAAGACACATTATGTTTCAACCAAACAACTTTGCAAAAGAGGTAGAAAAATTCTGAACCGAACACCCTTCAACATATTGGCAGAGTAGATTTTTTCCTCAAATAAAATCAACATAATAAACAGCATAAGTAACAACTTATCAGCCAAATTGCTAACATAAGAATCGCTATACTTTCCAAATACAGGTTCTTTGGTACATTTTTGAGCATTCAACTAAAAAAATGCTATAAAATTCAAAAGAAAATAGTCTAGTAGCGCGCTGACTTGGTTGATGTTTTGTACTTTTAGCGTAACATAGCTGGTCGACTTTGTTGTTGTTCTGAACGTCCAGGTCAAGACACCTAGAATCACAAATGGGTAGCAAACCGTATCCAATTTCCATTTCCCCAAGACTCCTAGAAGTCGATATGTCCACATTGACGGGGTTTAAATTTTCCCGGTCACTTTGAACGCATCCTCAAATGACTGCAGATAGTAAATTTACACTATGTAATGTTATGAATGGATGGAATATCACATAAGTCTATTATTTATACCTTCGAGTTTCATGCAAAACCAACAAAAGATGATTCTGATTATGATCATTCATTAAGTCCTATAAGTTTTGGAATATAGATACAAAATACCATAATTATAAGTTAACATAGCTAAATCAACATAGCTAAATCACAAAAAACCTACAAAAACAATGGCTAGTCAAAAAATATATAGAAAGTATGTTTACCTTTGTTACAATCTAGTGTATAGATTAATTCGCCTTTGTCAAACGATTCCACTATTTACATGTCGTTTTTGTGCAGCTTCCTACAATTCTTTTATGTGTCTTAATTCATACCTAAAACAACACCTTGATTTAGTATATTAATATACGTATAGCCACAATTCGTGTGCTGTTTCAATGAGAAAATAATGCTTAATCTTCATCGTACAACAATTTAATGGTATCCAAATGTATAAGTTAGTGTACCTATAGGCAAAGATTGCCTTTTATATTGGTCACAGCTAAGCTGATGCAATGTCAACTTAACGTACAATAGAAGGAATCGCACCTGTTTTCATATGTTGGTTTAGCCCGCCCCGACAATTTATTTTTCCACTTCTAATATAGCACATGCCCTTGATTCACACCAAATGATAGTCTTTTCGGAAACGAAATACCTTGGTTGTAATCGACGGAGGTTCTTTAGTAGTTACATGAGTCTTAATATTCCTCGACAGAAAATATTAGCTTCGCCTCATTATATTCTTTCATATATGTCAGCTCTGACAGTGGTAATGATTGGGTTGCACACAGCTTCTATCTCTTTAAGCTTCTCATCATACCCCTCTTTTGCATCATCTTCAAATGCTTGTTAGTTGTTACACAAATAAAAGCCCAATTATAGGATGAAAACAATTTAAAAATGTGGTGAACACTTGAGCTTTAACAGCACTGCCATCTGACTTTATACCACAACCACCCAAGTAGAATTCTCGTTCCTAAACACTCTCAATTTTATAAATCCCATTCCTAAAAGAGCCGTTCATTCTTCAAAAACTATGCGTAGCTTAACTTAAACATGACAATATGCAAAACTAATTATCAAATTTCCACCTTTTGTTTCGAAAAGAACACAGCATGACTATTTTACAAAGTCAATACACCTATGTTATCACATATGCACAGGTACTAAATCCTCAATCCTGTTGACTTTAACAAACATTCAAACCTGCTACATTTCAAGTTCAAATTTGAATCAATACTTTTGACTTTTTCAGCTCTAAAAATGTTCTATTCGCGAGATATCTATTGATTGGTTAACATGCTAATCATTTATGTTTTTGTGTAGAAATCAACTATACTTAAAAAGTCGAAATTGATAATTAAGATGTTGACGTTTAGGGGAAGGAACAAAGGAAACAAATAGGCACAGTTGCTCACATCGAATGCAGTTCCAAGACTCAACAGGTAGTTAACCTATTAGACATTTTATACCCGGGTTTTTTTTTTTTTTTTTTTTTTTTTTTCAAGCTATAGAACGTATTTTGAAGTTATTTCTTTACTACAACCACAAAGGAGGAAGGAGGTTGCAAGAAGTCATAAAATATGACTTCCTATTTAGAGGAGTTAACTCTAACTCTAATGCTAACCAAGTCAGGAAACGAATCGGATGTAGATCATTCTAAAAATATCGAATAACATAAAACTATCAAAAAGAACCAAAAGCACCAGTAATTAATAAAAATCCATGCACTTTAGAGCTGTTTATTTGCTTATGAATTAAGTCAATGATCAGTTAAATATGCAATCGAGAACACCCCATAATGTATAAAAACAAAAAACGCAGTAGAAAGCAAACATAAACAACCCACTAAACTGTGATAAACCAAATTCAGATCAATAAACTCACTATTAATATCCTGAAACAGATGGTCATTAACATATCATGATGTTTCAAATCTTCCGCCACGTTTATTTGCTCAGTCGTCAGGTTCTAATGGCATCAATTCTGTTCTGCTTAGTCAGAAACGACTCACCATAAGCTTGGCTTATGAAAAATATGACATGTAGCCAATGTCGTAATCAAAAACTGTTTGAAGAACTAAGCACAGTCAACTATATTTCTCGAAATTAATGTCGGATACAGGTATTAAAAGGACATAAAAATTACCACTAATCCGAAGCTGCAATAAAAGCTTCAACCACTTGAGCTGTGCGATGCCCTTTTACAGCCACTGAGAAGTGCGTCTTCCTGTTTATTTTCTCCCTTCTCGCCTACCATATCCTGAAATCAGAAACATGATTAGGTTCCAATAACTCACTATCTTACAACACGAAATTATCTAAAATCTTAAAGACGATTACAAACCCACCAAAAATATGATGACCTCTGATTTTTTAAAATTGATTGACGGGAGTTTCGATTTGTGTTATCATGATTCGGTTTTCACACATTCCAACTGAAAAGCATAATCAGGTTGGCGATTAGATTCATAAATACTGCATCCTTTGATGCCTTTTTGTTGTTCACCGACCATGATTAATTCTTTACTGTGTTTTTCTCTCCGGCGAGTGTTTTTTTAGGAAGAGGGTTTAAAAGAGGTTATATGGGTTTTGTCAATATGATTTGATGATTCAAGAATTTTCTGGATGTGTCATTCTGATTTATGAGTGTACAGGTTTAGTTTACAATTGTGTGGCTGTCTTTCGATAGTACAGAAATTAGGTGTGTCAAACATTGTTAATAACATTTTGTGGTGTATTAAGGAGTTATTACGGAGAAACGGGGATGAACAGGAAACTTTGCAACACGATTCAACCAATGAGAAGGTGGCACACGTGCCACTATACTACTGTTGGGCTTCTATTTGTGTTTCATCATTAGTGAAAGACCAATGACAATGCAATTTAACTTAAAACGGACCACCTAAGAATTTGGGCTTTGCCCCGTTCAAAAACCATCGTTAGTATATATTATAATATTTTTCTTCTATCGTGTTTATTTCTTTTATTTGTATCCTTAACAACTAAGCTTTAAAAAAACCCATAAACACATTCAAACAACTTAACAAAGTCAAACACATTCTCCAACCTCCAACCTTCTTCTTCCCCAACACCAACACCCCAAACCACTTTTTTATACAAAAAAAACCCCGAATTCATCACAAAGAAAACATGAAGATCACAGCTTTACTTGTCCTCAAATGCAACCCAGACGGATCATCAGATCCAATAATCTTAGCAAACTCAACTGACGTCTCCCACTTTGGTTACTTTCAAAGGTCTAGTGTTAAGGAATTTATTGTCTTCGTTGGTCGTACTGTCGCTAAAAGAACCCCACCGTCCCAACGTCAATCCGTACAACATGAAGGTATCCTTTTTTATAAGTTCTGAATTATGTTAATTTGTTAATTTTATTGAAGTGAATTAGTTTAGGATTTAGGTTATCGTTCTGTTATTGTTGAATTTGTTATTGGAATAGGTTAAATGTTAGGGCTTGAATTGTGAGATGTAGGAAATCCAAATTTAGGTTAAAAAAACACTAATGTAAAGGAACGGTATTTCTGTTTTAAGTTGCTAGATGTAAAACCGAATAACAGAACCGTTAAGGGACTGTAAAGTGACTGACCGATCCAAACGTTCACACCCCTAATTGATGGGTATAACTTTTGAAATTCCAATACATCTTTTTGCGCAATTGCACCATAAACCTTCAAGTTATATGCTTGTTATGGCCTTCATATTATTTGGTTAAGAATTTAAGATTGATGCATGACTTCGTGAATTCTTATATTATAGTAAGAGAAAAGTTTCCCGACTCTTTGTCTAGTCAGTATTATCTCGCCGTCTCGCCTATAAATATATGTTATCATCAAGGTCGCAAAAATTGCGAATTAGTAGTCGGGCGGTCGACTCCCTTGTAGCTTGTAATCGGTCGAGGTGGGATTAATTGGATTGGCATTTCCGGCAAGTTGTGGGTATTTCCCACGAGTTTTGGGTATTTCCAATAAGATTTTTCTTAAAAAACATCCTGTACTAGATATAATCCGCGAGTGTAAGTGATTAAACTAGTTTACGGCAGTTTTGGGTATTTCCGGCAAGATTTGCAAGTTTCCGGCAAGTTTGACAGTCATTGACCACGGTTGACCGATTTACACACATCGGAAAGGTTGGTGGCCCAGTAGCGCCTAGGTGGTGATTAATCGGCCTTGTAGGCCTTTTTATGTAACAGTAGTAAGAGGTGGCAAAACGGGCGGGCCGGACGGGCACGGGCTACGGGTCAAACGGGCTATGGGCCAAACGGGCGCGGGCTAAACGGGCACGGGCCAAATGGGCTCATGTTATACGAATCGCTTTTAAAAAGACCCAAAACGACGAAATAAATTCTTCGAACGTAACACCTCATTTATATTTAAAAAATTAAATATAAGTTTTTCCTTAAAAACAATTTAATGTTTGAGAAAAACATGTGCCCATTATGCCCATTTAACTTCTAAATGGGCAAACATGCCCATTTCAAAAAAGGAGGGGGTCCAAATGTGCCCAAATCTTTTAAAAGTTTGCCCATTTAGCCCATTTTTTTGATTTTGGGCACAAATTGCCACCTCTCACTGATATCATGTTTTAAAATTTACTGATTTGAAGTGTGAATCAGTGTTTAGTCACTTGCCATCGTAAATTCCGTGAGTTGCCACAAGTCCACAAGTTGTATAATGTATATACTTACTGCCATATTTATTTGCGTGCGTGCCAGGGTTTTAGAATGTTGAAAGTGGCAGCTTTTAAAGTTTAGTAATGCTTGTTTATGAATATTGCTTTTTTGGCATTATATTTATCGAGCGGGAAGTAAGGCTCTGTTTGTTTCTTATGTTAATCAGAATACAAGGTGCATTCCTACAATAGAAATGGTCTTTGTGCTTTGGGCTTTATGGATGACCACTATCCCGTGCGGAGTGCGTTTTCTCTTTTAAATCAGGTAAGCCTATACATCCTTCTTATTTTGTTATATTAGTAGTTCACTCTTATGGAAATAAGATTTGCTGCATGTATGTGTGTGATATTTGACCCAAGGAAATTTGTTTCGTTATATTCTAGGCGGGTTAGGATCCCTTATGTCCTTCGATAAGACATGTTACGAGTGTTATCTTTTTAACGTGTCTTGTAAGAGTTGTCAGTGTACTGGTTTGGAGCATGCTTTTAAAAAAGTTCACTATCCTTATATTCTTGTCGATGTTAACTCTTTGCTATGCTAAGCTTAGGAAATCTGGACCAATTTCGTCCCACCATCTTTTTGCCTTATGCCTTGACCTTATAATAGCTCAAGAGCCACTTAGAAGTTTGGACCCCATTGCAAGCTGCTTTTCTAAGTATCAATTAATTTTCTTTTAACTCTCTTATGTTTTCTCGTTTAACATCACATCAATTCTGTCAGTGGTTTCAAATACTAAAGATGAATGTTCTTTCCTTGCTTGTCTTAATCCAAATATTTACTAACTTTAACTGTTGTCAACATGTCATAGGTGTTAGATGAATACCAAAAGAATTTTGGCGATTCATGGAAAGCTGCGCAAGCAGATTCTAGTCAGCCATGGCCTTATTTGGATGAAGCTTTGACCAGATTTCAGGTTTTGCTTCTATTCTTTTTTTCTTTTGGGAAACTTAAGAGTACTGCGGGTTCAGCAAGTTGTTTTTTATAAGTTGATGCTGAACATGTACTAAACTGTTCTCTTTGTTACTTGATCATCTTCGAACTATCAGGATCCTGCCCAAGCAGACAAACTGCTGAAAATTCAGAGGGAGTTGGACGAAACAAAAATTATACTTGTAAGTGATTTCATTAAAATGAATCAGTTGTCGTTATTTTTCTTGCATATGGGTAAAATTGATTTTTATCCATCATTAATGCAGTGTATTAGACATAATTTTGATGCTGACTATAGCTTTTTAGTAGTTCATTTTTGTTGTGGCGGTCTCACGTCTAGTAGGCTTCTATGCTTTCTAATTCTTGGTTCTCCTTAATGTTTCTAAAGCATTATGCCTTGCAAATCTAATTGTATAGTTTTACCCGCTTATAACAGAGATTGACTACAGCATTCATCTTCTATGAATGGTTCATCCAAATCACCTTTAGACTATTTGCACTATTGGTTAGCAATCCTGGTATTTTGTTCTTTCACCAACATTCGGCACTGATCATAGTTATATAGTCGATTCACTACTCCATACATTGGTCCATATTCAAGCTTACTTGGGTGAATTTGTGCCATTGGTGCTTCCTCTGTTCTCCTTCTTAATATTTCCGAACAGTCAATATCCTGCCTTAAAATTATCTCTATAGCATAGCATCAATTATGGCACATGTTATCTGGTAATAAGCAGATGGCTCTATTCTTAAAAACATCTGGTGTACTTGCAAAACAAGAATCCCTAACGCCGTCATGTATTGATCACCACGACTCCGTGGGTTCTTATGTTATCGGCAACCTCTAGGAACAGAGATAACTTGTGGTGGTGTACTGGTGTTAATGATTTTAATTCCAGGAGAGTTTCACATGGCTATTAATAATGTCTTAAGATAATAATGAAAATCGTCTTTCATTTGCAGCTTGATTACATCGAGCAGGAAACTGGAAAATGTTCTGGCATAAAAATCTTTACACTACTTAAATAGAGACCTGAAACGTAATGTAGCTTGGAAAACATAGAAATATTATCAATCCTCATAAGTAAGGGCGATGATCTAAAACTAATCAGACAGATTCTAAAAGCCCCTTAATAGTTTTTGACCATTGAATAGCCATGAACAAATCAGGAGGAATAATCACCACTAAAGTTAAAGACCATAAGCTTCTGCTAGCGTTCTCAAGAATTATACAATGTGGCCTGCTGAAAAAGTTTTCCTAGATACTTTAGTTATCATCTGCTACATATTATCTTGTTTAATAATACCTGTTAATGCGTAATAAACTAAGTATGATCTTGTTACAGCACAAGACTATCGATAGCGTCCTAGAAAGAGGTGAAAAGCTGGACAGTTTAGTTGCGAAGAGTTCAGACCTCAGTACAGCTTCACAGGTGCGGATCCTATTTCCTTTCATAAACTATTATTCTTCGCAAATGCAGATTCATATTTTGTTCACTTAGTCAGCAGATGTACATACCTTGGTAGTGGTACCTCTTGACTCTAACTAAACAACTGCAAGCTAATATATGCGAGATATTTATTTAAACAGAGTGAACCAAATGCATAATTAGTATATTTTTACCAAGTTACAATTTTAACAAATGCTATTGAACACTAATGTTATCTGCTTGGATTTTTAAGTTGATGGCTTTAAGCAGCTTTTATACCGCTTTTTATGGTTTCTATAAAAGCTTACTAAAGAACACAACTACAATTTTTACGCGTTTTTTTGGGGAAATTTTTCTCAACTTCTCAAGATCTATTTTTTAACTCACGGACAACTATTTATAGGAACATCTCATTCATAAATTCTCACTAATAAGAGCTCGCTTCATTGAAATCTATGAACAATTGTGTTCGCTTAAAACAGTTAAAAAGGCTGTGTTTTTTTATATAAATTTCGAAGAAGCCTGTGATGTTTATATTGATGAGGATACCGTTTATCAGGTCTATGGCACTCAATTTATTCATCAATTTTTAGTGTTGGCTTGTTCAACAATTCAAAGTTTTACTATCCGCATGTGTCATTTGTCTCAAATTGATATGATTTCTTTGTATCTTTTTACAGATGTTCTACAAACAGGCAAAGAAAACGAACCAATGTTGTACGATATTGTAAATGGTAAATGGGCTGCAAGGTTAATTGGTTTGTGTGATGTTTGTTTATACTGTTACGGGCTTCATAGTTTCAACTTTCAACTGTCCTCCCAGGTTGGTTCTTGGGACTGAATAGGGTATTGTCTTTGATGCTCCTGTGACATATGTTTGATTACTCCGTATAATATATGCTGGATTCATTTGGGATCTTAAGTTTGACAAATCGCAAAGACGTCATGGTATTTTGACTTTCGTTTTACAAATCGCATACACATAATTCCATGTATGCATTTGTTAACACGGCAGTTAGCCAGTTACATCTATTTTGTTAACATTCAACTGCCCAAAAATATATTCTTTAGACATGCTTAGGCTAGGATATACGAGTATTACCTAAAGTTTTAGTGGTCGCAAATTGGTTTGTGCAAAACCCGGCCAAAGTATGTATCTATCATTCCAAATCATCCAACATCTTCCGCACCAAATGTGTTCAACGAGTTTAGCATGCTGGCACTTCGTTACGACTTTCTATTCTTTGTTCATGGTTGCTTACATGATAAAGAATTAAAATTTTATGATATTATACACCTTTTTATATTCAATGGTCTCGATATACGTTTAAACTCGTATCTTTTATTTCATAAATGAAAACATTTAGTTTATCTGAAAACTTTGTAAAGAACTAAAGATAGGTGACTTATTCTGATATTGAATAGTATTTTTTAAAGTTATGCAATAAGCATTACTTTTAGCTCTTGTTTAACAGAAAAGAAAAAGAAGAAGACAAACTGTTTTAAAATAGATACTTAAATACAATCTATATACGAGGCATTTACATACATCTTAAAAAAAAAAATCACACATATTTCACCAAACTTTGTTTTAATAGCATTGTATATCCATTAGAAACTTGTATTAAGGGAAATATATAAATATTGATGTATGTATGGGGATGTATGTAAATCATCCGTAATACATATAAAGAGAAAAACATCTGTTTAAAACTTATAAACATGAAAAAATAATGTTTTTAGACAAAAATACAATTTATTTACAAAATTTAAGATCATTTGAGGACAAAACATTCTTTACGGGATCAATCTTCACCCTCCATCTTCCCTCCATTTTTAATTTGATCTAATGGATGAGATTAAACACAACAATTTAAAACCCACTGTCATCCTTTTTTTCAAATATTAATATATTTCAAACCGTTAATCGTTAAGCGAAAAAAAATATACCATTATAATTTATAACAAACATTTAACTATCTTTCTATAGATAAACATTTCGATATACTTTCGACAATTTTTTTCCCCTGTTTTTCACTTTTTTTTTTTTTTTTTTTTTTTTTTTTTTTTTTTTTTTACATTTTTTCGTGTTTTTTCGTTACTGAAATTTGCATGAAAAAATCACATGTGATTAAACACTAATTTAAATATCACATGTTATTTAACACTAATATCACATGTGATATTCAAATTAGTATTTAATCACATGTGATTTTTTCATGCAAATCTCATATTCGAAAGAAAACGAAAAAAAAAGAAAAAACGTGAAAAAAAAAGATTTTTTTTGGAAAGTATATCAAAGTGCCCGTCTATAGAAAGATAATTAAATGCTCGTCGCGATGGTGTAATTATTTTCGTTTAACAATTAACGGTTTAAGAGATATTCAAATTATAAAAAGTATGTGAAATAATAAAATGCTTTTAATCTCAACAATTGATTTCTTTTTAGATAGAGGGTAGAGATGAGTCTCTTGGTATGTGAGAAAAGTTTGGTAAGTAAAATAACTCTCCTATTACTTATAATAGATATAACTTATCAATTACATATATAGAAATACTTGACTACATTTTAATCTACTAACTTTTCCAGTCTTAGTTACTCTACACCCATACACACCAAAAAAAAATTTAAACACATAAATAAACGTTATTAACTTATTCTATAACGTTACCGTTATACGTGGATAATCATATGGTTTATCAAATCACTGATAATTTTGAAGGTTTATGTAACTATTTTAAGCAAACGTAATGGGATACATAATTTCTTATGAGGGCAACTCTATTCGTGAGTTGTATAATTAAAAAACTTGGATTCTTTTATGATGATTGTCTAGTACTTGCTAGTTTGCGAATCAAATAACAGACATCGAGTCAATAAATTTGTGTGTGTGTATACTTTCATTACTTTGCTATAAACATCAGTATATATACCATTTAGTTCTAACATATAAGACTAATACTAACATACAATATACATTAATTACTTTATTTATAAGACGTAACTATGAAGTTTTTAATTAAAAGGTTATGTCGGAAAGTGATAGTGTATGAAGTTTTAGACCATTTGCTAAAGCTCATACGACTAATTCCAAGCTCGACAAAGAAGCCCACGAAGACGCTACCTGGAAAACTCATTTTTAGGCAACAATTGGAATGACATGTGTCTTGACAGACTGCTATGGTGCCAGTGCCACATGTTATCACCTCATTTGCGTGGAAGGAAATGCGATGAGCATATCGCCTAGAGTACATCGTACGAAGATTCTTTTCGTATTGAGAGTCAAGCACAAATGGGCACGTGTCATTCTTGTCTCTTATGTGGGATGACTCCTACAAGGATCTCCCTAAACCGTTGGATATTATCCAACAAATTCCATAACCCTAAATGCATCCTTATAAATACACATGCATTTCATGATAAGAGACCAAGTTCATCTTCTCCATTTACACATATACACACACAAAAACAAAACCCTAGTTGTATGTACCCCCAACTATAAATAAATACTTTTATCTTGAGGTTCTTACCAAACAAGGGAAACTGAATATATGGTTAGCCTAATCTCACACCATAAACTTACCCTGATCCTTGCAATTTATAGGCATACATCTAACTATATAATTATTTGATTTGCATAGAAAAAATGGGAATACAGAATGGATATCATGCAAGGAAGTTATTCCTTTTTAACGGAAAAGAAAGTATCACAACATCTGAATTCAAAGATGCTGACGACTTTAGGCAAAGGTATGTACAAAATACCTAATCGGTAATATAGTATAGATTGTCAACTTTGTGTCATGTCACATGGTTTAGAAAAAGGATTTGTACAAATTATTCATAACTTTAACACAACATTTCATATATAGGTTGCATGATAATCAGGCAAACGAAAAGTCTGAACATACAGCCTCAAGTATCTCAACCCCCTCAAGAAACTCGACAAAAGATGACTTTGTCACTAAATCTCCAATGAGAACACATTGTTGAACTATTGGATGTGCCACAGGTACAACCTACATAACCCAATAGAATATGATAATTTAGATTGTTTGTCATTTAAGAAATGTAACGTAATAAAGTCTACATATGTGTAATTGTTTTTAGAATTGAGCCTTGCATGGTTTTATTTTTTGTTTGTGGGTGAGTCTTCTGTTATCGTTGGCACTATTTATGCAATAAATGAAGAAGATGAGTGGTGGTACCTTGTTTGTGGCTAGTGCGATAATAATTGAGCCTTGCATGGTTTTATATACTATAAATGTTGTATAATAAAAAGTTCTTCAAGGTCTATGATCAAACGGTCAAAATGCATGTACAACATATATTTTTCTTATTTACACTTATTATAAATCCCAAAATTCTTTTAGTTACATTCTTTTTATACTTATTAGGTGTTCACAGAATGGACCTTTTACTAAAGTGTTAGAATGGTCACTACATGCATTTGCTTCTCAAGAGAAACATATTCGAGATCAAGAGGCAATGAATGTTTATTACACAGATATCTACAAGCATTGTATTTTATACTTTCAGTCACTTATAACTTATTTTTCCGTTACAAAAAAATTTCATAGCGTTTACATTCGTTGTTCTTTCTTACTTTATTCACTTACTTACCTTTTTTTATCAAAAAACCCTCTAAAATCCCATGGATTTCACGGGTCTCATTTTTTCGTATTTACCTCGTAACTTCACTAAGGGCGTCGAACAATTTCTAAAAGTTTTCTGAACCTAGCAAAAAATTTAGAAATTATGGATGCCCTTAGTGTTGTAACATAAGCTAGTTTGCTATAAATCTAAAATCAATACACCAATTAATTAAATAACTCATGATTAGATTATGAAACGAGCAAAAGGAATTAGCCAATTAGGTGTGTATTTTATTTATTTATTTTATTTTTTATCTTAATAATAAATAATGGTCAATGGATATCTACATGGTTCGATTGGATTTGAAGAATTTTTAGTGATTTGCGCTTTAAGACATGTGTTTATGCTTAATAAGTTAATGTAGCAAAAAAAGCCAAAAAGAATAGGTTAATAATAGGATCAGATTGTAACCGTTCCTATCATCCTAGTCGCGATTCTACGATCCTGAAACGATTCTACTTGAATTACGATCTTGTTACGATCATGATCGTTTTTTGTGTGTGGGATCGTACGATCCTACAATCAGGATCGCGATCCTGACAACCTTGGTTGTGATGACTTTTATGGTTTATCGAAAAGAGATTTGAGAGGATTGTTTTGTGATGATTTCATGAGAACGAATTGTGTATGGGAGAGAGAAGTTACAGGGAAGTTATATAGTTGTGTTGGTAAATGTTTTTTTTTTTTTTTTTTTTTTTTTTT
>BPTQ01000001.1:106156825-106241972 GCA_019973895.1 Chrysanthemum seticuspe
AAGCTCTATTGAGCTCTGTGCAAGGGCTGCACAAAACCTGTGCACACTCAGTTAAAACTGAGCTTGTGCACAGGGGAACTGAGGCCTAATTTACAAGCCTTTTTGGAGCTTATAGAAAATTCACAAAAATGTACAAAAATGATATAAAGAAACTAGACCTAGTGAAGTTTTTAAAACCACAAGTTTCACTTAAATTGGCTCAGAAATGAATCCAAGAAAAATCACCCCATTTGACCTCAAAATGACATTTTCATGTTTTTACTTTTGAAACAGTTTGGAGATGTTGACTTTTATGAACTTTGAACTCAAATTGTTGACTGATCTTGATGTTTATTGATGAAATGAAGCTAATACAAGCTCTGTCTATAATATCTGAGCACAAAACAAGTGTTTGATCTTCAAAAACCTCACAGATTAGCTAATTAGGACAGATTAATAGTGAGATTGACTTTGGTGGGTTGCAGATGCAAAAATATGACAGAGATGAGTATACTTGAGTTGAACAAACCTAACAAAACAAGTTTCTACCACTGAGCAATCCTTAAACACAGTTTAAGTAGCAAAACCAAACACACCTGTTTATGACTGTTTTGCAATTTTAATTAAACTAACTACTGATCCAACTTGTTTTAATGATCAAACTAAGTTTACTTACTCTAAGTACAGCTAATTAAACAGGTAAATACTACTTATGACAGCAACTACAGCTTATGCAATAAAACTTGAAAATCACTTACATTTGGTCCTTAGCCACAATGGCTTGAGATCAAACAAACACAGAACCTCTATCCTATGTAAATCAACCCAAATCATTCAATTTCAACCCATTTCCATGCTCTGCAACAACCATATCCATTTCCACTTCAGTTTTTGACCCAGTTTGACTTTCATTGACCAAGAACTAAATCTGCTTGAAACTGATATAAAAGCTTACAAAAAGCTATAAATAGCTTATATAAGCTTGTTTGAGTTTAAAAGTAAGCAACTAAAAACTTTAACATAGGAATTTGAATTTGAAAATTGCAACAGTGAACATAACAATATGAAATGGTAATATAACTTAAATTGGTACTTGAAATTGGTTTATATTGATAAAACAACTTAAGGAGAGTACAATATAACAAAAGATAACAGCCTTTCAACTTAACTAAAACTTTTAAACTAAAAACGACATTAATTAAATTTTTAAAAACTAAAAGCTGCCTTCTCTTTCTTCTTTTGCTCCCTTTTTATAGCAAAACATCTTCTCTTTCATCTCTGAGCTAATCCCACTCATTTCTTGGCCATTGGATGTCTTGAATTGATCTGGGCCGTTTGATTGGATTTTTGGCGCCAAAACTTGTAATAGCAAGTTGTGGGTTGAGTGAAGGGGTTGAAGAAGCATTTAATGCTATTTGGAGTTTGGTGGAGGTGGAGGGATAAGGGGAGTGGAAATGTGAGCTGGGGGGATGGGTGGTAGTGTGTTGCAGAGGTATTTGGAGAAGATAGGATTTTGGCGCGTGTATTTATTTGACCAGGATTTGACCGGCTATTATATTATGAAGGGGTCCAAAATGAAGTGTCATATGGATTGGCAGGGGGTCAAATGGATAAAAGGCAGGGGTCACAAGTGGGTTTTGACAAGGCCAAGGGTGCAAAGGGTTTTAAAACACAAGGACCTATGTTGCAATTTCTGAAAATACAAGGACCTAGGCTGCCATTTTCACAAAGTTGTTCCAAGGGACAAAAAGTGACAAGCTCCAATAGTATAAGGACCAAACTTGACATTTTCAAAATTCCAAGGGCCATTTTTGCCAATTTTCAAACTTGAAGGACCAAATTTGTAATTTCTCAAAACTTTTGATATTTTTCACCAAAGGACTAATTTTGACAACTTATGATTTTAAAAGGACCTTTGGTGATTTTTCTTTTGAAATTAAGCTCAGGGACTATTTCTGACAATTTTTGAAACATGGGGGACTGAAACTGCCAATTATGCAAACTTAGCTCATTTTTCATCTGATTTTGAACATTTTGCATCTGAAACATATAAAATGCAATTTTGGAATATTTTCAGTATTTTGATGCATTTCTAAGCATTTTTAAACGTTTTGCAGTTCAGATTTAACCAAAAATGATGAGTATTTACACACTCATCAATCCCCCACACTAAACTATTGCTAGTCCCTAGCAATCTTTTGAGAAAAACTTAATGGATTTGAATCTCTTTACCAAAAGCCATTACTTCTGGAGTAGCCAAATGTTTCAGTTCAAGTAAGAACCATGGTACACCGATAACCATGTGATTTTGAGCAAACCACCAGCTTCCAACGGATTTGATTTGTCTTTACCAGAAGCCGTTTGCTTCTGGACTAGCCAACTCTTAGATAAATTATCAATATTATCTTTGGTGAGCCGATTACCAATTATGGTTTTTCCACTGCCTTTACCACAAGCCATAAACTTGCGGGCTAGTCAATTCTTCACTTTTAAGGATATGGTGAGCTGAATACCATACAATTTTGGGCAAATTGCAAGCCGTCAACGGATTTGAGATATCTTTACCAAGAGCCGTTTGCTCCTGGATTAGCCAATCCTTTTGTTTATTAGACAAGGCGGACTGATAACCGATTGAGTAAATGTAAAACACTTACTCCAAAAAAAAATTTTGGCCAAAAACGGGGGAATTGGGCGGTATAATTACATGATAAAATTCGTGAGAATTCCCCCCCACACTTAGAAATGAATATTTCCCTCAATATTCAAAGTACCGGCGGTTATGCCGAAACAAAGAACGTAAAAGGGAAATACTACGGCCATTATTTGAATTTTTTTTTTTTTTTTTTTTTTTTTTTTTTTTTTTTTTTTTTTTTTTTTTTGGAAATTGATATATATACACAACATGTGGGGCAACCCCCCCCCCCCCACACTAGGGTGGTAGAAAGATAGAAAGAAGTCAGAAATATGGGTGAAAACCCATATGGCATGCTACTGTTTTTGATTCCCGAGTCGCTAGCTTGACTCGACCCCGAATTAATTGGTTCATGGGGAAAGTAACGTGGAAAACCAATCTCGATCGAACTTTCGTTCACAATGTTAATAAACATATGAACATCAGAAAGTTCCACACCGACGAGATATAACCGCGGTATTGTTAATAGTAGAAACTATAAAGGATGATACCGGGGTCAAAGATGGTGTCCTCATTCCCGAAAGAGAAAAGGGAAAGAGCAACCACACCATCTGTGAAGAATGGAATAAAGACGTACATGAGAATGCAAGTCCATTCCTCATCAGAAAGAAGCAAATCACCATTTTTGACATTTTTAAGTTTAAACTTGAAGCTTATATGGTGATTGTCAATAGGATGTCCGGGAGGGAGGGTGGGAAATGGTTCTTCAATCAACAGATTTTCTAGAAAAAGGATGTCCCCCTCCGAATCAAAGTAAGTATTATCAATTCCCGTTGGAATTGACTCATCACTAAGAAAGGCATCGACTTCATTCCAAAAGTTGTCATCTTCCTCATCAGGAGTGAGAGAAGGGATGGAAGAGTCGGGAATAATACTAGAAGATGATGGATCATTTTTGAGCAATTCTTCAATGGGAAGAGTGTCTCCCATTGGATCACAAACATCATCATCCAATTCAGATGAAACTGAAGAGAGTTTGGTTTCATCCACAGAGTTAACAAACTCGATGCGACAAACTGATTCCGGAGGTGGGACAAGTGGTGTGCTCTTAGAGCTAGCAATTTCCACCACTTCCGATGAAGTCTCCGATTCTAGATCATCATCATCATCATCAAGAACACTCTTGACTTCCCTGGTACAACTTTCAAACCATTTGTTTGAACCAGGGGTGATTTTCAAAGCTTTTAACTCAGAACGTTTTTGGTGACTCCTCTTAACCGTGAAATTTGAGAGTGTTGCATTGAATCTTTCAGATTTTTGATCAATTGTGGCAACACTCTGTTTGGACAGAGGTTTGGAGTTCTGGTTGATATTCAATGTGAGCTCTTCGTTGTCAACCCGTATGGTCAACTCTTCAGCAAACACATCGATCAGAGCACGACTCGTTCTCAAGAAAGCTCTCCCTAAGATGAGGGGAACTCTAGGATCTGCATCGAAGTCTACTACAACAAAGTCAGTAGGAAAGTAAAACTTTCCCACTTTCATCACGACATCCTCGGCTATCCCAAGTGGACGGGTTATAGTACGGTCCGCTAGCTCGAGTGTCATACAAGTGGGTGAAAGTTTAGGAAGAGACAGTTTCTTCCATACTGAGAGTGGCATAAGGTTAATGCTAGCGCCAAGATCGGCCAAGGCGGAGCACTGAACCATCCCCAAGAAATCACACGGGATCAGAAATCTGCCAGGGTCTTCAAGCTTTTTGGGAAGCTTCTTGAGAAGGACCGCTGAGCATTGCTCATTGAGAGGAGTTTTAGCCATCTCAGATAGCTTATCTTTGTTGGTCAGTAAGTCTTTAAGCGTGGATGCAAATTTAGGCATTAGAACGAGAGCATCAACGAAGCTTATATCAAAGTGTAGCTCATTGAAGATTTGGAAAAAATTTTCCATTTGCTCTTTGTTTTTGTCTTTGAGCTTCTCATCATTCATTCTTGATGGGTAAGGAAGCTGACTAGACTTTTGAGCCGGGATGGAAGTCATTTCGGGCTCAGAATTTTTCTTCGGAACTTCGGGTTCCGGACTTAAAGCTTGGACTACCGAAGGTGGGACGTGTGCGGTACTTCGTGGGCTTGAGAATTGCACCTTGTCCGTTGTATCCTTGGTAACTTGACTCATTGCCACAGGTGGAGGGGGCATAGGAGTCGAAGGTCCATTGTGCGTCTTACCACTACGAGTGGTGACGGCTTTCATCTCGGCATTTGGATTGGGAATTGTATTGCTTGGGAGTCCTCCAGAAGATGATGAAGCTTTGTTCATATTCATGTTCATGAAACTGCTCATCATATTCTTTAACTCATTTGTCTGCCGAGACCTTGTGGTATCAATTTCCTTTTTAAGCTCAACTCTCATGTTATTGATCTGAGTTTGCATTGAACGTATGCTTGACTCAGTAATTTTCATGAAGTCATTTGGCATGGGAGCTTGAGAAGGTTGTTGATAACTTTGATGATTAGGAGCTTGATATGGTTGGTTGAAATTGTTCCGGTTTTGATTGAAATTTTGAGAGTTATTGAAATTTTGTCCTTGATTCGGAAGAAAGCGATTTTGATTGCCATGGTTTTGCACAGGAGGAAAACCAGGTGGTGTCATACAGCTAGGTGCACGGTAGTGAGGATCAGCTTGTGGTCGGTATTGATTGTGGTTTACCGAAGCTACGGGAGCTTGGTAAAAGGAAGCATCGGTTGCTTGACAATCATAATACGCATGTGGACCACTACAAGTTTCACACACCTTGTTTACGGCTTTGATTGGTTCTGGCTTATGAATTTCGCTTTTGATTTCCTTTACATCTTTAATCATACAACGGATGGCATCCGTTAGAGCGGCTATCAGAGCGGCTAACTCAGAAGAGTTATTAGATGAAGAAGCAGGAGTATTAGGAGTATTGACTTTGTTGCGAGAAATAGGAACTTTTGATTTTTGCTCGCAAATCTCAATCACATCTTTAGGTCTACGATTCAAGATATTGCCGCCTGCGGCTGCGTTCAAAGAATCTTGATCGTTACCGTTCAACCCATTGTAAAAGATATTGACTTGTTGAAGCTCCGTGAATTCATGATGGGGGCATTTCCTGAGGAGATCTTTGAATCTCTCCCATGCCTCTCCAAAGTTTTCATCGAAATTTTGACGAAATCCAGAAATTTCATTTTTAAGATTAGTCGTCTTTGATGGAGGAAAGAAATAATTGACAAACTTTTGAACAAGATCCTCCCAAGTTTCGATGGATCGAGGGGGTTCTTTTTCCAGCCAAATCCGGGCTGTCCCCTCAAGTGAGAATGGGAAAAGCATCAACTTGATGACTTTTTGTGGTACATCCTTGAAATTGATAGTTGAAGTCAACTTGTTAAACCAACGGATGTGTGCATACGGGTCTTCTCGGTCAAACCCGTGGAATTGATTCGTAGACACAAGTGTGATCAAATGTGTCTTCAATTCGAAGTGATCAGAATTGATTATCGGTAAAACGATGGCATCTCCATAACCCTCGGTGGGTGCCTGGAGCATTTCCGCCATAGTTCGTTCGTCTACCATATTGTTGCTTGAAATAGTACGAATCTCGGGTTCGACTATTTGGGCAGCATGTCTACGAGAACGTCTTCTAGGAATTTCTGCTAGATCACGCAAAGGACTCAATGATCTAGAAGAACGAGTGCGCATGCACTAGAGTTAACTCTAAGGACTCTCAGAGTTAAGGAAAGGAATTATGAAAATGGGGGAAAGAAGATTATTTTTGAGTTTTATGGTTATACATATATAGAAACAAAAGAAAAATATTTTTGTGTTTTATAGGTTTTGAGATGTTTTTGGGTTTTTGGATTTTTATAAGAATATATATATATATATATATATATATATATATATATATATATATATATATATATAGCTAGATGTTATGAACAAAGAGTGAGTATCCAAATCACTAATCTGCTAGACGGAAGATAATCAGCACAGCTCCCCGGCAGCGGCGCCAAAAATTTGGTTCTTCCAAACCGTCAAGTTTTCTCACACAAGCCGGCCACTTGTGAATGGCCGACCGTAAGAAACTTAAAACGGTTCAGAAACAAATGCAATGAAGATCAGGAGAGTATAGGGTTTTCCCGGGTCGTTATGTCTCAGCGAGCTATGCGAAGAATCACCAAACGTATAGTGATCGAGAGATTTGAACAGAAAAAGGGATTTGTGATTATTATAACTACAGAAAAAGCAAACAAATTACAGGGGCTTAAATGCAAATTAAAGAGAATTAAAAAAATAAAAAAAAATTAAATAAACGCTATCACTATTTGCAAAATGATGTTTTTGATTTTATGTTTTTATAAAACTTAAATTAAAAACTATGTGACGTACGAATGAAAATGTGAAACTTACACAATATAAATCCTAAAAATATGAAAATGACATTTTTACAAACCTAATGATAAAATAAAGAAAAGAAAATTATTTTTAAAACTATTTATCTAACTATTATTAATTAAAAACTATTTTTAACTATTGAATAATAACCTAAAATACAAGAAAATATGAAATTAGGCTAGAAAAATAAAATTATGACTTAGAAAAATCTAAAATATCAAAAGAGAATTTTCAAAACTATGTTTGTATTTTTTTGAATATTTTTGTATTTTTTATGAATTAAAAACTATTAAAAACTAATTAAATTGCTTAAAAATACGAATTTAACTAAGAAAAATCTGGAAAAATATTTTTTTTTGGCTTTTTATATTTATCTTAACTTAAGAAAAATGAAAAATTATTTTTTTGAAACTTTTCTTAATTAATTGTATTAAATGCTAATTAAAAAGTACTAAAAATTTATTTAAATCAAGAAAAATAGCAAACTAACTTAGAAAAATCTGAAAAATTCAAGATAAGCCTAAAATAATATTATGAATCTAGGAAAAATGGAAAAACAGGTGCTTGTGTGTGGAATTATGCAACTGTAATGCAAAGTGCTAGTGAATAAGCACTTTGAAATAAGCAAATGAACAACAATAAGCACCAACTGAACACAGAAGCTCTAAACTGCTAAAAGTACCTAAATGCAACTAATCTCAACTACCCTTAACCTCTGAATAGCAACTAGCACAGATTTGATGATTTTGAGTTTAGAACAAAAACAGTTTTTAGGTACTAAGTTTAAGCCAAGCAATAAGCTACCTAATAAGCTGAGACATGAAACCAAGAGTGGGAACTTAAACTAGACCTGGCTAAGAACATGTAAACCAAAAACTAGACTTGGAAAAGCTCTATTGAGCTCTGTGCAAGGGCTGCACAAAACCTGTGCACACTCAGTTAAAACTGAGCTTGTGCACAGGGGAACTGAGGCCTAATTTACAAGCCTTTTTGGAGCTTATAGAAAATTCACAAAAATGTACAAAAATGATATAAAGAAACTAGACCTAGTGAAGTTTTTAAAACCACAAGTTTCACTTAAATTGGCTCAGAAATGAATCCAAGAAAAATCACCCCATTTGACCTCAAAATGACATTTTCATGTTTTTACTTTTGAAACAGTTTGGAGATGTTGACTTTTATGAACTTTGAACTCAAATTGTTGACTGATCTTGATGTTTATTGATGAAATGAAGCTAATACAAGCTCTGTCTATAATATCTGAGCACAAAACAAGTGTTTGATCTTCAAAAACCTCACAGATTAGCTAATTAGGACAGATTAATAGTGAGATTGACTTTGGTGGGTTGCAGATGCAAAAATATGACAGAGATGAGTATACTTGAGTTGAACAAACCTAACAAAACAAGTTTCTACCACTGAGCAATCCTTAAACACAGTTTAAGTAGCAAAACCAAACACACCTGTTTATGACTGTTTTGCAATTTTAATTAAACTAACTACTGATCCAACTTGTTTTAATGATCAAACTAAGTTTACTTACTCTAAGTACAGCTAATTAAACAGGTAAATACTACTTATGACAGCAACTACAGCTTATGCAATAAAACTTGAAAATCACTTACATTTGGTCCTTAGCCACAATGGCTTGAGATCAAACAAACACAGAACCTCTATCCTATGTAAATCAACCCAAATCATTCAATTTCAACCCATTTCCATGCTCTGCAACAACCATATCCATTTCCACTTCAGTTTTTGACCCAGTTTGACTTTCATTGACCAAGAACTAAATCTGCTTGAAACTGATATAAAAGCTTACAAAAAGCTATAAATAGCTTATATAAGCTTGTTTGAGTTTAAAAGTAAGCAACTAAAAACTTTAACATAGGAATTTGAATTTGAAAATTGCAACAGTGAACATAACAATATGAAATGGTAATATAACTTAAATTGGTACTTGAAATTGGTTTATATTGATAAAACAACTTAAGGAGAGTACAATATAACAAAAGATAACAGCCTTTCAACTTAACTAAAACTTTTAAACTAAAAACGACATTAATTAAATTTTTAAAAACTAAAAGCTGCCTTCTCTTTCTTCTTTTGCTCCCTTTTTATAGCAAAACATCTTCTCTTTCATCTCTGAGCTAATCCCACTCATTTCTTGGCCATTGGATGTCTTGAATTGATCTGGGCCGTTTGATTGGATTTTTGGCGCCAAAACTTGTAATAGCCAGTTGTGGGTTGAGTGAAGGGGTTGAAGAAGCATTTAATGCTATTTGGAGTTTGGTGGAGGTGGAGGGATAAGGGGAGTGGAAATGTGAGCAGGGGGGATGGGTGGTAGTGTGTTGCAGAGGTATTTGGAGAAGATAGGATTTTGGCGCGTGTATTTATTTGACCAGGATTTGACCGGCTATTATATTATGAAGGGGTCCAAAATAAAGGGTCACATGGATTGGCAGGGGGTCAAATGGATAAAAGGCAGGGGTCACAAGTGGGTTTTGACAAGGCCAAGGGTGCAAAGGGTTTTAAAACACAAGGACCTATGTTGCAATTTCTGAAAATACAAGGACCTAGGCTGCCATTTTCACAAAGTTGTTCCAAGGGACAAAAAGTGACAAGCTCCAATAGTATAAGGACCAAACTTGACATTTTCAAAATTCCAAGGGCCATTTTTGCCAATTTTCAAACTTGAAGGACCAAATTTGTAATTTCTTAAAACTTTTGATATTTTTCACCAAAGGACTAATTTTGACAACTTATGATTTTAAAAGGACCTTTGGTGATTTTTCTTTTGAAATTAAGCTCAGGGACTATTTCTGACAATTTTTGAAACTTGGGAGACTGAAACTGCCAATTATGCAAACTTAGCTCATTTTTCATCTGATTTTGAACATTTTGCATCTGAAACATATAAAATGCAATTTTGGAATATTTTCAGTATTTTGATGCATTTCTGAGCATTTTTAAACGTTTTGCAGTTCAGATTTAACCAAAAATGATGAGTATTTACACACTCATCAAAAACATAAGTATGTTTAGCAGATTACTTCTGAAAAAAAACCAATAAAACCTTTTCTCTTGTTGGAACCCTTGTTTCCTGAACTCATGTTTGCAGCAAGTATGATTAGATGAGGAAGATGTTTGATATGGTTTTGTATTATCCATATGTGCCCTTATATAGAGGTGTGGTAATACATTCATTCATTGACTGCACAAATGTAGAGAAAGTGTTGCATTGATTCATTGACTGCACAAATGTAGAAAAAGTCTTGCATTGATTCATTGACTGCCACAATGTAGAAAAAGTGAGACAATGCAATAGTAAAATTCATAAAAGTGATTCAATAGTAAAATTCAGTGTAGAACAGTGAATTGCAATAATGCTACAAAGTCCAAATGTATAACAGTAAATTGCATAAAAGTGACTTTAACTTAAATTTGAATTTTTAAGTTGCTGCAAATGTTTGTAGGGAGAGCTAAGACAGATGTACTGGTGAACAATATGTGTGAAGTTTTTAATGGAAAGCTTGTTGGTGGTAGAGATAAGGCGATCATTTCAACATTAGAGTTTGCAAGGTCTTATATAATGAAAAGAATAGTTAATGTGAATAAAATGATTGAAAGATGTGATGGTCCACTCACACCTACTGCTACAAAGATTTTGAAGTTGAACTGTGATGAAGCAAGTAAGTATACAGTTACTTGGGGAGGAGGTATTTATTATGAGGTAAGTGGTCCATGGAATGATCAGTGTGTGGTGAATGTGGAACAAAGGACATGTACCTGTAGAAAGTGGGATTTAACTGGGATACCTTGTAAACATGCCATAGCAACCAACTGGAATATGGCACTTAACAATCAAACAGTAGGATTACCAGAGGAATGGGTACATCCATGTTATAGGTATGTAATAACTTCTTTTGCTTGTACAATTACTTCATTTACATTGCCTGAATTCAGTAGGATTATTAATGCATTTCCATTTAATAGGCTGGATACATGGAAGAAGGTTTACTCATACAAGATCAACCCAATCTGAGGTCTAGTTCATTGGCCTAAGTGTAATGTACCAACAACTCTGCTACCACCAAAACATCAACCACAGGTTGGAAGACCAAGAAAGCAAAGGAGGAAGTCTAGGGCAGAGGTTGATGTGGTGCATATGTCCAAGCATGGCAAGCTGACAAGGAAACTCAAAACTGTGACATGTGACAAGTGTGGAAACAGAGGTCACAACTCAAGGAGTTGCACTGGACCAAGAAAATCAAAGTCAAAGGGAGGTGGTAAGAAGAGGAAAACTAGAAGTGCTTTTGGGGAAGATGACAACTCTGCAAGAAGACCTAGTGATGGTGATAAAGGTAAAGGAGTTGCAGTTGATGATGGAAAGAAGAAGAAATATCAACCAAGGAAGAAAGTTGTTGTTCTTGGTTGATAGTTGTGTCTTTTTATTTCTGAATTAAGACTACTAATATGTATTTGGAAATGGTCTTTTAGGATTATCACTTTGTATTTGGTCTGCAAAACTGTGATGCAGTATGGGTATTTGGTCTGCATAACTTTGATGTACTAGGCCTATTTTGTATGATCATGTCTTGATGTACTAGGGCTACTTTGTATTTGGTCTGCAAAAATGTGACTTTTACTTGTGTGAAGTTTTAACTTAATTGCTTGTCTATCTGGGTCAATTTCAGAATGGTAATGGGTCAATTTGAGTTTGGTATTTGGTTTCCATTTGACTGGGTCTGGTAATGGGTGAATTTGGGTTTGGTAATTGGTTCCATTTGACTTAATTAGTAATGGGTCAATTTGGGTTTGGTAATTGGTTCCATTTGACTTAATTAGTAATGGGTCAATTTGGGTTTAGTAATGGGTCCAAGTTAAACACTTTTTGGTATTTCAGTGAACACAAAAAGACTTTTACAAGTGACTTTTACTTGTTTCAGTATCATTCAGCACAAAAAGAAGAAATTCAACCCAAAATGTAAACCAACAACTGCCTTTCATTCATAGAACCACAAAAGTGGTATGCGTTTACAATCAACTAACTTCCACAAAAGATCTAAATTGACACTTAACACCTAAACACCACAAACGAACCAAACTTAAAATCTAACTTAAGTCAACAAATTGTAAACAACATACATCAACACAAAAGACCAAGAAACATAAAGATACTTCTTCATCCTTGCTCTTTGTTCCTGCAACTCTTGAATTTGTCCTCGATAGTTGTTCAGTGATCTCAATAGTCCGGGTATTATGTTAACAGATCGACCGCACATTGGGGGATCCACCCAATCAAGGAAAGGGCAATCTGATGCCTATTAAGAAGATTAAACAATAATAGTTAGTTAATAACATCATAAAAGAGATCAAAACCATGTTCTTCCTCACAAAATCAAATGATGCGCACCATATCAGGGCAACCATAAAACCTTCGTCCTGGGTTGATGTTGGTCCATGATGTTCTCACCACTGCTCGTCTTCCACAGTGACAATTCACCATTTCTGTGTTTTCAATTATTCTGAATAGAAGTGTAAATGGAAGAAAGAAAGAAAAATAAAAATTTAGGTGGGATGGGATGGTTATATTTGGTGGGAAATGAGAAAGAAAGAAGCGGGAAAAATCTTTAGGGTGGGAAAAGTGGTGTGGGTGGGAAAAGACAAATATACCCTCCACTTAACAAGGCTTAACGCCCGTTAGTCCAACCAGTTAGGGTGAGGGACCAACGATGACTAACGTTTCGCAGTTAAGGACCAACGGTGCAATTTTTTTGGTCAAATGACTAAACTTGATGGTCAACGTATATCACAAGGACGAATGGTGTAGTTTATTCTAAATCTTATGAGTTTTTAATAGAGTGATAATAATAATAATAATAATAATAATAATAATAATAATAATAATAATAATAATAATAATAACTTTATTTAAATTTTTACACAGATAATAATAAAGTGATTTTCATTAAATAATAATAATAATAATAATAATAATAATAATAATAATAATAATAATAATAATAATAATAATAATAATAATAATAATAATAATAATAATAATAATAATAATAATAAAAGTGTTGTTTTTATTATAATAATAATAATAATAATAAACTGCAAAATACATCTCTGTGGTTTACAGTTTTTGATACCTTACATCCCTGTCAGTAATAGTTTGCACCTTACATCCTTCGTTAGCCAAACGTTTGCCATCATACATCCCTCGTTTACAATGAGGACTAGCGGTGCAAATTATTTCTTCATTATCTCTTAACGAGACAGAAAATATTACACCGTTACCCTTCAGGACTAACGGTATATGCACCGTTAGTCCTCTTTTTGCGTTTTTTCCGATATTCACGCTTTTATCCGTTTTTTTGTGCGTTTAATTCGTTTTTTGTCAGTTTTTTACGTTTTTATCCATTTTTGTACGTTTTATCCTCTTTTTTTTACGTTTTTATCCGTTTTATCCTTTTTTTGTCAGTTTTCTTTACGTTTTATCCATTTTATCCGTTTTTTGTCAGTTTTTTCCGTTTTTGCACGTTTTATCAGTTTTTTCAGCTATAAGGCAGCGATCTCTGCCTCCTTGGGACCCACCAACTGAAAAAGCAGAAGACTTATATACAATTCGTTGTTGTTTGAAAAAGAAAAAAATAAAATGGGACCCACGAACTAAAAAAGCAAAAGACTAATATGTTAATCGCTGCCATTTGACAAAGAAGAAAAGAAAATGGGGCCCACCTTACAATTTAGTCTAAAACTTGCTTTTGGTTTTTGTCTTTGTACAATTGGTGTTTCTTTACTAGATGTTTTACTTGTTTACATTTTGAAAAACTTCTAGCAGCTCTTGTTAAGTTGCTTGTATCTTATGAATACCAAACCAACTTTATTTGTTTTTAGCTTTTTGGGTTGCTAAGACTTTTGAGAACTTTTTGATGCACCAGTTAAAGCCATTATGGTATGAATGTAATTTGCAGGCTCATTTCATTTTTTTAATCGAACCATGGTATCCAACCACGATAACTGAAAACCAAAATAATGATTCCTTTTGAGCCAAGCCGATCCAAAAACTTGAAATTTAGACCATTTAGTCTAACACAAGTTAACCAAATCCAAAACATTTTAATCTCAACATGACATATCATGTTCCAATGAACCGAAAAAATCGTAATCCTAAACTCCTAAATTAACACACCACACCCGAACATTTCATTTTCTTAGTAGACTTTTGACCAAGAAGAGGCCACAATCTGTTTTTTGCACAGCGGGTCTAGTTGGTGAACTGCTTGACCAGCAAATGCATAGGACCCTTGAAATTGTATCATGTAATATTAACCTCATCACATGCAAAAAAAACAACTTTTGTGTACCAAACTGAACCAAAAGTATTAGGTATGTGGTCCCTTTAAAAGATAGATCTTTTATTAGACTGTGTACTAGGAATGAAGATATCGCTGCCTTATAGCAGCGAAATACCTTAATTTTTGTTTTTTTTTCCGGTTCCAATTTATAGGGTGCTGACACGTGTCCTGAAGTGAATTCAGCGAAATACAAGACCTTTTTAGATATTAGTAAAAAGTAGGACCTATGCAGGACAATGCGGGATCGATCCTATTTGGTAATTTTCGCCTTAAAATATGTGTCTTTGTAATCTTTTAGGATGTTATGATATAAGTATTTTCTGTGTTATACACTTATATATTAGTCGCTTTTCGAGTGTTTGTGGTACGGGTTTTGTTTCATGATCTTAAAAGTTGTGCCTTTCTTAAACATATGGGATGCCAGAATGAAGAATCTTTAAATTTATCGTCTAAGATTTATAGATTTATATTAATCGTTTTCGAGTAATTTGTGATATGGTTTTTGTTTCTTGTTCTTACAAGTTGTGGCCTTTTTAGATTTAGGGATATCAGAATGAAGAATCTGTAAAAAATTTATCTAAGTTTTTTAGTTGTATACTAATCCGTTTTCAAGTAATTTGAGAAATGGGTTTCGTTTACTGATCTTAAAAGTTGCGTCTTGTTTTTAAATTTTAGGATGTGACAATGAATATAAGTTTTTTTTGTGTTATATTAGTCATTTTTTTAGTAATTTGTGATATTGGTTTCTTATTTTGTTCTTAAAAGTTGTGGCATTTTGTTACAGGATGTGAGAATGATGAATCTTTAGAGTGTGTGTCGAAATCAGCACAAAAAAAGGGAAAACATCAAGAAAAAAGAAAAATCAGCACGAGTGATATAACAAATGGTTCGCCGATTGTTGGGCTTGCAATTGGTATTCTAAAGACTCCGTGCTCTAAGAAAGGGGTCATGATGTCAAAGTGTGCTGTTACGACTCCTGGATCTGGTGAGTCGTTGTTGATGGGTCAGGTTAAGACTCTTTTGCAAAGGGTAGAAGAAGAAGGTGTGATTCCGAAGATATGTTTTGATCATAGTTTGAACTATAAGCGTTTTTTTAACTCGCCAATGGCTATTCTTGCTCCAACGCCTGCGAATACACCTCAAGTTTATGATTTTTCGACCAACAAGGTTCTGGAGTCTTTACTGTTTCACCTGTTGCTGAGAACTTCAATTTTTCTCAGGTTTGATTAAATTCCTAAAAGGTTTCTGTTGTTTACAAAATTATCCAACTCCTTTTTTTTATTATTTTTATTTTGATGGTTTGGTGCTATTTGTATGTAGATGCTTATAATGAGATAATTGCTGCCCCAAATCAAGAAGAAAAAGATGAAACCGCAAGGGCATTGTTCATGGACTTCTCTGAGAAATCTCAAGATTCGGATGTGTCTGAATGTAATTCTGTTCTGACATGTGAAGGTTCTGCTGCATCTTTGTGGTCTGTTCAAGTAAATCCAAGCACAAGTGATGAGCATAAAGGCGATATTTTTTTTGGGTAAAGGGATTTTACCCGGTGAATATATAAAAGAATGAAAGAGTTTAGGATACAATGGAAGGCGGTAATGAGCCACCTTATAAAACCTAAACACGAGAACCTATATGCTTAGCCCAACTCTAAACATAACAACCACAGTGGACTTTTAAAACTTCCTAGAGGACATATCAAAATCAAAACCAAGAAATACTAAGACCACTAGGTAGTGAGAACAAAGCATCAGCCACCATCCATTAGAAGACTAGTTAGCCTCCAAATTCTTCTCATTTTATCAACTCTTGGTTTTCTCTTGAAAGGGATTGACGCTAGTTTAAGACGAACCATATCAAAAATGATCTTCGCCACTTGATCAAGATAAGTGTTGCATAAAGGCGATATTGATAATTTATGAAGATGTTGGTGATGAAGGGTTGGATAAGTTGTGTGAAGAGATGAGCAAGATAAGTGTGAACATTGCTAGATTTGCTGGGAAACACACAAGGTTTGTGTACAACAGTGATGGGGTACTTGAAGGAGAGTGGTCTTCATCATCAAAGACTGAAGAAGAAAGAGTGGTTTGATGTTTTTGTTAATCTATTAGAAGATGTTGATTGCTTTTGGCTGTCTTTCTTGTGACACCAACATTGGTCTAGTATTTTGCTTTTTCCTAAGGCTTAGGGTGTGTTTGTTTTTTTAAAAAAAGTCTTACTAGCCCTCTTACTCTTACCAATAAGAGGTGGGCAGACGTTTTGCTTGTTTGTTTTCTTCTTTTGAGTAAGACTCAGTTAGACATATAACATCTTACTCAGTAAGAGGTGGGAGACTTGTCTTACTGCCTCTTACTCGTTTTGTAAACTTTATATAATATATTTAATTGTTTATTAACTATGTTATATTTATGATAAAAAGTCTTGTTTCATATTTACATAAGTTACTTATTATCGCATTGCGTTGGTTTAATAAACAAATTGTAAAAACGAGCACTTAAAATCATTCGGACACTTATACAAAAACAAACAACATTATTTCGTTCAGATTTAGACTTTCTAGCTACCTCTTACTAGTAAGATGTGGTAGTCAGATTCAGACACAAAACATCTTAATGAAACAAACACACCCTTAGAGTCGAATTCTATCTCTGTGGACTTTTAAGGATATCTGTTTGGTCTCGGTTGATATCTCAGTTTAATGAAATGAAGTGTTTTTTTGCTATTGAATCCTGTTTGTTTAGAGAACTATAACAAATTGTGTCTGAAGGGTTTAAACTTGCTGGTGTGATGAACATCAAATGAGCCATTCCAATCGGGTAGAGGTTTACAAATATATAACTCCCCAACACGTATTCTCTGCGCTGTCATGCTTAATACGAAGATTAGTTTCTTATGTTTGTTTATTTATACTTATGTGGTTAATTTTTTTTAAGAATATTTGAAAATTGCCTGTTAGTATGATGCTTGATTTATTTTTACTAAAGTTTATTATATTAAGATATTACTTGTTTAAAACTTTTAAAAACTGCCTGCTAGTATATATGATCTTGGCAAAAAATTTGAAAACTGGATTCCCACAAATATGTTGGCCCAGTTTTATGGATCTTTAATCAACGATATACCAAAGTATAAAATAATCTCTATTTTCTATAAATATGGCATCATGTAATCGTTACATGTTCTACTCTATTTATACAAAGTGAAACGGTACATAGTGAACCGTTGTGATGGTTCAAGATATGGCAGTTATGTTTGTAACTGTCATATAACTGTTTGTTAACTGCTATTGGCAGTTATTTCCAGCGAGTTGACTTTTTAATGTTGACATTGACTTTCGTTGACCGGGTCGATTCGGTATTGACTGGGTCGATTTGTGATTAACCCAATTTTCTCCCCCTTAATCACAATCGCTGCGACGTAGATCTTTAAGTCTTTTGTAGTCGTCTCACATGATTCCATTTTGCTTCCTTCTGCATTCTCTGCTATTTCTGAATTCTTTGCGGTTTCTGCACTCTCTGCGATTTCTGCCCTCTCTGCGGTTTCTACACTCTCTACGGTTTCTGCAATCTCTGCGATTTCTGCACTCTCTGCGGTTTCTGCACTCTCTGCGGTTTCTGCAATCTCTGCTGTTATTGCAATCTCTGTTGTTTCTGCAATCTCTGATGTTACTGCAATCTCTGCTGTTTCTGCAATCTCTGTTGTTTCTCATTGTATCATTTCTCTTCAGTTATAGTAGCCATAAGTAATGTTGGCTCTAAGTCTTCTTCAATAAAATTGGAGTGTTCTCTGACTTGATTCTTGCATTTATTTTGACATTCATATGCATAATGTCCTAGTTTGTGACATCGATAGCATGTGACTTGAGATTTGTCTCTTGTATCTTCTTCAAAAGACGCTTGTTCTTCCCTTTTAGATTGATAATTGTTCTTGTCTTGTTATCGGCCTCGAGACTGGTTAAATCTTCCCTGACCATATTCTCTAAAAGGTTTTCCTTGTCCTTTATGTCGTGTGAACATCAAAGTCTCTTGATTGTTCACTTGTTTATCCTTCTTAAACTTAATCCTTTCTTCATAGGTCTTAAGTCTTCCAATTGCTTCTTCCATAGTCATTTCACTTAGGTCGGAATATTGTTCTATAGATGCGACTATTTGCATATACCTATCGGGTACAACATTTAGTAGTTTCCGTACTAAGGTTTCATCTTCTATGGTGTGTCCTAGACTAGCGGCTTTGTTTACGAGAGTTGTAAGTTTTATAGCAAAAGTGTCGATTGTCTCGTCATCCTTCATTTGTAACATCTCAAAATCAGATTTGAGTGTTTGTAGTCTTGCTTGTTGAACTCTGTCTTCGCCAACGTGTCTAGTTTTCAAAGCATTCCAAATGTCCTTCGCGGTTTTGTGCTTTGTTATTTGAAGTAATTGTTCCTCGGGTAAGGCATGATAAAGGAAAGCAATAGCGGTTTTCTCTTTTGTCTTATTGGGTTGAGTCGACTCAGTCGGCTCTATTGTTTCCCATAAGTTATTTGCTTCGAGAATGATTTGCATGCGAATTGCCCATAATGAGTAATTCACGGGCTTTAGGATTGGGCATTGAAATTGGGGTGTACTATTATTAGTACTAGGTTCCTTGTTACCACTTTCTTTCGTCATATCTTAAAGATATTGACAATAGATCTCCAAGAAAATTTTAACATGATGTATGTTGAAATTTCTTAATTTTAATGAGCTCTAATGTTTTATTTTCCTTAAAGGTGTATAAAACTTTTATAGGACTAGTTTTGAAAGACTATCCTAGGGAGATTTAAAAAAAACTTAAATGAAATATCCTAAGGTTAATTACTCCTTAAAAGTTATTTTTAATATAATAAGCAGTGTAATCACTAGGTTATTATAACTAAAAATTTGATGAAGTACTAAATTTGAAAAAAAAGTAACTTATCAAACAAAATAATATATATCTAAAATGAAGAATATATAGTATATAAAAAATGAAAGAGTGGTGTTGTAAAAATTTTGAAACCTGAATGGGTTGATGGTCTAACCCGATGCCTTAAATTAATAACAATCCCTTTTGTTTGTAGCCCTCTTAAAAATAATGGTGCGCCCTTTTTTTTCAATATTTTGTTTATCTCCTTTTTTTGAGTGAGATAAAAACTTGGTACGCTCCTTATATTTCCTTATATCTCTTGAATGAGATAAGAAAATAAAAACGTCTCCTTTGGAGACTGTAAAAGTTTTCTCTTCCTTTTCTGGGAAAGATCCGTTCTTCTTCTCCTAATCTTCGTGGTCAAACGCCTATGATAAGGTTGAATGGCCTACCTACCTTTTCCGGTGTGTGGTGTTCTTCGCGAGCACTTAATCCCTTCAATCGAAATTTTATGGTTTTGTTGATTTGGGGGTTTTTAATCCGTGAGGGTATGAAAGATTGGAGACTTTAATTAAGTCAATTGGTGGCTTAATTAACGTTCTGGGCTTGATTCTTGATTCGGAACAGGTGTGTTTGTTCTAATTTGAATCTTTGATTTTTGCTCTAATTGATGACTTCTATGTTATCCTCTCGATGTTTGGTTCTTTGTTTCTGAATCGGTTGAGTATTTTGTTTGAAAACAAAATGAAGCTTTGATCCCTGGGTATGTTTATGCTTTTGAAAATACAAGTAATCGGATTTTTTTTTTTGCAAAAATGAAGGTGCCTTTTTTCTAGATGCCGGTAACTTTGTTACGAGGCGACTAGAAATTAAAAGGGGTATCTTCCTTGAACACAATAAGATGAAAAAAAAAACTTTGATTATTGTGGTTCGAATAATAATTTTGCAGAAAAATTAGATACCGAGACCTGGGGATTTTTCTTTCGATTCAAAGCAAAAATGGAACCTTGGTATATGATGATTATGGCTCTGATACCAATTGTTGGCCCAGTTTTACGGATCTTTAATCAACGATATACCAAAGTATGAAATAATCTCTATTTTCTATAAATCTGTCATCATGTAATCGTTACATGTTCTACTCTATTTATACAAAGTGAAACGGTACATAGTGAACCGTTGTGATGGTTCAAGATATGGCAGTTATGTTTGTAACTGTCATATAACTGTTTGTTAACTGCTATTGGCAGTTATTTCCAGTGAGTTGACTTTTTAATGTTGAATTTGACTTTCGTTGACCGGGTCGATTGGGTATTGACTGGGTCGATTTGTGATTAACCCAATAAAATAATCACATCATCATTCTGTTGTTAAAAACATTACTGTAAACAAGGGAAAATTTTTTATCATTGATTTGTTAGGGTTTGTGCACTTCTTATAGAAATAGATAGTAGACCATGATACTTTGATAAAAAAGAGATCTACTTGATAAATACAAACCACGTAACATGCACCTACAACAAAGATTATAATTATTGCAATGTCATTTGTTCGTAAAGGTTCAGATGTTGTCGAGGTTCGGAACCACCTTCTTGGAAAGCATGCAAAATCCATAATGACAAAGGTTTTTTTCTGTTTCATTATGCATTTTGCCATTAAATAGCAAGTACTTTCACTTTTGTGCCATATTAGTTATTACGCTCTTTTTTGTGCACATCCTCTTTGAAATACGTCTTTGTCTTTTTTTCTAGTCATTGAGCGGTAAATAGATGATAGGGTGACAACATTAAGTTGTTTAGTACAATGACTAAAGTGATACGATTTTACATGTACAGCTGCTCATCAGGTTGCTGGATGACCAAATATAAACACAAATTCATTACCCATAAAAAAATGCACAGTAATGACTAATAAGGCTAAAAAAGAAAAATACTTTAATATATCATTAATAAAAGTATAGTCTTGGTGCTTTTAGGGGTGAATTTAGTCTCTGGTGCTTGATGTGCCCGGTAGGTGCAAGTTTTAAATTTATGAAAGGTGAATTACCAATTTTACCAATAACACATACGAGCAAGTATACTCGTCCGTTATAGCAAGATTATGAAGGTAAGTCGGGATCGTTCGCAGGGATTTGAGTGAATCAGAGCACAAGTTTGAATTAACGGAGTCGATCAAAAACATATAACAAAGCAAATAGATATAATGAAATTCAGATGATTAAAAACTACACTTGCTCAAACTAGTATCATATCATAGATTAATGTGATTGTATTAACTACTTAACATGTTGGTTGTGATAATTAGTTGAAAACTAATCTATTGTTCTTACAAGATAAACCTTCGTCAAGATTTCAGTTCATAAAAACAAGCTTTAAGTTTAACCAATCAATTCAAGATCAATTCAAGTTTCATAAGTCTACTTTCATAAACTTAAACACAAAAACATCCACTTGTTCATCAAATTGCTTAAGAAATGGTCAATACAAAAGGTACCCGATCATAGACAAAAGGCTACAATTAATTTTCCACAACTAATCTTACGACCATTTAGATGTTTCCAACTAATCCAATTTGATAATCAAAAAGCGTTTCTATTACAACCACACCTTAGTTCCTTTGTATAATCAAGAATAATGGGTAAAAACAATCATCCATAGACAAAATGATTATGACTAGTTGAATAATACGAAGTTCTTTCGACCCCAACGATAGTTACCAATTAGCCAAACTTGATTAACAAATGTCACTATGAAACTTTAGCACAATTGGATCTTAGAATCAACTTGAAATTGAATTAAAACATGTTAATACAATCACTAACTAATCATATAATAATCAACATCATTTAAGCAAGTGTATAAAGAAACTAGCCACTCATAGCAAACATGAACATAAACTCATAATTTTGATCATTAGAAAACATGATTAAAAGTCTTACAATGCTTGGAATAAGATTACAAATGATGAAGTAATGATTCCCAAAGGATCGTGGTGGACTTCTTAGTGTTTCGGCTTCCAATGGTGGAACTTCTGGAACTCCAAACTTCTCTGGATTTCTAAGGACGAATTTCAGGAGGTTAAGGCTTGGTTTGATGAGTAGAGAGCTTTGTAATTGAAGTGTGTCTCATATGCTCACATTTAGCCTCTATTTATACTAATTCCAAGGCCTAGGGTGTTAAATGCTTGACTTGGCCTCCAAGGAGTAAGGAAGGGACTAGAATACACCAATAGAAGGACCTAGAATCGTTTGGATGCAAAGGGAAAGCTTAGTGATGAAGATTTGACAACTGCAGCTTCACCAACCGGATCGGTCATACGACCAACCGATCCGGTTGGTCTTCAATAATATCACACCGACCGATCCGGTTGCGGGTTGCGACCGATCGGTCGGTCATGGCAAAAATATGTATTCCGACCAAATGCCAACCGATCCGGCTGAAAGTGTAACCGGATCCGGTTGGATCTTCTGAGATAAGAAACTTGATCTTTCTCTCTTCACTCTGACTTGTAGAACTTGGTTCTTCAATCACAAAGGTACTTGGGATTTAGCTTTACTGAGACGGGAATCTTCGATTAACTGCATATTTCCACATTTTCCTCCATTTCCCTGCACTTGGTTATGAATGCTAGACAAACATATCTAAATACGATTAAGTGCTAAAATCACACAAATATAACCAAATAACAGATATAAAAGTACACACAATGCTACTAAAAACATGCACAATCTGAGTGTTATCAAATTCCCCCACACTTAAACTTTGCTTGCCCTCAAGCAAATCTAGGACAAACATCCACTGGGACAAGATCGTGATTATGAAAAATGTGATGCAAATCAACCAAGTATAAATACGAGAGAAGATTCATCAATTATGCTTATAAAGGTGAAACATCAAGATGTTTGACAATATCCAATGATTTTCTTGCATGATTAACATTTCAAAAACACCTCACGAAAAATAATGGAATATAATTCACTCAATCACTCATTTTAGTGGAGTAACAAGATAAATCACACTCATTGCTCAGTCATGATTAGATTATTACCATAAGCTTGTACAAGAAACAAAACTCCACCGACGTGGCGTGAGCACCAAGTAAAAACATCTAAAGAGGGCTTTTATTCGGGTTATAATGATAGGCTAAGGGGTTAAGGGTATGGATAAGGCATGGGAATGTTTAATGAAATTGGTGTTAAAATAAAAATGAAATCAAGTCTAATACCCGTGTTGCTAGCTATCAAACATTTCACGAACCAGATAAACGATTATAGCTTTGCTTTCTTCTTTTTCACTTTCCACAGCTTCTTGCTTTGCCATGATAATTATTCTACGATCATAGCACATTGGCTATTATTTCCATACTTTCAACACATTTTTTTTTTTTTTTTTTTTTTTTTTTTTTTTTTTTTTGAACATAAACTCAACACATGGCTCAATCAATCACATATGATGTGGTACTCATAATCATTTGAACAATCTTCACTTTCCATGAAACTAGCAACCAACCGTTAGACATTGATAAGGGGTAGGCTAAGGTTTAAAATGTCAAATCTTTTTGTATTTTCTGGGTGAAGCAAAAATGAAAGGGATGGCTCAGAAGGTGTAACTAGGGGTATCTAGTGCTAAAAATGAGCACTACAAATGGGTCCATGTGGGTGGTTAACTAACCGATGAGGCTAGCTAATATATCATTAGATGTAAAAATGGAAGGCCATTTGGGTTAAATCCTAAGTTGCCTCTTTATCACACGAATTCACTTATATCGCACGAATGCAATCTCACTGCGGTCTAGTAATGATTTACAAGCACAAGTTCTAGAATAAATAAAATCACCGGCACACTCATAAAAAATTCTAAGCATAAAAGGTGTATGCTAATAAGAAGTAGGCTTAAATCCTCACATTTTAGTGGAAAGGGTATAATATGTGTTAGCAAATGTTTATCGATCCCAGAATGGATTGCAATAGTAATCAGAACACATCTCGAAGTTTCAAATATTACCAGTTTTTTTACCAGTGGAATGATCCAGTTATTCTAATAGATAATCCTAAAAGTGTGAAAACAACTAGATCACAAGGGCAAACAAAATTTTAAATTTTAAGCATGAAAACTCTAATTTTTCCTATTCACCCCCCCACACTTAAGTTAGACATTGTCCTCAATGAAAAACGAACTTAAAAGTATAGAAATAGGGAAAATAGAGATGAAACCAGATATGTCAACGAGTTTATCAGCTTAAAATTCTTTCTTCATTCCTGGCGTCCACTAGAGAAATCATCACCTGCACACAATCTTATAAACAAACAAAAGATTTTATTAAAAGGGTAGCACCCCCCCACACTTAAGTTCAACCAAAGGTTAAGACTTTGGGGAGTGACCACAGAAAATCAAAATATGAAACACACGGGTTGCCTCCCGAGAAGCGCTTGTTTTATTACCGAGTCGTCAGCCTGACTCGATTCTTCCCGAATTTATTCAGCTGCAAGGGCAGCTTTGAACATTTTATAGAGTTCGGGGATGTACATGAATTCTTCACCAGTATCTTCAATATCGTTCCAGACGAATTCAGCAGTTGGTTTCCATGGGATAGTTTGTGGAATTCTTCCAGGAAATGGTGCTACAAAAGTGATAGTTTCGAATTCATTCTCATGGTGTCTCCAGGACACTGCCGCAACTGAAACTTCATTCGTTTGCTCCTTATCGTAGTATAACTTGATTCGGTGTCCATTAACAATGAAACTTCCACCTTGTTTGTCATAGAGTTCGACATACCCAGATGGATATCCATGTTTAACGACATATGGTCCAAACCATTTTGGTTGTAACTTAGGAGCTTTGAATTTGAACTTCATGTTAAAAAGCAGAACTTTATCTCCGGCTTTGAATTCTTTTCGAATTCGTAGCTTTTTATCATGATAAGCTTTTGTTCTAGCTTTATACAGTTTGGAGTTTTCATAAGCTTGGAGTCTTAATTCATCGAGTTCGTGCAATTGCAAAAATCTTTTCTCTCCAGCTATTTTGAGATCGGTGTTACATTGTCTAAGCGCCCAATAAGCACGATGTTCAACTTCGAACGGCAAATGACAAGTCTTCCCATACAGGAGTCTGTACGGAGTTGTACCAATTGGTGTTTTATAAGCCGTACGAAATGCCCACAGAGCATCATCAAGTTTCCTTGCCCATAAAGACGGATTGTCTTTTACGGTTTTTTCCAGTATTCTTTTGAGAGCTCTGTTGGTATTTTCGACTTGACCACTAGTTTGTGGATGATAAGCAGTTGCAAATCGATGATGAACTCCATATCTTTTCATGGTTTTTTCCATTTGTTGATTGCAGAAATGAGTTCCACGATCGCTTATGAGTGCTTTGGGAATTCCATAACGAGCGAAAAGCTTTTTGAGAAAATTAACGACGACACGAGCATCGTTTGTTGGTAAAGCTTCAGCTTCTGCCCATTTGGACACGTAATCTATAGCAACGAGAATGTATTCGAATTTGTGGGATTTAGGGAAAGGTCCCATGAAATCTATTCCCCAAATATCGAATATTTCACACACTTGAATGCTTGTTAACGGCATTTCATCCCTTCGAGAGAGATTGGTGGTTCTTTGACAAGCATCACAGTTTTGAACAAGTGTATGTGCTTCTTTGAATATTGTTGGCCAATAGAATCCAGCATCAAAAACTTTCTTAGCTGTGGTGGAAGGACCATAATGTCCCCCAGTTGGGCCATGATGACATTCGTCAAGAATTTTACGAGTTTCGGAACCAAAAATACATCTTCGGATCATCCCATCGGGACACATTTTGAAAAGATATGGCTCTTCCCAAAAATAGTATTTAAGTTCAGAAAAGAATTTACTTCTTTGAGCATGAGTTAGTCCTTTTCTGAGAATTCCTCCGGCGAGGTAGTTTGCAAAGTCAGCAAACCAAGGATCGTCATTTCCGTCGATGGTCATGAGAGTTTCATCGGGAAAATAATCATCGATTTCTTCCTCTTTTAACTCCTCAAGATTAGGATTTTCGAGACGAGATAAGTGATCAGCAGCAAGATTCTCTGCTCCTTTCTTGTCTTTGATTTCGATGTCAAATTCTTGGAGTAACAAAATCCATCGAATAAGGCGTGGTTTAGCGTCTTGCTTGTTGAATAGATATTTGAGTGCTGAATGATCGGTAAAAACGACTGTTTTTGAGAGCACAAGATATGATCGGAATTTGTCAAAGGCAAAAACGACAGCTAGTAATTCCTTTTCGGTGACGGTATAATTTTGCTGGGCACTATTCAGTGTCTTGCTTGCAAAATATATAGGCCGAAAGTGTTTCCCTTCGCGTTGTCCTAAGACAGCTCCAACAGCAAAATCGCTTGCGTCACACATAAGTTCGAAAGGTAGTGACCAATTAGGTGAAACCATGATCGGAGCACTAGTAAGTTGAGATTTCAGTGATTCGAAAGCTTTTATGCAATCAGCATCGAAGTCAAAGATAGATTCTTTCTCAAGAAGTTTTGTCATTGGACGAGATATTTTGGAAAAATCTTTGATGAATCTGCGGTAAAAACCAGCATGTCCTAAAAAACTTCTAACGGCTTTGACGTTGGTTGGTGGTGGAAGTTTTGAGATGACATCGACCTTTGCTTTGTCGACTTCCATTCCGGCACTAGAGATTTTGTGGCCAAGCACAATTCCTTCGGTTACCATAAAGTGGCATTTCTCCCAGTTGAGAACAAGATGTGCAGCTTCGCATCTTTCGAGCATTTTATCGAGATTAGAAAGGCAAGTTGCGAATGACTCTCCAAAGACTGAAAAATCATCCATGAAAACTTCCATGGAGGTTTCAAGCATGTCTTGGAAGATGGCGATCATACACCTTTGAAAAGTTGCGGGAGCATTACAAAGACCAAAAGGCATACGCCGATATGCGTAGGTTCCAAAAGGACAAGTAAAGGTGGTCTTTTCTTGATCGTTAGGATCGATGGGAATTTGGAAATATCCTGAAAATCCGTCGAGGAAACAAAAGAATTTATTTCCCGCTAGTCTTTCAAGCATTTGATCCATGAATGGGAGTGGAAAATGATCCTTTCTGGTGGCTTTGTTTAACTTACGATAGTCAATACAAACACGCCAACCGGTGACAGTTCTAGTTGGAACTAGCTCATTTCTCTCATTAGTTACAACCGTCATTCCTCCTTTCTTTGGAACACAGTGAACAGGGCTTACCCAAGGACTATCCTCAATTGGGTAAATGATTCCAGCATCAAGAAGTTTAATGATTTCCTTTTTAACAACTTCTTTCATGTTGGGATTGAGTCTACGTTGACGTTCTACCACAGGTTTAATCCCTTCTTCGAAATTGATTTTGTGTTTGCAAAAATTAGGACTAATTCCTGGGATATCAGATGTTTTCCAAGCAAAAGCTTGTTTGTGATTTTTGAGTACGGAAACTAAACTTTCTTTCTCATTATCCTCGAGTAATGAAGATATGACTACTGGAAGAAGTGAATTTTCCTCCAGATAAGCATATTCAAGATGATTTGGAAGAGGTTTGAGTTCGAGATCTGTGGGTGGTTCTTCGATAGAGGATTTTATTCGCATTTTTTCATTGAAAGTGATTTCCTCAAAATTTTCTTCCTCTTCCTCTATTTCTTCTTCTTCTGAGTTATCTTCTTCAAATTCTACTTTCATGAAATCATCAAATTCTTTGTCAAAATCTGTTTCATTGATTTTTTCAGAAGTAGTCATGAATGGATCGGATTCGTTCAGTAATGCATCTAATTCCTCATCAGTGACTTCATCAATAACATCGACGTTAAAACAAGTGTCATCACTGGAATGTGGGTAGCGCATTGCTTTATCGATAAGAAAAGTGATTCGATCTTCCCCAACTCCAAGGTTGAGTTCTTTTCCTTTAACTTTGATGATTGCGTCGGCGGTGTTTAGGAAAGGTCTTCCTAAAATGAGTGGGACTTTACTATCTTCTTCCATTTCCAAAATTACAAAGTCCACGGGAAATATGAATTTACCGACTTGAACAAGCATATTCTCAGCAATTCCCACAGGATATTGATAGGAATGATTTGCCAATCGAATGCTCATTTTTGTTGGTTTCAGGCTGTTGTTGCACAACTTGGAATAGAGTGAATAAGGCATCAAATTGATACTTGCGCCAAGATCGGCTAAAGCATCACATTTAACATTATTCCCGAAAGCACATGGAATAAGAAAGCTCCCAGGATCTCCGAGCTTTGGTGGAATTTTGTTTTGAACTATGGCTGAGCATTCTTCGTTAAGAAAAGTTGCTGATATTTGCTCAAGCTTGCTTTTGTTATTAAGAAGTTCTTTCAAAAATTTCCCGTAATTGGGCATTCCGGCTATAACATCAACGAGAGGAACATTGAGTCTAACCTCTTTGATTATTTCGATAAACTTCTTATAACGCTCTTCCATCTTTTCTTTCTTTAGGCGTTGAGGATAAGGAATTTTCGGTGTATACGCCTTGACTGGTGGAATGTCTTTCTTTTTGGTGGTTTGAGTTGTGTTTGGTTCTTCGTTTTCATCTTCACTATCAACGGTGATAGGAGGATTAGGATTAGGTGGTGGATCGTACGAGAGACCACTTCTTGTGAAAACAGCATTGATATGTTCATTTCGTGTTTGGGGTGGACGGTACGTCTTATCATTTGATGGTTTAGGATTGGATTGAGTGTTACTTGGCAATGAACCAGATGGTCTAGAAGAATGTTGGTCAGAAAGTCTGCCAAGCTTGTTTTCAAGATCTTGGATAGATGCTTGATGATTTTTCTGTCCTTGCTCAACTTTGGCTTTAAGATTGAAAAATTGATTTTTGATAAAATCATTTGCGGATTTTTGACCAGCCACGAATTCTCTCATGGTTTTTTCGAATTCAGTTTCTTCTGTCTTTTTGTCGGAAGTTTGGTGTGGTGGATCGTCAGTTCGTGGTTGAGAATCACTGTTGTCATCCCTTGGTCGGCGATCTTGCCAATTTCCAGAATTTCGACCGTAATAGTTACTACGATATCCTCCTCCACGGTATCCTTCTTGAACGTAATTTGCTTCTCCTTCTTTTGGTCCACCCATAGGTTTATCGTCGCACTCGGACGATGGGTGATTTCCTCCACAATTGTTGCATCCGTCTCGCATTTCCTTCATTTCATCTTTGATATCCTTGTATTGCGAGTTGATTTGTGAGGTTAACGCTTCCATCTTCTCCATGAGTTTTGAGGTATCAGTGTTTTCGACAAAAGCAACGGTTTTTCGGAGAGGTTTGGTTTTGGAATCTTTGGACCAATCAAGTTTGAGAAGTACTCGATCTTCGAGCAATTGATGTGCATCGTTGGGAGTTTTATAGAGAAAAATTCCTCCAGCATCAAGGATGCCTTGAGAGATTTCATCTAGTCCATGGTAAAAGATTTGGATAATGGTTCCTTTTGATAATCCATGTCCATGACAACTACGAAGCAAATCTTTCATTCGAAGCCAAGCTTCGACAAGTGATTCGTTTGGGTTTTGGTTGAAAGCACGAATTTCTCCCATTAATCGATCAAACATGGCAGGTGGAAAGAATCGGCTCACAAAAGCTTGCCTCATCTCCTCCCAAGTATTGATGATTCCCGGGGTTAATTCATTGTACCATACTTTAGCATCTCCGGCGAGTGATGATGGGAAAAGTTTGAGTTTGATGGCATTGACATCGGTGTCGCCATAACGGAACATGCCGCAAATTTTGATGAATTCGGCAATGTGCTTATGCGGATCGGCCCGCGCACGGCCATCGAATTGTCGGTCTTTGATCATAGAAAGGTGATGTCCCTTCACGGTGAAGTTGTCACCAAGGTTAATAGCAACAATAGCACTTTCGGGTGTTGGTGCTACGGTTCGGTTGGTTCCCCACATGGGTTGATCATCCGCCATGGGAAAAGGTAAATTGGTGAAAGGGTTGTAAACAACTTTGGCTTCAATGAGGTTATCAAATGGTGGGTTTGGTACTCTTGGTACACGATTTTCCAATGGTATGAAACGTGTTCTTCTTCTTCTTCGAATCAAACGTTCTGGGTTGGTAAGAGGTGTAATTGGTTCTATTCCCGCTGCTCGAGTGTTCATACAATGTCCTAGAGAATCCAGGCAATATCTAAACACACGGACAAATAACGAAAACAGTTTATACGGAACAGAGGAAGGTAACCGGATCGGTTGCGGGATGCGACCGATCGGTTAGACCTGTTGAATGATGGGTAAACGCGTAACCGATTCGGTTGAGGGGCAACCGGATCCGGTTAAGGTTTCTGTGAAAAAATATATATTTTTTTTTTTAGGAATCGGCTGAGGGAAATTCAAAAACTTGTTGAAACACAATCAAATCCCCGGCAGCGGCGCCAAAAACTTGATGTGCCCGGTAGGTGCAAGTTTTAAATTTATGAAAGGTGAATTACCAATTTTACCAATAACACATACGAGCAAGTATACTCGTCCGTTATAGCAAGATTATGAAGGTAAGTCGGGATCGTTCGCAGGGATTTGAGTGAATCAGAGCACAAGTTTGAATTAACGGAGTCGATCAAAAACATATAACAAAGCAAATAGATATAATGAAATTCAGATGATTAAAAACTACACTTGCTCAAACTAGTATCATATCATAGATTAATGTGATTGTATTAACTACTTAACATGTTGGTTGTGATAATTAGTTGAAAACTAATCTATTGTTCTTACAAGATAAACCTTCGTCAAGATTTCAGTTCATAAAAACAAGCTTTAAGTTTAACCAATCAATTCAAGATCAATTCAAGTTTCATAAGTCTACTTTCATAAACTTAAACACAAAAACATCCACTTGTTCATCAAATTGCTTAAGAAATGGTCAATACAAAAGGTACCCGATCATAGACAAAAGGCTACAATTAATTTTCCACAACTAATCTTACGACCATTTAGATGTTTCCAACTAATCCAATTTGATAATCAAAAAGCGTTTCTATTACAACCACACCTTAGTTCCTTTGTATAATCAAGAATAATGGGTAAAAACAATCATCCATAGACAAAATGATTATGACTAGTTGAATAATACGAAGTTCTTTCGACCCCAACGATAGTTACCAATTAGCCAAACTTGATTAACAAATGTCACTATGAAACTTTAGCACAATTGGATCTTAGAATCAACTTGAAATTGAATTAAAACATGTTAATACAATCACTAACTAATCATATAATAATCAACATCATTTAAGCAAGTGTATAAAGAAACTAGCCACTCATAGCAAACATGAACATAAACTCATAATTTTGATCATTAGAAAACATGATTAAAAGTCTTACAATGCTTGGAATAAGATTACAAATGATGAAGTAATGATTCCCAAAGGATCGTGGTGGACTTCTTAGTGTTTCGGCTTCCAATGGTGGAACTTCTGGAACTCCAAACTTCTCTGGATTTCTAAGGACGAATTTCAGGAGGTTAAGGCTTGGTTTGATGAGTAGAGAGCTTTGTAATTGAAGTGTGTCTCATATGCTCACATTTAGCCTCTATTTATACTAATTCCAAGGCCTAGGGTGTTAAATGCTTGACTTGGCCTCCAAGGAGTAAGGAAGGGACTAGAATACACCAATAGAAGGACCTAGAATCGTTTGGATGCAAAGGGAAAGCTTAGTGATGAAGATTTGACAACTGCAGCTTCACCAACCGGATCGGTCATACGACCAACCGATCCGGTTGGTCTTCAATAATATCACACCGACCGATCCGGTTGCGGGTTGCGACCGATCGGTCGGTCATGGCAAAAATATGTATTCCGACCAAATGCCAACCGATCCGGCTGAAAGTGTAACCGGATCCGGTTGGATCTTCTGAGATAAGAAACTTGATCTTTCTCTCTTCACTCTGACTTGTAGAACTTGGTTCTTCAATCACAAAGGTACTTGGGATTTAGCTTTACTGAGACGGGAATCTTCGATTAACTGCATATTTCCACATTTTCCTCCATTTCCCTGCACTTGGTTATGAATGCTAGACAAACATATCTAAATACGATTAAGTGCTAAAATCACACAAATATAACCAAATAACAGATATAAAAGTACACACAATGCTACTAAAAACATGCACAATCTGAGTGTTATCAGTGCTGCTTTATGGTGATGGTTTAGCAGTTGTATTGTAGTCTGCAAATGTTTGTCTGAGATTAGTTGTATCCGACATAGTTCCCTTGTTTTGTCAGATATCGGATAGTTCAGTGTTTTTTTGTGTTTTGTTCCTGGCTGGGTATGCCCATGTCCAGTGTTAGTATTTCAAAATTGTAATTTGTTGGTTGTTTTCATTAATATATCATTCACCCTTTTTGCACCCAAAAAAAATTAAAAAAATAATGTGCTTTACACACCGCCAATTGTTTTTGTATTGTATGCATCATTAGCTGGCTATTGATTTAACTAAACCTTGTACACAGGTGAGTTAACCATACTTATCATGAGGTCTAGCCACCTTGCGTGTACTTGCTCTGTTCAACTGTTCAGCTTATCTAAAATTAAGCTAAATGTTTACTATGTTTGTCGATTAGCGTAGTGTGCCGTTTGTTTCATAGATTACCAGTAAAGGAGGTGGACAACTCTAGATCCATTGCAGAAGCTTCATATAACTCATCGGGTAAACATGGTTCAAACCTGTAACCGAACATACTTTCTTGGAACAGTTTTCAAATTACTAGTGAGTTTTTATTCCATGTGGTAAGATTAAAAAGCCGAACCACTTGTTCCTGGTGTGCTGTTTGCTTCTAATTAATGTCGCGTACGCTTGCTAAGTGTAGTTGATAATTCGAGTAGTGGTCTTCATTTGTTAGGGATGGTCATTGTGGTTTGCTTGTAATAATAATACTACATCATCATGATGGCAAGCTTGTTGTTGGTTCAAAAGACAAAATTCACCTAAAATTAAACCAAAACATTTGATGGTTTCCATTCTCCATTCTCTATCATATCAGCAAAATCATTGTTGAATCTTTTTGAACTCGGTCAACACGGGATATATATTCTCAAAGGCAGTGTATGTCTCATCTCTGACCTTGGCGCCAGCAAGAAGAATTTTCCCGGAAGCAAAAATGAGCAACACGATTTTCGGCTGCTTCATCCGGTAAACCAATCCAGGGAATAGTTGAGGCTCGTAAACTGAGAAGGCACCATGAGAGATGGCAAGTCTTTCAAGTTTAATGGGAAATTTGACATCACATGATGCGACTATGTTATGGATATTGAAACCCTTAAATTTTACTGGGAAACCAAGGATCTGTATACTTCGAGCATACTTTCTTGCTGCCATTCTTGATGACTGTTCACAATTTGTTGTCCCATCGGGGTCTTCAAATACTCGAATGAATAAGTAAAACGAAACAACACAATATGATTCTAAACGATCTTTTATTGAATCAAGTATTTTTGGTTTACAAGAGTTTTGTACAAATATTCTGGTTGCAATAACCAAAATCATCTAAGCCTATATATACTAGTGTGAAGCGACACCAATTGAAGCATCGTGCCTGTAGCCTTCTTCCAAACGGTATAATGAATGGGTTTGTGTCGTTTCACCCAAAAAGGAACCGTTTTACAGGTTTTAGGTTTGTGATAAACCTATTTGGTCCTTGAGTCTTTCGAAGTATACATATAGCCCCTCGTTCTTTTACTTAAACTGTAATGAGTGCCTAAACATTGAGCCATGACTCAAGATTAGTCCAACAATCACCCCCCTAATCTTGATCATGCTATAGTAGCTTCTTTATACTTCATGATTCGTATTTTGTAGAAGGTCCTTGTCTTTATACTTTGGCTTTTTGCTCATTCTTTGCTTGACCTCTTTGTCTTGAATGTCTTCACATCTCTTGTATTCTTCGATCATTTTAGGCCACCTCTCTTTCGTTGATTTCCATTGATTTGCTGGTCTTTCTCTAACTACACTTATTCCATCACTGGCCTCTATGCCTTTTACATAACCTCTTTTTAGCCCTGCAGTAACTTCCATCCCTTCAAATCCTGGTGGGATCCTAGTCTTCATAGCTTCCTTGCTATCTTCTTCCACTGCCTTGGCTTTCACTAGCATCTCTTGCTTAGGTTCATGTACTAAACTTGGAATCTCCTTTGCAGTTTCACAATAACTATCCAGCACCTCATAAAGTTCTCTAGTCTTTATGTCAATCTTTCTTGGAAATTTTAAACTATTGACAGCCTCTCAAATCTTCTTTAGACATTCTACACTTGTCATCTCATTCTTCATCTTGTTTTCAAATGAACTTTCTCGTTCATGCATCTTCTTCTCGAACTCTAGCTCTCTCATTCTAAACTCCTCCTTGAGTTCTTGTTTCTTTTCTTCAAAGTCATGAAGCATTTCATGCTTCCATAACTCCAGTTTACTTTTTAAGCCAGTCTCAATTTCTGACCTTAAGTCTTCTAATCTTTCATTTGGGATTTCATTCTTCTCAATGATAATTCCTTTCCACCTTGGTTCTTCTTCTGAAGATGCCTGTTCTAGCTCATCCTTATCGGTCATAGTCGCCATCAACAATGTAGGTTCGTTGTCTTCTTCTACAATGTTCGTCTCTTCTTCTTTATCCTTTTGTGGATAGTTTCTAGCAATATGTCCAAATTCATGGCAATTATAACATTCTACACCTCGTTTGTCTTTCTTGAAGCAGTTTTGATCTCTAGAGTTTTTCTTTCTCCAATCACAATCATCTCTATCCTTGCTTCTAACATTTGTTGCCTTTTCGTTACACCAATTGTCTTGAGACGAATTAGCTCTTCCTTGTTCACGGTTCTGAAAACCTTTCCCATGACTACTTGTTATCATGTTTTGTGAACAATAACCTATCTTGATCGTCACTAGGGCTTCCGTTAAAGAGGTTTACTCTTTCCTCAAAGGCTTTTAGCCTTCCAATTGTCTCATCTAGGGTTGTGTTTTCTAGATCAAAAAATTGTTCTATGGCTGCTACAATCTGTATAAATCACTTCGGTACGGAACTTAGAAGTTTTCGTACTAGAGTTGCCTGATCAAATGTTGATCCTAAGCCACTAGCCCTTGTAACAATATTATTGAGCTTTGCCGAGAAAGCATCAATACTGTCATCTTCTTTCATCCTCAACATCTTAAATTCCGTTTTGAGAGTTTGTAGCCGTGCTTTTTGCACTCTATCTACACCTATGTGCCTAGTTTGTAGTGCTTCCCAAATTTCCTTTGCACTCTTACAACTAGCCACTTGTAAAATCATATCCTCTGGTAATGCCTGGTAAAGATATGCAGTTGTAGCCATATCTTTCTTTATATCCAGTTCATCATTACCCTTAGGTTCTATTATTTCCCAAAGCCCGTTTGCCCTCAGTATGGTTTTTATACGCAGAGCCCATACTGTGTAGTTTGTAGGTTTCAAAATAGGACATTGAAATTGGGTAAATGATGTAACCTCCTTGTGAATTACGATTTCCTTGTTTTTATCTCCTGACATTGTGCCTAAAAACTATTCCAAATTCTAGTAGGAATCTAGGAAATCTTATAACTTCAACTAGGAATCAAAAGCAAAATTTCTAATCTTATCTATGTATAATAAGACTAAAAATTATAAAAATTCAGATTTTAGAATATAAGACCCAAATTCTGCGATTCCTCCACGATACGATTTTCTATCCTTGTTGTTTTTCGGAGCCCGCAATAACACCGAAATGTGTCCTTTTCCTTCCTCGTACAATCAACCAAACGCACCTCTTGGTGTCTTCTTCCTTTTCTATTTCGTTCGAACCCGAAAGTAAAGAAAAACTTTCCTTTGTTTTTCTTTTCCGAAGCAGTAACCGCAATTGTTCCTCTTCCTCCTCTTTCCTTTTCGAACCAAAAAAAACACCAAACCAATGTTTTATTTCTTTTTGCCCTTCTTTGAAACAGCCCAAAACAAAACCTCGAACAACTTCCAATTTGTTGTCCTTTTTTTCGAAATCAGTAAACACAAAAGTGTCAATTCTTTTGTTTTTTTTTTAAACCAATAAACACCAAAAGTGTTCTTCTTGCTTTTCTTTTTGAACAAGCAAATACCAACAAAGGGTTCTACCCTTTCTCTCCTTGAACCAGTAAACACCAACAAAGTGTTCTACCCTTTCTTGTGTGTTTTTTTTCTCACAAAAACACGCCCTTGGTGTTCTTCTTCTTCCTTGTACAATCAACCAAACACTCGCCTTGATGTTTCTTCTTTTTTTGCTCTCTTTTTTCGAACCAGAAATTAACAAAAGTATCTCTTTGTTTTTTTTCTTCCTGAAACAGTAAAACACAAAGATTGTGTTCCCCTTTCTCCTTTCTTTTTCGAAACAGCAAAACAAACACCAACAAAAGTTCGTTTCTTCTGTCTTCGAACCAAAACAGAAAAAACATCACCTCTTTCCTTTTTTCCGCCCTTATTCTCTTTGCCAAGGAACCTTGTTCCTTTCCTGGTTGCTGCCTGAACCAACAGCAAGGCTGTTGTGTTTCTTCAATTCAGCGTCTGTAGAAAACCTCGACCCCAACTCCTTCTTTGATCTTCTTTCTCGATGAACCGAGCCAAGATCTGATGCTAATTTGTTGTCCCAGCGGGGTCTTCAAATACTCGAATGAATAATAAAACGAAACAACACAATATGATTCTAAACGATCTTTTATTGAATCAAGTATTTTTGGTTTACAAGAGTTTTGTACAAATATTCTGGTTGCAATAACCGAAATCATCTAAGCCTATATATACTAGTGTGAAGCGAAACCAATTGAAGCATCGTGCCTGTAGCCTTCTTCCAAACGGTATAATGAATGGGTTTGTGTCGTTTCACCCAAAAGGAACCGTTTTACAGGTTTTAGGTTTGTGATAAACCTATTTGGTCCTTGAGTCTTTCGAAGTATACATATAGCCCCTCGTTCTTTTACTTAAACTGTAATGAGTGCCTAAACATTGAGCCATGACTCAAGATTAGTCCAACAAAACCATCTTCCCGGAAGCAAATATCAATGTTGTAGTTTTTTTGTCTCTTATCCTCATAATAACAGCAGGAAAACAGTTTGGGTTATATTATGTGTTTCTGAAAGGTTTATGGATAATTATTAATATATGTATGACCGGATTCGAACTCGAGACTTCGGGATTGCACACATTACGTATGAGAATCAATGTATAAATAATTAATATATAAAATGTTATATTTAATTATTTGATCACGAATAAAATACTTAACGATAGTTAATATTTAACGAGTTTTGATTATCGGTCGTTAAATGTCAACGGGATATGAAGAAAAGTTAACAAGCCAAGAGAAGGTTTTAGGAACCCTCTTTTGGGCTTGTGTTTGGCCGATTCTATAGAATCCCACATCGAAAACTATAGCAATCTTGACATCTACCATAAGGCTATAAATACATCCCCATGTATTCATCCTTTGGTACACTAGATTTCAATAGAAGGCCAAACTTCTTCTTTCTTCCCTCTTGTTCTTGGTCGACGAGTGAATCCCCATTGTAAGAGATTTACGAGTGATCTTGAGCATAACAAAGGTGTTTGGTTAATCTATTGTGATCAAGAACCTAGCTTTTCTCATTGATTCGCTACTAATACGTGTGTACAAGAACGAAGAACAAATGCAATTGTGTTTGTGGGTAATCTTGGTATTCGACTAAAGGGGTCGAAAATTGTAAACCCTAATTTTAGGGTTTAGGGTTTGTTCATGGTTCTTGATATCGTGTGTTCTTGATTCGCTAAAAGGTACGCATGTTCTTTTAATTCGGTTAATTAATTTACAAGTATTATTCCTATTACTTCCGCTGCATGCTTTGATGATGTTTATGTGTTTTCTATAATTGTTATGATTAGTAAAACCCAACAGTTTGGCCCTGTGATGCGATAGCCTTCAAATCCAATTTGCACTTTAGATCCACAATAGACAGTATATTTTCAAGACTAGGGACGGGACGCCTAACAACAGGTTCACCCATGATCACTACTATTTTATAAAAAAATTTGTTTTTTCTTTTAGATCGCTAATGTTTGAGATGATTGGCAGGATGAATGAAGAATGATGGTTTATATAAACCTAGATGTTTATATATACTTGTTGAAGGCGGTTTGGCGGGGGAGGAGTTTGTAAATGTAGCTCAGCATTGTTATTTACATCCTTTATAAAATATAAATGTCATATTAAAGATCCAAATCTTTTATATCAAAGAAAAAACCAATGTTTTGAAACCCGCCGGGTTTTAAGTGATCCTAGTCAACCCGGTTTTCGAAACCTAGTCGGATTCGGTTTTTCCTAAAATAAAACAAGTTAATTATATATATTTGCGACGTAATTTTATTTTTAAACGTTATCTTTGTTGTTAAATGTTTTTCTAAGCTTAATATATGGATTTGTCATGATTTATATATATACTACAGTATTTTTTTGTATTGTTGAAAGAAAAGTTTTTTTTTCTTTTTTTTTTAATTATAGAAAACCGGGTTGACCCGGTAGTCGAACCTCTTGAACCGGTAACTAGTGAACGGGTCGATTAAAAACCCGGTTTTCAAAACATTGGAAAAAACAAACCCCTAACCCATTATCTAATTATATGGCTAATGAAACCACATATTAAGTTTCAGCCAGAATTTCTTAATCGACTCGTTTTTATGCAGGCATACTCGTCACAACTCAAACTCGGTTCAATATCCCTATCATATACCTCAACATAACCAATGTTCGTAACGAGATTATTGAAAATGTCCATGAAGCTTGTGAAAATGGGTTTTTTCCAAATAATAAATCATGGGATCCCGAAGAGAGTATTGGATGAGATAATTGATGGAGTGCTAAAGTTTCATGAGATGGAAAGTGTTAGAAATTGAGGTCATAATCTATGGCAAACATGTCATTTTATCAATTGCTAATGGCTTTCCAGTTATGTTTATTGCAGTCTTATTACAGGGGTTATTCTTGGACAAAGCATAAATGATTTAAAGGGTGTAGAAGTTCATTGCTGCTGATGCTTCTCTTATGATAGTTGAAGGGGTCAATGTGCATCTTTTTCACTTACTTAAACCCTCTCCTAATCTAGGGTTATCACACAACTGTGTGTGCAGTCATTGTCTTAAACTCTCTCTTTTCTGATCATAGTACTGATCTTGTTTCTTCTTTGTATTTGTCTGGTTATTGTCTCATTGACATTAACCTAACCTTGTAACACTTTGGATACTATTGTTGGCTTAATCTAAGCTGACTATTGAGGCTTTGGTTTGAATAAAGTATTGTTGTGAATCTGCTGATACTTCCGTACATGGTATCAGAGCGTCAGGCTCATAATCACGGTTGATTCACCATCCTAGGGTTTCTTCGTAGAAACTTGGGGATATCTCTTCGTCAACAATCAAAAGCTGTTATGGGTTTCAAAAGGTGGTTTGGGGTTATTACTATTGGTGTAATCGCTGGTTATCTCTTATTCACAATTAGCCCTAGACTAAGTGAATCTAGGGTAATTGTGATTTGTTCTTTCCGCTGCATATTACTCTGTAAGTCTACTCTCATCTTCAAACAACAGTACTTAAGTCTTTGTGGGTGCAAACGGGTAGACTAACATCTTGATCTGCCACCTCTGAGTGGTATGAATACCTGCTCTGGTTTACCCCAGTCCACAGGCTTGGTCTTTGTTGTTTCTTAATTTCAAGTTCTTATTTTTACTGTCTCTTATCTATTTATCTACTTTAGTTGTTATTTTTCTGTGTTATTTGTCTTTCTTATTGTTTACTTTATGGCTATTGGTGATGATAATATTGGTGGTGGTGGTTCTTCCACTAAAAAAAGCTTATCCTTTGGTGATGATTTATATTTACACCCTAACAACACTAATGGTACTCCTATTATTTCCATCAAACTCACTGGAACAGAAAATTATAAAATATGGAATATGGCCATGACCTTTGCCTTAAGGAATCATAATAAGTTAGGATTTATTGATGGTACTTGCTTAAGAGATTACTCAAATCCTATTCTTGCTAATCAATGGGATACCTGTAACTCTGTTGTTGTCACCTGGATTCTTAACTCTCTCAGTCCTGAATTATTTGCTGGTGCTATCTATGCTAAAACTGCTTATGAAATTTGGAATGATCTTAAAGATACTTATGATAAGGTTGATGGTTCAGCTATCTTTAATTTGCATAAAAATATAAACTCTCTTTGTCAAAGTGGGTCATCTCTTGCTGATTATTACAACAACCTTAACTCTTTGTGGAAACAATTTGATTGTATGATTAGCTTACCTCCCTGTACTTGTGAGGCTGCAAAACATTTTGAAAAACACAATCAGCTAATCAAATTAATGCAATTTCTTATGGGTCTTGATGACTCCTATGTTCCCATCAGAAGTAATATTGTAACCAGAGACCCTTTGCCTAATGTCAAAACTGCTTTCTTTGTTGTCTCTGGAGAATAATCTCATAGAAATGTTTCCTCTGGGAATAGCTCTGCTAAACCCAATGCTACTGCTTTTGCTGCAAAATCTTTTGATGGTGGAAAATTTTTTGATAACAAAAAAGGATTTAACAACAACAACAACAATTTCAATAAAGGTTCTGGTTTTAATGCTGGTAACAGCTCAAACAACAGAGGACCAAACATGAATCTCAAATGTACTAACTGCAAAAAACCTGGTCACACTGTTGATAGATGTTATGATCTTGTTGGTTATCCTGCTGGATATATCAAAAGGAACTTTAATGCTAAATTTGTCAGCAGTAACAATGTTTCCGCTGATGCTAATCATGTCACTGATAATAGAGCTAGCAACTCTCCTGTCTCTTTTTCTAATGAACGGCTCTCCAGACTTATGAGTCTTCTTAACGACAACAATGTGTCTTCTGCTAATGCCAACATGGCAGGTAAAAAATTTTCATGAATTTTCTTTAATGGTAGTGTCAAGTTTAACATAAACTTCAACAAATTTTTTAATAACAACACAAAAAATTTATCTGGAAACATCAGTCTTGGTTGGATTGTTGACTCTGGTGCAAATCAGCACATGACTATATCTGCAAATTTTTTAATCAATGTTGTTGACATTTCAAATCTTGGTCTAACTGTTGGACATCCCAATGGTACTCAGGCCTTAATTACTAAAATTGGTGATTTAAAGGTCAATCATGACCTAACTCTTTTTGATGTTCTGGTTGTTCCTGAGTACAATGTCAGTCTGCTGTTTGTTCATAAGATTGCTAGAGACAATAAGATGTTTGTTGGATTTAATGAATCTAATTGCTATATACAGGATTTTCATCAAAAAAGGATTGTGGGGATTGGTAAACAATGCAATGGGTTATATATGTTTGATATTGATTCTACATGTAAGGTCACTTCTAATAACTGCATATCTGTTTGTCATGTTTCTAGAAATCTCTGGCATCAAAGACTTGGTCATCCCTCTGACCAAGTCCTACATATACTTAAACCCACTCTTAAACTTGATAGTACATCTGAATCTGACCATCTTTGTGATACTTGCAATAAAGCTAAACAAACCAGGGAGCCATTTCCTCTAAGTGAACACAAATCAACTAAAATTGGTCAACTTGTTCATCTAGATGTATGGGGACCATATAAAGTCACTAGCAGAGATGGCTACAAATATTTTTTAACCATTGTTGATGACTATTATAGGGTTTTCTGGGTTTATATGCTTAAGGGAAAGGATGATGTTTATGTTTCCATTGTCAACTTTACTCATATGCTATCAAATCAATTTGAACACAATGTTAAGATATTCAGAAGTGATAATGGGACAGAATTTGTCAATAACAAACTTCAACACTTCTTTCATGAAAAAGGAATTTTACATCAAACCTCTTGTGTTTATACACCACAACAAAATGGTATTGCAGAAAGGAAACATAGGCATCTCCTTAATATGGCTAGATCCCTTATGTTTCAGGGGGAATTACCTCTATATCTTTGGCCTGAATGTGTTCTAACTTCTGCTTATGTCATAAACAGGTTACCCTCTTCAGTGTTGTCTGGAAAGTCTCTCTTCTCCCTTGTGTATGGGCATGACCCTTCACTCTCTCTCTTTAGAGTCTTTGGCTGCTTATGCTATGCCACCATCCTCAACATCTCTGATAAATTTAGTAGTAGGTCTGAAAAAAGTGTTTTTATTGGTTATTCAAATGAGAAAAAAGGTTATAAACTTTTAAGTATAGAAACAAAAAATATCTTTTACTCCAGAGATGTCAAATTTTATGAAACTGTTTTTCCCTTCAAAATGAAAAATACTTTGTCAAAACCTTTTGTTGAAACCTATGTGCCTAAAGATTTAAATCACAAAAATTTCTTTGACTCACAAATAAGTCCCAATGATGAAGGGAGAGTGACATCCTATGATGATGGCACAGTGTTGGGTCATCCTACTATGGATGATGAACCTGTTGCAACTTCCATAGATGAAAATACACACCTTTAGGGCACTATATCACATGAATCACATCCTGTTGATACATTTTCTGATTCTGCTGATACATCTTCTAATTCAAATCAGAATTCTGAACAAGAAGAAGGCTTGCCAGCCACTGCTGCTAGAAAGTCAACCAGAGTTTCTAAACTGCCCAGTAATCTTAATGACTTTATTGTTGAATGGAAAGTTAAATATGGTGTTGAAAAGGTTGTTAATTACTCTAATCTTAACAAAGATAATTACTGCTTTGCCTCTAGTCTAAATAAAAGTATCGAACCTACCTGTTATGAAGAAGCTATTCTTGACAGTAATTGGGTTGATGCTATGAACTCTGAAATTGAGGCCTTAAATGAAAATCATGCTTGGGTTATAACTGATCTTCCACCTAATAGAACTCCCATTGGTTACAAATGGATCTTTAAAATCAAATATAAAGCCAATGGTGAAGTTGATTGATGAGTGTCTAAATACTCATCATTTTTGTACCATTTAAACTGCAAAAACATCTGAAAACACTCAGAAATGCATCAAAATGATAAAAATATCACAAATAAGTGTTTTATATGTTTTAAATGCAAAAATATCAAAATCTGGTGAAAAACGTATCAAATTTGCATAATTGGCAGTTTTAGTCCCCCAAGTTTCAAAAGTTGTCAAAAACAGTCCCTGGTAAAACAAAATAAAGAAAAATGTTATTCAAGGTCCCTGAATTATTCTAACTTGTCAAAAATGGTCCTTGAATAAATCTTTTGTTAAATGGCAGAAAAGGTCCCTGAACTTTCATAAAATGTCAAGTTTGGTCCCTGGAAATTTGAAAATGACAAAACTGGTCCTTGTACTATTGGAACTTGTCAATATTGGTCCCTTGTTACAACTTTGGGAAATTGGCAGATTTGGTCCCTCAAGATTGGAAGAATTGCAAACTAAGTCCTTATCATTTACACTAAAACCAAACCCTTGTCAAAATACAATTGAACCCATGCCACTTACAATTATGACCCCCTGTCACTTTCCTGTTTTTGACCCCCTAGTCAAATACCAGTCAAACACCCAAGCTTTCCCTCCCCAACTGGTTTTCCTCTCAACTTGTCTGCAACCCTGCAACACTCACCTTTTCCACCACCCTTATCCCTGCACCCTTATCACCTCAACCCCCTCATCATCATACCTACTCCACCCCCCCTAGTTGCAGTTTCATACCCCTACACTCAAAATTGCTTTTCCCGCCAAAATTGGAAAAGTGGCCAATATGCTTAAAACTCTCCCATTGGTTGACAAAAGTGGTGGGAAGTGGTCAGAGGTGAGAGAGAGACAGTTTGGAGCTATAAAAGAGGAAGAAGAAGGAGAAGACAAAGGGTAGTTAGTTTTTAAATTTTCCTTGTATGTCGTTTTTTTTTAGTTATCTCAATTAGTGTTTTTAAAATGTAATTTTATGCTTTAGTGTATTAAACATAAGCAACTTCATCATTGTAACTCACTTTCAGTTATTAATTCCAAGTTTGAGTAATTTTCTTAATTAGTCAACGAAAGTCAAACCAGTTTTGTTTACATTCTGTTTTGAAATTGTTGCTTGATTGATATTTGTGTTTGTTTATCATTGTTGATTCAGTATTGGTCTAAATTCATCAAAGTTTTAAGGTTTAAGATGCAATTTGCTACTCTAAAGGGGTGTTTGGTTTATGGGTTAGAATGGGTCAAAAGAGAGTTTTGACCCATCTTTGGGTTGAAAATCAGTTTAGTACAAGCAATTGTGTAAATGTTTAGAGTTGGAAAAGAGTTTTGCAAGGATTTACAAATTTTGAGATTTAACTGGTTTTAAGAAAAGAAAGATTTGTAGTTTCCTCAGTTTTTGGCATAACAATTTAAGCAAGTTTAGTTTAAGATTGAAAATTATAAAAAATAAAAATCACAAGTCAACCAGCTTGTTTAACTGTGGTCAAAAGAAAAAAATTCAAAAAAATGTTTTACTAAGTCTGCTAATGGTTCAAAGTGGGTGGTTTGGAACTTGCTTGTTCTGTGCAGGGGTGTGCTGTCCACAAGGATTTTTCTCAGCTTATTAATAAGCTGCAAACAGCTTATTAAGAGTGTCTATTAGGAGCAAAAGCAAGTGGACTAGGTGTGCTTCAAGAAGCTAGAAGCTCATGTCCCAACTCCCTTTCTAGCTTATCTCAAATAAGCTCCAAAGTGAGCTCCATAAACTGTTTGCTGCAGTCACATAGCAGCTAAGCTTAACTTTTTGTTTCAAGTGCTTATTGGTATTGTTAGTTAGCTTAATTAGGTTTGTATTCTCTTATTAGTTTAATCAGCTTAGGTTCTAGTGTAGCTTGTGCTTATAAATGCATAAGGTGTGTTTGGATAAGGTCCAATTTCTGTGTTAGAGGTCAAATCAGAATTAAGGATTGATTGATATAAGGTCATTTAGGCTTTGGTTAGTAATTTTGGTCACTTAGTTGCATAAACAATCTCTGAAAGTCAAAAGTGTATGAAATCTGATCTAGAGCTCATATTTTGTTTGAAACAGTTAACGAAATCTTGCATTTAGGTGTAGAATTTGATAAGTTAGTTTGCATTTGCTACATTTCATCACATAACATCATAATCAATCCAGGACTTTGAATCAAAACTCAAGAAAGTCAAATGTCAAATCTGTCTCAGAAAGTCAAAATTGCTCAAAGTCAGTTTTCTTCAATTATTGCAGCCCTTGCACTGAGTTCATTCTAGTGAGTTAGAAGCTAAAATTTGGTTTAGTTATAGCTTGCCAGGTGGTCTTTAGGACTACATAATTAGTTTTCACACAAGCTCTTTTGAAAAGCCTGTGCATAAGTTCAAACAGAATGGGTCATGAGCTAATTGGTTTAACTAGGCAGTTTGCATAATTCTTAAGTTAGAGCTTGTAGCTTGTTAGGATTAGGTATAATTAGTTGGTATTAGCTTATTTTTGTAGTTCTTAGCTTCAGTTACTTTTTGGTTGCTTATTTCATTGTTTAGCTTATTTTCCTTAGCTTATTCATAATCAGTTTCTACTACAGCTCTTATATCTTACACATAAGCTATAGATTTCTTATTTTTCATAGATTTAGATTAATATTTTAGAATTTTCCTGAGTTTTTCATAATTTTTGGTCATTGTTTGCTATTTTTCTCTATTTAAAATAGTTTTTAGTCACTTTTTAAATAGCATTTAATACAAAAAATTCAGAAAAGTTTCAAAAAAAATAATTTTTCAATTTTCTTAAGTTAAGATAAATATAAAAAGTCAAAAAAATATTTTTCTAGATTTTTCTTAGTCAAATTCGTATTTTTAAGTAATTTAATTAGTTTTTAATAGTTTAAAATTCATAGAAAATAGAAAAATAATCAGAAAAATACAAAAATAGTTTTGAAAATTCTATTTTGATATTTTAGATTTTTCTAAGTCATAATTTTATTTTTCTAGCTTTATTTCATAATTTCTTGTATTTTAGGTTATTATTAAATAGTTAGAAATAGTTTTTAATTAATAATACTTAGATAAATAGTTATAAAAATAATTTTCTTTTTCTTAAAATTTTATTTTATCATTAGGTTTGTAAAAATATCATTTTCATATTTTTAGGGTTAATATTGTGTAAGTTTTACATTTTTATGGGCTTTCTCTTTAGGTATAGATCAATCACTATCCTTTCCTGTTCAAATCCTCTCGATCACTTTACGTTTGACTATTCTCGCACAGCTCGTTGGGACTTAACGACCTGGGGAAACACTATACTCTCTTGATCTTCATTGCATTTGTGCTTAAGCTGTTTTAAGTTTCTTACGGCTGGTCATTCACAAGTGGCTAGCCTGCGTGAGAAAACTTGACGGTTTTGCACGCATCAAATTTTGGCGCCGCTGCCGGGGAGCAGTGCTAATAGTCTTACGTTTAGCAGATTAGTGATTTGAATATTCAATCCTTGTTTATACCATCTGTATGTGTTTATATTTTCTTATAAAAAATCAAAAACCCAAAAAGATTTTCATTCTTTGTTTCTACATCATGTTTTTCAAAAATACCAAAAATATTCCTCTTTACCCTCTTACCCTTTTGATTCTTCATTTCTTACCCTCTGTAAACCTTTGATTCTTTCTATGTCTTATCCTCACCCTCTTGGATGTCAATGGTGTGGTGGTCCTTATAATGGTGGCAATTGCCCCAGTTGTAGCATGGTGGAATCAGGAAATGGGTCTGTCTATAACCAGGATCCCTATTCCTACCATAACACAACTGATTCATTCCATCAGCTACCACAATGTGAGACTCAGCAGTTTTACTGTTGTGAGTACTGTGGTGGTTCACACTACAGTTCTGATTGTCAATCGGGAAACACGCTTGTCTATGAGCAGGTTCCTGATGACAATTATGACTACAACACATATGACTCACAGCCACATCAGTTTTACTGTTGTGAGTATTGTGGAGGTCCTCACTCTAGCTCTGATTGTCAAACGAGGAATCCATTTCCTTGTAACAATTACGACTCTTCGTATCATGACCAACCTCCACAGTACCAAGTGAATCAGGCACCACCTCAGCCTGAACCACTTCCTCAAAATCTTCTACTTGATCTTTTGGATTTAGTGAAAGATTTGAAGGAATGTAAACATCCCCAAGATAATCCAAATCAGAAATCCATGGAAGTTTTGTTAGCTGAAGAACGGACTGCTAAATTAGATTCCCAGATTGCCTTTGAAAAATCTATTAGGGAATCAATTGCAAAAGAAAAAGCAGCCAAATCTAGCTCTCGATTCCGTTTCATTCCTGATGACGATGATGATGAAGTTACCCTTGATATTAGTCAACTTTGTACAGATTCATCAAGTTCGTCAGTTGAAATTCCTTCCATGAAAAATCAGGGAGAAAAGACTATGATGGAATTACTAGCAGAAGAACAAATGGAAAGTATAAAACATATGTATGCTAGTCCTTCTAAACTCCCTCAATCAGTTGATATCCCAGCAGTTGAGATTCCATCTCAAACAACTGCTATCACACCTGATATTCCCACTCACTCTCTGAGCATGGGGGACGAGCATCTTGACACTGTTCCTGAAAAGGAATCGGACGAATTCATAAAGTCTAGTGTTGAGAACCTTGTCCCAATCCCAAGAGAGTCACAGGGAATTCTTGATCATGTGTGTGATATCCCTCCTCCTCTTGTCTTCCAAAATGATCATATTGAGATGTTCTCCGATTCTAATGATAATGATTCGTTATCTTGTGGAGACATCGTTTATGTGGAAGATTTACCTTCTGAGCTTGTTAGCTTAGAAGAAGAGAATGATGAAGTTACTGACACTGAAATCAAAGATGAAGCACTTCGTGCAACATTACTGAATGTCAGTCTTCTCATTTCTAAAATCGAGGCTTTCAATGAAAAACCTATTTCATCTCCTATCCCCATTAAGGATAGTGACATTCTTTCCGATGATTCTATTCCGGAAATGAAAGCCTTCTGTTTTGATAATATGGGAGAGAAGATTAGTGGCAGTACCACTTTTCATTCTCATAATTCTCTCCCCGATTATGAATCATGTACATTGGAGGAGTTCACCAGTGAACCCACTCATATCAATTCTGAATATGATTCATTCACCTTCATGGAGTTCTCAGATGAACCCACTCATATCATATCTCCGCCGGAGTATGATAACTTCTACTTTGATCTAGACACACCCGGGATATGTCTAGACCAATTGAGCTTAAAAGATGAAATTCATACTATCATGAATTCCCCTTCTGATGATGATGAGTTAGTCAAGATCATTATCATGACTTTCTTTCTCTTCTTCATATATCCCGTGGCTTCTCCTGTTCTTCACTCCTTCGGGAATGAAGACATTATCTTTGACCCAGGCATTTCCATGTACCATTTGTGAGCCGGGTCTGTCTCTGTATCTCATCGGTGTGGAACTTTCACGTACTTCAATGTTTATCCAAACATCTTGAATGAAAGTCCGATGGAGATTATCTCTTCCACTTACTTCCCCATGAACAAATTAATTCGGGGTCGAGTCAAGCTAGCGACTCGGTAATCAAAAACAGTAGCATGCTACATGGGTTTTCACCCGTGTGTACCACCCTAGTGTGGGGGAGATGCCCCACATGTTGTATATAGATCTAAAATGAATGAAAATTGTAAATATTAAAAAAGAGAATAATTGTTGTGTTTCCACACTTAGCTAGTAAATGTTATCTTTTTACGTTCTAAGTTTCGGCATAACAGCCGGTACTTTGAATATTGAGGACAATATTCATTTCTAAGTGTGGGGGGGAAATTCTGGCGAATTTTGATCATAAATGTACCCCTTTTAGTCCCTTTTTCCCCCAAAATGGCCAAATTTAAAAAAAAAATTTAGTGGAAGTACTATGTACTAAACACAACAAATGGTAATCAGTCCACCATGTCTAACCCACAAAAGGATTGGCTAATCCAGGAGCAAACGGCTCTTGGTAAAGATATCTCAAATCCGTTGACGGCTTACAATTTGCCCAAAATTGTATGGTATTCAGCTCACCATATGCTTAAAAGTGAAGAGTTGGCTAGCCCGCAAGTTTATGGCTTGTGGTAAAGGCAGTGGAAAAACCATAATTGGTAATCGACTCACCAAAGATAATATTGATAATTTATCTAAGAGTTGGCTAGTCCAGAAGCAAACGGCTTCTGGTAAAGACAAATCAAAACCGTTGAAAGCTGGTGATTTGCTCAAAATCATTTGGTTATCATTGTACCAAGGTTCTTACTTGAACTGAAACATTTGGCTACTCCAGAAGTAATGGCTTTTGGTAAAGAGATTGAAATCCATTAATTTTTCTTAAAACATTGCTAGGGACTAGCAATATCTTAGTGTGGGGGATTGATGAGTGTCTAAATACTCATCATTTTTGTACCATTTAAACTACAAAAACATCTGAAAACACTCAGAAATGCATCAAAATGATAAAAATATCACAAATAAGTGTTTTATATGTTTTAAATGCAAAAATATCAAAATCTGGTGAAAAACGTATCAAATTTGCATAATTGGCAGTTTTAGTCCCCCAAGTTTCAAAAGTTGTCAAAAACAGTCCCTGGTAAAACAAAATAAAGAAAAATGTTATTCAAGGTCCCTGAATTATTCTAACTTGTCAAAAATGGTCCTTGAATAAATCTTTTGTTAAATGGCAGAAAAGGTCCCTGAACTTTCATAAAATGTCAAGTTTGGTCCCTGGAAATTTGAAAATGACAAAACTGGTCCTTGTACTATTGGAACTTGTCAATATTGGTCCCTTGTTACAACTTTGGGAAATTGGCAGATTTGGTCCCTCAAGATTGGAAGAATTGCAAACTAAGTCCTTATCATTTACACTAAAACCAAACCCTTGTCAAAATACAATTGAACCCATGCCACTTACAATTATGACCCCCTGTCACTTTCCTGTTTTTGACCCCCTAGTCAAATACCAGTCAAACACCCAAGCTTTCCCTCCCCAACTGGTTTTCCTCTCAACTTGTCTGCAACCCTGCAACACTCACCTTTTCCACCACCCTTATCCCTGCACCCTTATCACCTCAACCCCCTCATCATCATACCTACTCCACCCCCCCTAGTTGCAGTTTCATACCCCTACACTCAAAATTGCTTTTCCCGCCAAAATTGGAAAAGTGGCCAATATGCTTAAAACTCTCCCATTGGTTGACAAAAGTGGTGGGAAGTGGTCAGAGGTGAGAGAGAGACAGTTTGGAGCTATAAAAGAGGAAGAAGAAGGAGAAGACAAAGGGTAGTTAGTTTTTAAATTTTCCTTGTATGTCGTTTTTTTTTTAGTTATCTCAATTAGTGTTTTTAAAATGTAATTTTAAGCTTTAGTGTATTAAACATAAGCAACTTCATCATTGTAACTCACTTTCAGTTATTAATTCCAAGTTTGAGTAATTTTCTTAATTAGTCAACGAAAGTCAAACCAGTTTTGTTTACATTCTGTTTTGAAATTGTTGCTTGATTGATATTTGTGTTTGTTTATCATTGTTGATTCAGTATTGGTCTAAATTCATCAAAGTTTTAAGGTTTAAGATGCAATTTGCTACTCTAAAGGGGTGTTTGGTTTATGGGTTAGAATGGGTCAAAAGAGAGTTTTGACCCATCTTTGGGTTGAAAATCAGTTTAGTACAAGCAATTGTGTAAATGTTTAGAGTTGGAAAAGAGTTTTGCAAGGATTTACAAATTTTGAGATTTAACTGGTTTTAAGAAAAGAAAGATTTGTAGTTTCCTCAGTTTTTGGCATAACAATTTAAGCAAGTTTAGTTTAAGATTGAAAATTATAAAAAATAAAAATCACAAGTCAACCAGCTTGTTTAACTGTGTTCAAAAGAAAAAAATTCAAAAAAATGTTTTACTAAGTCTGCTAATGGTTCAAAGTGGGTGGTTTGGAACTTGCTTGTTCTGTGCAGGGGTGTGCTGTCCACAAGGATTTTTCTCAGCTTATTAATAAGCTGCAAACAGCTTATTAAGAGTGTCTATTAGGAGCAAAAGCAAGTGGACTAGGTGTGCTTCAAGAAGCTAGAAGCTCATGTCCCAACTCCCTTTCTAGCTTATCTCAAATAAGCTCCAAAGTGAGCTCCATAAACTGTTTGCTGCAGTCACATAGCAGCTAAGCTTAACTTTTTGTTTCAAGTGCTTATTGGTATTGTTAGTTAGCTTAATTAGGTTTGTATTCTCTTATTAGTTTAATCAGCTTAGGTTCTAGTGTAGCTTGTGCTTATAAATGCATAAGGTGTGTTTGGATAAGGTCCAATTTCTGTGTTAGAGGTCAAATCAGAATTAAGGATTGATTGATATAAGGTCATTTAGGCTTTGGTTAGTAATTTTGGTCACTTAGTTGCATAAACAATCTCTGAAAGTCAAAAGTGTATGAAATCTGATCTAGAGCTCATATTTTGTTTGAAACAGTTAACGAAATCTTGCATTTAGGTGTAGAATTTGATAAGTTAGTTTGCATTTGCTACATTTCATCACATAACATCATAATCAATCCAGGACTTTGAATCAAAACTCAAGAAAGTCAAATGTCAAATCTGTCTCAGAAAGTCAAAATTGCTCAAAGTCAGTTTTCTTCAATTATTGCAGCCCTTGCACTGAGTTCATTCTAGTGAGTTAGAAGCTAAAATTTGGTTTAGTTATAGCTTGCCAGGTGGTCTTTAGGACTACATAATTAGTTTTCACACAAGCTCTTTTGAAAAGCCTGTGCATAAGTTCAAACAGAATGGGTCATGAGCTAATTGGTTTAACTAGGCAGTTTGCATAATTCTTAAGTTAGAGCTTGTAGCTTGTTAGGATTAGGTATAATTAGTTGGTATTAGCTTATTTTTGTAGTACTTAGCTTCAGTTACTGTTTGGTTGCTTATTTCATTGTTTAGCTTATTTTCCTTAGCTTATTCATAATCAGTTTCTACTACAGCTCTTATATCTTACACATAAGCTATAGATTTCTTATTTTTCATAGATTTAGATTAATATTTTAGAATTTTCCTGAGTTTTTCATAATTTTTGGTCATTTTTTGCTATTTTTCTCTATTTAAAATAGTTTTTAGTCACTTTTTAAATAGCATTTAATACAAAAAATTCAGAAAAGTTTCAAAAAAAATAATTTTTCAATTTTCTTAAGTTAAGATAAATATAAAAAGTCAAAAAAATATTTTTCTAGATTTTTCTTAGTTAAATTCGTATTTTTAAGTAATTTAATTAGTTTTTAATAGTTTAAAATTCATAGAAAATAGAAAAATAATCAGAAAAATACAAAAATAGTTTTGAAAATTCTATTTTGATATTTTAGATTTTTCTAAGTCATAATTTTATTTTTCTAGCTTTATTTCATAATTTCTTGTATTTTAGGTTATTATTAAATAGTTAGAAATAGTTTTTAATTAATAATACTTAGATAAATAGTTATAAAAATAATTTTCTTTTTCTTAAAATTTTCTTTTATCACTAGGTTTGTAAAATATCATTTTCATATTTTTAGGGTTAATATTGTGTAAGTTTTACATTTTTATTTGTACGTCGCGTAGTTTTTATTTCAGTTTTGTAAAAACATAAAAACAAAAACATCATTTTAAAAATAGTGATAGCGTTTATTTAATATTTTTTATCTTTTTAATTTCCTTTAATTTGCATTTAAGCCCCTGTAGTTTATGGGCTTTCTCTTTAGGTATAGATCAATCACTATCCTTTCCTGTTCAAATCCTCTCGATCACTTTACGTTTGACTATTCTCGCACAGCTCGTTGGGACTTAACGACCTGGGGAAACACTATACTCTCCTGATCTTCATTGCATTTGTGCTTAAGATGTTTTAAGTTTCTTACGGCTGGTCATTCACAAGTGGCTAGCCTGCGTGAGAAAACTTGACGGTTTTGCACGCATCATTGATAGATACAAGGCTAGATTAGTTGCTAAAGGTTATAACCAAAGGGATGGAATAGACTATGATGAAACTTTTTCTCCTGTGGTGAAAATGTCTACTGTTAGATGTCTTATTGCCTTAGCTGTGAAAAACAAATGGCCTCTTTTCCAACTTGATGTTAACAATGCCTTTCTGTATGGAGACCTTGATGAGGATGTCTATGTGACCATACCTAAGGGGTTCTGTAATGAGAACAATAAGAATAAAATCTGTAAACTTGTCAAGTCTCTGTATGGCCTTAAACAAGCTCCCAGGAAATGGAATGAAAAACTTGTTAGTGTATTAAAAGAAAATAACTTTGTTCAATCTGTCAATGATCATTCTTTGTTCGCCAAAACAGAGAATAACAAGTTTATTGCTCTGCTTGTTTATGTGGATGACATTGTCCTTACTGGAAACTGCATTGATGAGATAAACCTATTCAAAGAATTTCTAAAATCTAAATTTCATATAAAAGAGTTGGGAAACTTAAAATATTTTCTTGGCATTGAGGTCTTAAAAACTGGTAATGACATATGCCTCACCCAAAGAAAATACTGTCTTGAACTCCTCAAAGAGTTTGGACTTCTTGGATGCAAACCTGTGTCCACTCCCATGGAACCCAACTATGTTCTTCCTTACATACCCACTACTGATGATCCCTTACTTGTTAACATTACTGGTTATCAGAAGTTACTTGGGAAACTTATTTATCTCACCCATACCAGACCTGACATCTCATACTCAGTTCATTGTCTGGCACAATATATGCATTCTCCCTTGAAATCTCATCTAGAATGTGCTCTCAATGTTCTGAGATATCTGAAAGGAGCTACAGGAAAAGGTCTAAGGTATAATTTAAGTAACTCTGAAAATCATCTTGAAGGGTATAGTGATGCAGACTGGGCTAAATGCAAGAAAACCAGGAAATCTGTCACAGGTTATTGTGTTTTCTTTAATAATTGTTTGATCTCATAGAAAAGTAAAAAACAAAACACCCTTTCAAAATCTTCCATAGAAGCAGAGTATAGATCAATGTCTACTGCTGCCTGTGAAATTATTTGGATTCAAAAAATCTTAAAAGATTTAAAAGTTGATATCAATCTCCCTGTTAATCTTTTTTGTGATAACAAATTTGCTTTGCAACTTGTTGTCAATCCTGTTTTCCATGAAAGATCAAAACATTTTGAAATTGATGTTCACTTCATCAGAGAAAAAATTGAAAGAGGTGTTATAAGTGAAAAAAAGATTGGCTTTTCAAACCAAACTGCAGACATTCTTACAAAAAAACCTTCCTGTTTATCAGCATAAATTCTTGTGTGAAAAATTGATATTATTTGATATGTTTGCCCAACAGATTAAGGGGGAATGTTAGAAATTTAGGTCATAATATGTGGCAAACATGTCATTCTATCAATTGCTAATGGCTTTCCAGTTATGTTTATTGCAGTCTTATTACAGGGGTTATTCTTGGACAAAGCATAAATGATTTAAAGGGTGTAGAAGTTCATTGCTGCTGATGCTTCTCTTATGATAGTTGAAGGGGTCAATGTGCATCTTTTTCACTTACTTAAACCCTCTCCTAATCTAGGGTTATCACACAACTGTGTGTGCAGTCATTGTCTTAAACTCTCTCTTTTTTGATCATAGTATTGATCTTGTTTCTTCTTTGTATTTGTCTGGTTATTGTCTCATTGACATTAACCTAACCTTGTAACACTTTGGATACTATTGTTGGCTTAATCTAAGCTGACTATTGAGGCTTTGGTTTGAATAAAGTATTGTTGTGAATCTGCTGATACTTTCGTACAGAAACTGACGAAAAGATTCAGTATTACTCTCGTGATTTTAGGAAACGTTTTTTTTATCTTAGCAATTTTCTTTTGTTTACAGATGATGCAGCAACTTGGAGCGATTCTTTTCTATCAGTTATGGCTCCAGATCGTCCTCAATTTGAAGAAATGCCATCGATTTGTAGGTACTACGATGTCATATTACTTCATTCTTATTATAAGACAGTATAACTAGGATAGTAATAATGTACTTTACCAAATGCGGTTTTGGGCCAACTGGATAAGTAGACCACAACCCTACAAGTTTTTTACTCGTATATACCTCTTACTGTATATAGTGGCTGATCAATAATAGATTATATCCACACGGCTTTCATTATTTTAGAGAGTACTAATTACACTTCAAAATGTCAGTTGCTGTATAAAACATGTATTACATCTATTGAGAACAACTGTAAGTTTGCAAATTGCAGGGACATCTTAATTGAGTACTCTAATCTTGTTATGAGAGTGGGGCTTACTCTACTCGAGATATTCTCTATGGCTCTTGGGCTCGAACCCAATCACCTAAAAAAACTTAGGTTGTGCTGAAGGACTTTTTCTCTTGGGTCATTACTACCCAGCATGTCCTGAACCAGAAATGACACTGGGGGCAAATTGCCATACTGATGCCGGTTTCTTTACCATAATTCTTCAAGATCTATTGGGTGGTCTTCAATTCCTCCAACAAAATGATTGGGTTGATGTCACACCACTTGCAGGAGCTTTAGTAGTTAACTTTGCTGATCTTTTACAGGCAAGTTTACGTTACTATGAAACATTTACGTGCACTATTGTATAGGGTAAGATAAACTGATTTGCATATCTATTCACACACAGCTCATCACGAATGATAGATTTGTAAGTGTTCATCATCGTGTATTGGCACAAAAAGAAAGGCCGAGGCTATCAGTGGCCGCCATCTTTCGACCATTTCATTAGGGGATTGAGTCGAAAGTTTACAGGCCAATTAAGGAGCTGGTTTCTGAAGAAAAGCCTCGTGTATACAGGGACACTAGCCTAAAAGAATATGTAACTCTTTGAATCACTAAAGGAATCGATGGGAAGTCTGCACTGACTCCTTTTAAGGTTGCATCCATGGAGATTTAGAAGGTTGTCTTTCTAGTTGGACATGAGATACCGTCTCTGCTATACAACTCTTCATAGAATTTTGGGAACAAGGCAATTTGTAAAACTGATCCAACTTTATGTCCTCTGGTGATTTCGAATGTTGCTATAAATCTTATTCATGTTTGGCAAAATTGGCATATCACGCCCAGAATGATTTTCGTATGCAACACATTTGTTAGGGATGGTCATTGTGGTTTGCATGTAATAATAATACAACATCATCATGATGCCAAGCTTGTTGGTCCAAAAGACAAAATTCACCTAAAATTAAACCAAAACATTTTATGGTTTCCATTCTTCATTCTCTATGATATCAGCAAAATCATTGTTGAATCTTTTTGAACTCGGTCAACACGGGATATATATTCTCAAAGGCAGCGTATGTCTCATCTCTGACCTTCGCGCCGGCAAGCAGAATCTTCCCGAAAGCAAAAATGAGCAACACGATTTTCGGTTGCTTCATCCGGTAAACCAATCCACGGAATAGTTGAGGCTCATAAACTAAGAAAGCACCATAAGAGATGGCAAGTCTTTCAAGTTTAATGGGAAATTTGACATCACATGATGCGACTATGTTATGGATCTTGAAATCCTTAAATTTTACTTGGAAGCCAAGTTTCTGTATACTTCGAGCATACTTTCTTGCTGCCATTCTTGATGATTGTTCAGATTTCGCACCAGCACAAACCATCTTCCCAGAAGCAAATATCAATGCTGTAGTTTTTGTGTCTCTTATCCTCATAATAACAGCAGGAAAATGGTTTGGGTTATATTCTGTGTTTCGACCCTGTGATGCGATAGCCTTCAAATCAAATTTGCACTTTAGATCCACAATAGACAGTATATTTTCAAGACTAGGGACAGGACGCCTAACAAGATGTTAGGTCACCATATTAGTAACACAAGCATCAAATAGAAGAAATAGAAAGAAGAGATCGGATGAACAATCACAAACACACACGTATAGAGTATATGAAATGTTATGCGTAGAGAATGAGAGTGAATTGAACAACCAACCCTCAAGTGAGGGTATTACAAAGGTATTTATAGGATAGGGAGCTAGGGCAACACTCCTAGTCCCTTCCTTTCCTTATTGGACTTGGGCCAAGGCTTATGGGCCTTCTTCATAAGCCTTAGCTTAATAACAAACATAAAGGCCATATAAAGCTACCTATTACATATGAATCACTAACACTTGAATTAAGGTTTAGGAGTGATTTCAACAATCTCCCCCTAATTGTTGGTGATGAATGAAAGAGTGATAAACGTTGTAGGTATTGATGTAATAGTAGCTTGGACGTCTTCTGACATTCTTCTTTCTTGTGAGAAGAATTGTCTTGATTCGAACAATCTCCCCAGTGTAGAGAAATTGTTTCCTTTTGAAGTTTTCTGCTTTGACGTCATCATTATCTTTGTTCTTTGATCTTTGTTCTTTGTGATGGTAGTGATAGTATGTTGTTGTTGTTTGCATCAGGTCTGCTTCGTTGCTCCAGTCTCTCCACGTCTTTCTTCAACATGCTCACACGCTCTTTAACGTTGGATTAGTACTGATGAAGTTCTCTTAGTCTTTAAACTTTGTAGATTCTTTGATTTGACGTAGAATCATTCTAACTTTTGTGTTGCCTTTTGAGAGAACTTGTATTATTGATGATGTTGGTATGAGCATATGAAGAATCTGCACGACCAGTCCGCTCCAGAGCTTCCATAAGAAGAAAAACATACACACGGTTAGTAATAAGCGGATTCCAGCACTTACAAGTTTGAACTTCGAGAGTGTTAACAGCATAGTGTGAAAACACAACTCTAATTCTTACAAAGGCCGTTCCTGAACTGGAGTCCCACAAGTGAGATAACGTGATGTACCGAAGTACACAAACAGTTCAGATGAGTCGCTGATGTACACCGAAGCATCACCTCACGACTGTAGACCGTTTGAGACACACTAAGCGTAATCCACGGAGAGTTACCGAAGTGACCTGCTGTCAGGGCTGTTTGATGTTGACCCTGGTAGGAGTTTCCATTCAATCACTGAGGATCACAATAGTGAACCTCTCATAAATGTTCTCGACAGATTGCTAGGATCTGTGTAGGACTCGATAACGTACCACGGTTGTTCTTATTGTTGAACAACAAGTGATGAAATGTCAAGTGTACCTAAGAGATCTTTTAATGAATCTCGTGGCTCTAGACTCAATAGTGCGTTTTGGTTTTCCTGAGCGGAGACTAGGGAGAGGGTCTCCTTCTTCAATACCAGTAATCTCTAAGAGAAAGCCGATAGTTTACGTAGGGTTCCCTGTGAGAATGAAACAAGCTTCTGTTGGGAGAAACTTGAGTGGCTAAGAAGGTTTAGTGCATGCGTCACTGGGTCCATGACGACTTTTATCTCCAATACCGGTGTCATCTAGTGACGACCAGTAGCATATGAATTGAACCCGGTGTCTGCCCTAAGTTGAATAATCTGGAGGGCTATTTCTTTTCACCCTTTTCTTTGCTTTTCTTTTTAATTCTTCAACTCCTTCTTTCTCCGATTCCCATTTTCTCCTTTTTATAATCATACCTAAGGACTTCTAAGTACTAACTATTTGTGATGTCCTTGGGTAGATCCCTCCGGCTCTGGCGGATCATAGGACGGTTATTCCTAACCTTAGTCACCCTATAACTCCATGACTAACCTATGTTGCCATAAAACCATTTTCGTGAAAATCTCTCAAAATGGTTGATCGGTCCCAAACGGTCAGTTTTATTACACAAGTCAACCACTTGTGAATGGTCAACCGTAATAAAAGCCAGACAGCTTGAGAACGCAATGCAATTAAGTCCAGGAGAGTTTAGTGTTTCCCCAGGTCGTTAAGTCCCAACGAGCTGTGCGACTGAATAACCAAACGTATAGTGATCGGGTGATATTGAACGGGAAAAGGTTTGTGATTGATACTAGATGACAAAGGAAAAATAAAAGAAAATTAAAAGCTAAATTATATTAAATAAACGCTATCACTATTTTTAAAATTTGATTTTCTTGATTTTTCTTTTATAAATTTAAATTAAAAACTAATTTTAACTTTTAAAACTAAATTAAAATACTAGAAATTATGAAAATAAAGAGGAAAATTGTGAAACTATTTTTCAAAAATCTAAAATATCTAAACAAACTTTTGAAAACTGAATTTGTATTTTTCTGACTTATATTCTAATTTCTATGATTTAAAAACTATTTAAAACTAATTAAATTGCTAAAAATTACTATTTAAACTAGGAAAATTATGGAAAAATATTTTTTTTGCTTTTTATATTTATCTTAATCTATGAAAATTGAAAACTTAATTTTTTGAAGCTTTTCTGATTTAATTGCAATAAAGGCTAATTAAAAAGTCCTAAAAACTGTTTTAAATTGGGAAAAATAGCAAACAGTGACGAAAAATTATGAAAAATTCAGGAAAAGTCTAAAATAATATTCTAAATTTATGAAAATTATAAAAACTAGGGCTTATGAGAAGGATTCAGGTTCTGTAGTGAAAAGTGCTTATAAATAAGCACTTGTAATAAGCTATAAGCTGGAAATGAGAACCAAATGAAAGCAGAAGCTATAATATGCTAAAACAACTTAAACCTAACTAGTTTCAACTATCCTCGTCATCTAAAACTATGGTTACCATGATTTGACTTAATGAATAACCAAGAACCAAACAGCCTTAACCCCTATGTTGCAGCTTATGTACTGGCTTATCAAAAGAGCTTTATGGAAAACTGGAATTGTGATCCTCAAGAAGACCAACCAGTGAGCCAATAAACCAAGTTTCAGACCCTAGTGATCAAAAACAAGACCTGCACAAGGTCTGGGAGTTGCCTGCTCACACTCAGTGTATGCTGAGTGAACAAGGCAGATGGATGCTAATTGGACAGCTTATTAAGTGCTTTAGATTGTTTCCAAAAATTTCACAAAAATCAGATTTCAACTCTTGACCAACTGAAGTTGTTAAGCCCAAAATTTCACTTGAATTGATCCAATAATGAATCAATGAAAATTCCACAAACCTTGGTGAAAAACTGACTTTTACACTTTTGACTTTAGAAGCAGTTTTGAAAAGTTGACTAAACTGAGATTTGAATCCAATTTATGAACTGATAATGATGTATTAAGCAAAAATGAAACTAAAATAAGCTACTTTACTGAATTCTAAACACAAATCAAGCTTTTGATCTTTAAAAATTCCAACAGATATGCAATTAGGACAGATTATTTGTGATTTTGACTTAAGAGCTATGCAAAGGCAATACTAAGACAGATATGAGTGACCTAGACCTTAACAAACCTAAAACAACAAATCTTGTCAAATGTACTAACCTCTATCACAGTTGACTGATCTGATCCAAACACCTTTTTTCAAGAATCTGTTTTGCAATGCAACTACATAAAAGATTATCTAGCCTATGCTAACACATAAACTGAATCAATCTAATCTAACAATAGCTTAATGAACAGATAAAAGCTAATCCTAACCACAGATTCAAACTTCAACAGATTTTGCAAACTATACTAGATATTGAAATAGAATAAGTACTCACAAGTTCTCCAGCTTATGTGAAGCTTAATCCAGAACCATAACTACACTAAACTACTAAAATTCACCCCATTCCAGCACTGCATCAACCCAATATTATAACCAATTCCAAATGAGCTTCCAGTTTGACTTTCGTTGACCAAGTACCAAGTTTATTGAATCTGTTTGATAAGCTTATTCAAAGCTATCAACAGCTTGAATAAGCTTATATAAGTTGATATAAAGCTATTTGAAGCTTGATGCTTAGTAATGTTAAAACAGATTTGATTATAGAAAATGGAAAAACAGGAAACTTAACCAAACTTTGAATTAATACTGAAAATTAGTTACAACTGATATAATAGCTTGAGTTTAATACAAGGAAGATTAAAAGTACAATTTTAGGACTTAATTAAGACTTAAACATTAAAAACGACATTCATGAAAACTAAAAACTAAAAACTACTCTCTCCACTCTCTCCTCTTCCTCTATTTATCATCAAAAAGGCCTTCTCTCACATCTCTGAGCATTTTCCACTTCTATTTGGAGCCATTGGATCATTAGAGATGATATTGGCCGTTGATGAGTTTTGGCGCCAAAATGAGATATTGCCAGTTGGGACAGGTGACTTGTAACAGGGGAAGGAGCATTTAATGCATTTGGCTTGGGGTGTTTGGAGGGTAGGAATAAGGTGGGTGTGATGATGATGGAGTAGGGAAGAGTTGCAGGTGTAAGTGATGATGAGGGAAGAGGGAACCCGTGAGCGGGAGTGGTTTGAGTCAAACGGGGTTTGACTGGGGTTTAATAATAGGCAGGGTTCAAGTTGGGGGTTCATGGGTCAAGCAAAGGTTCAAAGGGTCCAAGGGTCATGGTTGTTTATTAATAACAAGGACCATTTTAGTAATTCACCAAAAACCAAGGACCAAATCTGCAATTCACCAAACTTGAAGGACCAATTCTGCCAATTTTTCAAAGTTATTCCAAGGGACCAATTATGACAAGTTTCATTAGTACAAGGACCATAAAAGACATTTTTAAACTTCCAAGGACTATTTTTGCCAATTTTTGAAACTTAAAGGACCAAACTTGTAAATTCTCCAAACTTTTTACCCAAGGATCTTTTTTGAAAAATTTTGATTTTGAAAGGACTTGGGTTGACTTTTATTCCAAAACAAATTCTCAGGGACTGATTTTGTCAAGATTTGAAAGTTGAGGGACTGAAACTGCAAATTATGCAAACTTTGCTCGTTTTTCATCAGATTTTAAACATTTTGCATCTGAAACATATAAAATACAATTTTGGGATATTTTCAGTATTTTGATGCATTTCTGAGCGTTTTTAAATGTTTTGCAGTTCAGATTTGACCAAAAATGATGAGTATTTACACACTCATCAATCCCCCACACTAAACTATTGCTAGTCCTTAGCAATCTTTTATGAAAACTTAATGGATTTGAATCTCTTTACCAAAAGCCATTACTTCTGGAGTAGCCAATTGTTTCAGTTCAAGTAAGAACCTTGGTACAATGATAACCAAATGATTTTGAGCAAATCACCAGCTTTCAACGGTTTTGATTTGTCTTTACCAGAAGCCGTTTGCTTCTGGACTAGCCAACTCTTAGATAATATATACTATCTTTGGTGAGCTGATTACCAATTATGGTTTTCCAACTGCCTTTACCACAAGCCATAAACTTGCGGGCTAGCCAGCTCTTCACTAATTAAAGATATGGTGAGCTGAACACCATACAGTTTTGGGCAAATTGCAAGCCGTCAACGGATTTGAGATATCTTTACCAAGAGCCGTTTGCTCCTGGATTAGCCAATCCTTTTGTTTATTAGACATGGCGGACTGATAACCATAAGCTGAGTAAGTGCAAAACACTTACTCCAAAAAAAATTTTGCCAAAAATGGGGGAATTGGGTGGTATAATTACATGATAAAATTCGTGAGAATTCCCCCCCACACTAGAAATGAATATTGCCCTCAATATGCAAAGTACCGGCGGTTATGCCGAAACATAGAACGTAAAAGGGAAATACTACGACCATTATTTTGAATTTTTTTTTTTTTTTTTTTTTTTTTTTGAAAAACTTATATACAACAGCGGGGGACAACTCCCCCACACTAGGGTGGTAGAAAGTAGAAAGAAGTCAGAAATATGGGTGAAAACCCATATGGTGTGCTACTGTTTTTGATTCCCGAGTCGCTAGCTTGACTCGATCCCCGCATTCATTGGTTCATGGGGAAAGTTTATAGATCCGGGACAACCACAGGAGGAATGTCCTCTCCAAAATAGTGCTTCAATCGATGACCATTCACTTTAAAATTTGGACCATCGGGTTGAGATAACTCAATAGTTCCATAAGGAAATACTTTAGTGATGGTGAATGGTCCAGACCAGCGGGATTTTAGTTTTCCCGAGAAAATCTTCAATCTTGAATTGAAAAGAAGGACTCGATCACCGACGTTGAAAACGCGGTTTTTGATTTTGGAGTCATGAATTTTCTTTGTCTTTTCTTTGTAGATCAAAGAGTTCTCGTATGCTTGATCACGGAGTTCATTTAATTCATTCATTTGAACTTTCCGGTGATCACCAGCTGTCTGAATATCGAAGTTGGCATGTTTCAAGGCCCAGTATGCCTTGTGCTCAAGCTCAATCGGCAGATGACACGCCTTATGGTACACTAGCTTGTATGGAGTACACCCGATGAGTGTTTTATAAGCTGTACGGAAGGCCCAGAGTGCGTCATCTAGCTTATCCGACTAAGAGGCACGGTTTTCGCCTACTGTCCTCTCCAGAATTCTTTTAATCCCTCGGTTAGAAACTTCCACTTGCCCACTTGTTTGGGGGTGGTACGCAGTAGAGAGACGGTGAGTTACACCATACTTTTGCATGACTCTATCAAACTGGTCATTGCAGAAATGCGTACCACGATCACTGATTATAGCTCGTGGAGTTCCAAACCTAGCAAAAAGAGATTTTAAGAATTTCACAACAACTCGGGCATCGTTGGTAGGCAAAGCTTTCGCTTCAACCCATTTTGACAAATAGTCAACGGCCACGAGTATGTATTTATTTCCTCGAGATGAAGGAAATGGCCCCATAAAGTCAATGCCCCAGATGTCAAAAATCTCACACACTTGAATGGCGTTTTGCGGCATTTCATTTCTTTGTGAGATATTTCCGTGACGTTGACAAGCGTCACAGGTTTTGACAAATTCGTGGGCATCCTCGTAAATCGTGGGCCAATAGAATCCGGAATCAAACACCTTCTTGGCAGTGTAGTTGGGGCTATGATGTCCCCCAGTAGGTCCCGAATGGCAAGCCTTGAGAATGTCATTGGCTTCCTGACCATACACACATCGCCTGATGACTTGATCCGAGCAAATTTTGAATAAGTAGGGGTCGTCCCAGAAGTAATGTTTTACATCTATAAAGAATTTGTTTTTCTGTTGGGACGACATCCCTTTGACCACAAAGTTACCCGCATGGTAATTTGCAAAGTCAGCAAACCATGGGGTAGAAGAGTCTCCACGAAAAGAAACCACATTGAGTGTTTCGAGAGGAAATGTTTCGTTTATTTCCTTTTTCTCGAACACATCCTGGTGAGGGTTTTCTAGACGGGACAGATGATCAGCAGCCAGGTTCTCAGCTCCTTTTTTATCACGTATAATGATATCAAATTCTTGCAGGAGGAGAACCCAACGGAGCAATCTCGGCTTTGCATCTTGTTTTGCAAAGAGATATTTGAGAGCCGAGTGATCCGTAAACACCACGCATTTGGTCAAGATTAGGTATGGCCGAAACTTCTCAAACGCATACACCACAGCTAATAATTCTTTTTCTGTAGTGGTGTAATGGGTTTGAGCTTCAGTCATAGTCTTACTCGCGTAGTGGATAGGCTGAAAATGCTTGGTTTTACGTTGCCCCAGTACTGCACCGATAGCAAAATCACTTGCATCGCACATGAGTTCAAAGGGTAAATCCCAGTCGGGGGCAACTAGAATGGGTGCTTCCGTAAGCTTTTTCTTTAATGTTTCAAAAGCTTCGATGCACTCAGGTGAGAAGATAAAAGGAGCATCCTTCTCAAGGAGATGAGTCATAGGCCGAGCGATTTTAGAAAAATCTTGTATGAATCTGCGATAAAAACCGGCATGACCTAAAAAACTCCTAATACCTTTGACGGTAGTAGGATGAGGCAATTTGGCAATGACATCCACTTTCGCTTTGTCAACCTCAATCCCATTTTTTGAAATCTTATGGACTAGGACAATTCCTTCCTTTACCATAAAGTGGCTCTTCTCCCAATTTAGACAAAGATTGGTGTCTTCACACCGTTTTAACATTTTTTCTAAATGGGAGAGACATGTTTGAAATGAGTCCCCAATGACCGAGAAGTCATCCATAAACACCTCCATTGTTTCCCCGATCATGTCGTGGAAAATTGCCATCATACATCGTTGGAACGTGCCAGGAGCGTTACATAGGCCAAAAGGCATACGTCTGTAGGCAAAAGTTCCGTATGGGCAGGTGAATGTGGTCTTTTCTTGATCCTGTGGATCAATGGGGATCTGAAAATACCCCGAGAAACCATCAAGGAAACAATAGTATTCGTTCCCTGCTAATCTCTCAAGCATCTGATCCATGAAGGGTAGAGGAAAATGGTCTTTACGGGTGGCTTCGTTTAACTTGCGATAGTCAATACACACACGCCATCCCGTAACCAATCGAGTTGGAATTAACTCGTTTTCTTCATTTGTGACAACAGTTATGCCACCCTTTTTTGGAACACAGTGGATGGGACTGACCCAAGGACTATCAGAGATCAGGTAAATTAGACCGGCATCAAGAAGTTTGAGAACCTCCTGTTTGATAACCTCATGAATCTTAGGATTCACCCTTCTCTGATGTTGGACTGTTGGTTTGAAATCATCCTCCATCAAGATTTTGTGAGTACAAAACTCAGGGTTGATACCCTTAATGTCGGAGAGTTTCCAAGCAATTGCTTGCTTATGTGACTTCAAGACCTTTATGAGAGTAGTCTTCTCCTCCTCAGTTAAGTCCTTAGCAATTATGACGGGTAATTTATCATCACCCTCCAAGAATGCATACTCGAGATGAGGAGGTAGGTCCTTAAGTTCAACCTCGGGAAATTCTTCAGTAGATGTTTGTACTGATTTGATTTCTTCAATCGTGATCTCTTTCGGAGGGAGTGAAGGTAATGGATCTTCATTTAACAATTGCTCAAGATAAAGGATATCTCCCTCCGAATCATAAACACCATCATCAATTCCCGGCGGAATCGATTCATCATTAGCAAGAAACTCATCGATCTCTTCCAAAAAGAAGTCACCTCCCTCAAACGGAGTGAGAGAGGGGGAAGAATCGGCAATAATTGGTTGAGAAGATGTGGTGGGATCCCCACTCACAGAATTATGAAAATAACCAAGAAACTCTTGAGAGTACTCCTCTGAAGCAATATCAATTAAATCGATTCGATTAACCGATTCAGCATCATAGTTTGAGGAGTACCTCGAAGTTTGATCAAGGTTAAAGGTGATAGCTTCATTACCCACACGTAATGTGATTTCTTGCTTAAATACATCAATGAGAGCACGGCCCGTTCTCAGGAATCCTCGTCCAACAATGAGGGGAACCCGATGATCGGCATCGAAATCAACAACCACAAAGTCAGCTGGAAAATGGAACTTTCCTATTTTCACGAATACATCCTCGGCGATGCCAAGAGGACGCGATATAGAACGATCTGCAAGCTCAAGAGTCATGCAGGTAGGAATAAGTTCTGGAAGAGAAAGTTTCTTCCATACTGAATAAGGCATCATATTGATGCTTGCACCAAGATCGGCGAGGGCAAAGCATTCAATCATCCCCGGAAAAACACAAGGTAGAAGAAATTTTCCAGGATCTCCAAGCTTTTCGGGAAGCTTCTTTAACAGAACTGCTGAGCAGTTCTAGTTCAGAGGAGTCTTAGCCATTTTAAACAGTTTTTCCTTGTTGCTTAACATGTGTTTGAGAGTTGATGCAAACTTGGGCATCAGCATGATAGCATCCGCAAAGCTTATGTCAAAATCTAGTTCTTGGAAAATTTGAAAAAAAAATTCCATTTGATGACTGGCTTTTTCGCGGAGCTTTTGCTCATTTAAACGTGATGGGTAAGGAATAGAAGTTTTGGATTTGGGGTTTTCAACTGGAGGTTCAAAAACAACTCCTGGTTTGGTTTTGGGTTTCGGGACAACTTGAGGATGGACATGTGCTGTACTTTGTGAGCTAGTAGGTTGCACTTGGTCCTTTGTCGCCTCAGGTTCACTTTCCACTACCTTCGGGAGAGAAGAAGAAGAGGTAGTAGGAATAGCGGGTCCATCATATGAAGCACCACTTCTGGTTGTGATCGCCTTTGCATCGCCCCTCGGATTAGCGATCGTGTTGCTAGGTAAAGTACCTGAGCCCGAGGGTCGATCATTTAAAGACTTCTTAATGTCAGAAATCTGGCTAACCAACAACCTATTCATTTCCTCTTGGGATTTCATGAATTGCTTCAACAACTCATCAGATGATGGTCCAGTTGGAACAATGGCTTGATTTTGTGTAGGAAAATTCTGGCCTCTATTGTTTGGATTAGGGCCTTGATTTTGGAAATTTCCTTGATTATTGCCATGAAAATACCCTGGGTTGAAATTTCCCTGATTCTGGTTTCTATTAAAATTTCCTTGGTTTTGGAAATTTTGACTTTGATTTTGAAAACCGTTATTTTGACTAAAATTACCTTGGTTTTGAAAACCTTGGTTCGTTCTATTCTGATTTTGATTACGGTTTTGGTTTTGGTTGAAACCGGGTGGTCCAGGGTAGTGGTTAGGACGGTGGTTCGGGTCCATAGGATCACGGTATTGGTTGCCTCCTGAATTGGAAATCCCGCCCACAGCGTTTGCTTCAAAAAGGTTACCATCGGTGGCCATACAGTTGTAGTAGGCATGGGGGCCACCGCAAGTAACACATACTTCCACTTTCTTAACTTCAGCAGGAGGTGAAGTTTGTGGAAAAGAAACTTTCTTTTGGTTGGAGAGAACCAAAGCTTGAATTGCTTCCGTGAGTTTGTCAATCTTAGCATCGGTGCTAGATTGACTCACGTGCGATGAAGTAGAAGGACCAACACTGACTTGGGAAATAACCGGTTTGCTTCGTGCAGTGCGGACTTTAGACTTGTTTTCAATTATTGCTAAAGCTTCTTTTACAGTTTTGCTCAAGAAATTTCCTCCAGCGGAGGAATTGAGAGAATCTTGATCAGATTGACTCACTCCATTATAGAAAGTATCGAGTTGCATCAACTCGGAGAAACCATGGTGAGGACATTTGCGGAGTAACTCCTTAAAACGATCCCACGATTCACTGAAGGATTCATCAAACTTTTGTGTGAATTTGATGATTTCGTTTTTAAGACTCGTGGTTTTGGAAGGTGGATAGAACTCATTCACAAATTTCTTCACCAGGTCTTCCCATGTTTCGATCGATTGAGGGGGTTGTTTTTCAAGCCAAATTCGGGCTTGTCCCTCAAGGGAAAATGGGAACAGAAGAAGTTTAACAGCATCGGTAGGGACATTCTTGTATTTGATGGTAGATGCAATCTTGTTAAACCATCAAATATGAGCATGAGGATCATCCCTCTCAAAACCATAGAATTGACTTGAGGTTACAAGATTTAGTAACCCGATTTTGAGTTCAAAATTTTCAGCCACAATGGCTGGGATAACAATAGCATCTCCATACCCATCGATGGGTGCCTGGAGAAGCTCACACATAGGACGTTCTTCCGCTATGATAACGGAAGTAGTGTGAGCAGTCCGGATCTCAGATCCGACTGATGGGGCAGAACGTCTACGGATACGCCTTCTTGGAATCCTGACAAGCTCACGAAATGGGCTCACAGACCTAGAAGAGCGAGTGCGCATACACTATAGTTAACTCTAAGAAATCTCAGAGTTAAGGAAGGGAATTATGAAAATGGGGAAAGAAGAATCTTTTTGAGTTTTATGGTTTTATATATATGTAGAAACAAAAGAAAAATATTTTTGTGTTTTATATGTTTTAAGATGTTTTTGGATTTTTGGATTTTTATAAGAAAATATAAATATATATAGATGGTATGAACAAGGAGTGAATATTCAAATCACTAATCTGCGAAACGTAAGATAATTAGCACAGCTCCCCGGCAGCGGCGCCAAAATTTGATAGGTCCCAAACGGTCAGTTTTATTACACAAGTCAACCACTTGTGAATGGTCAACCGTAATAAAAGCCAGACAGCTTGAGAACGCAATGCAATTAAGTCCAGGAGAGTTTAGTGTTTCCCCAGGTCGTTAAGTCCCAACGAGCTGTGCGACTGAATAACCAAACGTATAGTGATCGGGTGATATTGAACGGGAAAAGGTTTGTGATTGATACTAGATGACAAAGGAAAAATGAAAGAAAATTAAAAGCTAAATTATATTAAATAAACGCTATCACTATTTTTAAAATTTGATTTTCTTGATTTTTCTTTTATAAATTTAAATTAAAAACTAATTTTAACTTTTAAAACTAAATTAAAATACTAGAAATTATGAAAATAAAGAGGAAAATTATGAAACTATTTTTCAAAAATCTAAAATATCTAAACAAACTTTTGAAAACTGAATTTGTATTTTTCTGACTTATATTCTAATTTCTATGATTTAAAAACTATTTAAAACTAATTAAATTGCTAAAAAATACTATTTAAACTAGGAAAATTATGGAAAAATATTTTTTTTGCTTTTTATATTTATCTTAATCTATGAAAATTGAAAACTTAATTTTTTGAAGCTTTTCTGATTTAATTGCAATAAAGGCTAATTAAAAAGTCCTAAAAACTGTTTTAAATTGGGAAAAATAGCAAACAGTGACGAAAAATTATGAAAAATTCAGGAAAAGTCTAAAATAATATTCTAAATTTATGAAAATTATAAAAACTAGGGCTTATGTGAAGGATTCAGGTTCTGTAGTGAAAAGTGCTTATAAATAAGCACTTGTAATAAGCTATAAGCTGGAAATGAGAACCAAATGAAAGCAGAAGCTATAATATGCTAAAACAACTTAAACCTAACTAGTTTCAACTATCCTAATCATCTAAAACTATGGTTACCAGGATTTGACTTAATGAATAACCAAGAACCAAACAGCCTTAACCCCTATGTTGCAGCTTATGTACTGGCTTATCAAAAGAGCTTTATGGAAAACTGGAATTGTGATCCTCAAGAAGACCAACCAGTGAGCCAATAAACCAAGTTTCAGACCCTAGTGATCAAAAACAAGACCTGCACAAGGTCTGGGAGTTGCCTGCTCACACTCAGTGTATGCTGAGTGAACAGGGCAGATGGATGCTAATTGGACAGCTGATTAAGTGCTTAAGATTGTTTCCAAAAATTGCACAAAAATCAGATTTCAACTCTTGACCAACTGAAGTTATTAAGCCCAAAATTTCACTTGAATTGATCCAATAATGAATCAATGAAAATTCCACAAACCTTGGTGAAAAACTGACTTTTACACTTTTGACTTTAGAAGCAGTTTTGAAAAGTTGACTAAACTGAGATTCGAATCCAATTTATGAACAGATAATGATGTATTAAGCTAAAATGAAACTAAAATAAGCTACTTTACTGAATTCTAAACACAAATCAAGCTTTTGATCTTTAAAAATTCCAACAGATATGCAATTAGGACATATTATTTGTGATTTTGACTTAAGAGCTATGCAAAGGAAATACTAAGACAGATATGAGTGACCTAGACCTTAACAAGCCTAAAACAACAAATCTTGTCAAATGTACTAACCTCTATCACAGTTGACTGATCTGATCCAAACACCCTTTTTCAAGAATCTGTTTTGCAATGCAACTACATAAAAGATTATCTAGCCTATGCTAACACATAAACTGAATCAATCTAATCTAAAAACAGCTTAATGAACAGATAAAAGCTAATCCTAACCACAGATTCAAACTTCAACAGATTTTGCAAACTATACTAGATATTGAAATAGAATAAGTACTCACAAGTTCTCCAGCTTATGTGAAGCTTAATCCAGAACCATAACTACACTAAACTACTAAAATTCACCCCATTCCAGCACTGCATCAACCCAATATTATAACCAATTCCAAATGAGCTTCCAGTTTGACTTTCGTTGACCAAGTACCAAGTTTATTGAATCTGTTTGATAAGCTTATTCAAAGCTATCAACAGCTTGAATAAGCTTATATAAGTTGATATAAAGCTATTTGAAGCTTGATGCTTAGTAATGTTAAAACAGATTTGATTATAGAAAATGGAAAAACAGGAAACTTAACCAAACTTTGAATTAATACTGAAAATTAGTTACAACTGATATAATAGCTTGAGTTTAATACAAGGAAGATTAAAAGTACAATTTTAGGACTTAATTAAGACTTAAACATTAAAAACGACATTCATGAAAACTAAAAACTAAAAACTACTCTCTCCACTCTCTCCTCTTCCTCTATTTATCATCAAAAAGGCCTTCTCTCCCATCTCTGAGCATTTCCCACTTCTATTTGGAGCCATTGGATCATTAGAGATGATATTGGCCGTTGATGAGTTTTGGCGCCAAAATGAGATATTGCCAGTTGGGACAGGTGACTTGTAACAGGGGAAGGAGCATTTAATGCATTTGGCTTGGGGTGTTTGGAGGGTAGGAATAAGGTGGGTGTGATGATGATGGAGTAGGGAAGAGTTGCAGGTGTAGGTGATGATGAGGGAAGAGGGAACCCGTGAGCGGGAGTGGTTTGAGTCAAACGGGGTTTGACTGGGGTTTAATAATAGGCAGGGTTCAAGTTGGGGGTTCATGGGTCAAGCAAAGGTTCAAGGGGTCCAAGGGTCATGGTTGTTTATTAATAACAAGGACCATTTTAGTAATTCACCAAAAACCAAGGACCAAATCTGCAATTCACCAAACTTGAGGGACCAATTCTGCCAATTTTTCAAAGTTATTCCAAGGGACCAATTATGACAAGTTTCATTAGTACAAGGACCATAAAAGACATTTTTAAACTTCCAAGGACTATTTTTGCCAATTTTTGAAACTTGAAGGACCAAACTTGTAAATTCTCCAAACTTTTACCCAAGGATCATTTTTGACAAATTTTGATTTTGAAAGGACTTGGGTTGACTTTTATTCCAAAACAAATGCTCAGGGACTGATTTTGTCAAGATTTGAAAGTTGAGGGACTGAAACTGCCAATTATGCAAATTTTGCTTGTTTTTCATCAGATTTTAAACATTTTGCATCTAAAACATATAAAATACAATTTTGGGATATTTTCAGTATTTTGATGCATTTCTGAGCGTTTTTAAATGTTTTGCAGTTCAGATTTGACCAAAAATGATGAGTATTTACACACTCATCAGTGGTTATGATTGAAAAACATTTTGTACCACTGTAAGAGTTTGATCATTTGATAAATACTCCCCCTCCACACGTGCTTAAGTGTTCAGAAATCTGCACGGTGAGAGAAGAGTGCGCACTTTTGAATTGATCGACTCAAGATAGACAATTCCCCGAGGGACACGGTTACGTTGCATAGTTAAAGAGTTACATTGTCAGCTTTTAGGTGACAACTAGCTCTAATAACTACCTTGAAGGTGTGGACAAACCTCGAAAGGTTGTCAAACCCGTCAAAGTTCATGTCTATCAAGAGCTTCTTGAATAGGTACAATTTACTTGGATAAGTCTTTGGAAGACAAATCTTTTTAATGTGTGACTGTTCAGATCCCGTCAATTCATGGGTTAAGTCTTTTCACACGACGATTCAATAGCAAATCAACATATTTCTTATCACAATAATTTTCTCCCCCTCAAAAATGGCATATAAATGTTATTTTTGATAACATTTTGATATTAAATATGACCATTTCGAGTTTTGTGGGAAGATTATCACGAAGAACAATTTTGTGAACAAATTTTTTAGCAAATACTCCCCCTCAACAAGTAATACTAACTTTTGAGGTTTTGAAAACGTAAAGGGAAGTACTTGTTCTTTTGAGCAAAACCTTTTAAAAGTGAAAGGTTTGATAAGTTTTACTCAAAAGTAAGAAGCTTTCGCTCCTTTTATAGGATTGTGGCATTGAAGCGTACGACAGGGTCCTTTCATTACAAGAACGGGTTGTACACTGTTATGTGTGCACAAGCCATAGTCATTAATAAATCACACATCCAAATTAATAATGAAAGAAACAGATCAAGGGGTACCAGGTAGTCCAGTAATATCGCTAGGAATGCGAACAGGGCGTTGATAGCCTGTGAGATTAATCCTGGGACGACCACCTACAAAGCTTTCCAGAGTTCTGAACTGGTCCCTTCTGTATAACCTTTCATCGATACGAGTGATGATCCTCTTCACATCCCGTCTTTCTTGAGAATTCCATCGCTTTGGTGAACCAATTCCTTCATGTATCGCCTTCAACCTCTAAGCCAAGCCGTCCCTGACACTCTTCAGTGTGTGATCTCCAAACTTGTGAAGATCTCTACATGCCATCAAGCAGTTGCGATATAGTTCACTGCGGTAAACTACTCCAAACGGTTTGCTGACAAGAGTGTATTGTGGAAGATGGTTGATATGAGGAAGTTCTAGCTGAGGTCTGGTGATGTTGACACGAGTCTGATATGATTCAACAGCTAATTGTAAATCTTCTACACGTTCCTGGATACTATGCTTCTGATGAAGATAAGTAAGGACTTGATGTATTCACGTTGAACTTCAGTCTAGAATTGTCTCATGCGTCCCTATACTTTGGCGAGATACAGATCTTCAATGTCGTTGAGAGACAAGTTCTGAAAGTCCGCTTCACAGAATTCATAGTCCCTTTCGTCTTGTCTTTTGACTACGAAATTCTTGAGAAAGGTGTAGTCCCATTTAGACGAAAGAGAGACATGCTTAATAGCAATGATCCCTTTAGCACTGTACACTTCATGTTGAGACTTTCGAACCTGGCAGCTTTTGTAGTAGATTCGTCGGCGTTCCGGCCAATGGTGAATCCTGTACATTGCATCAATGTCATACCGTTCCACATTGTTGGAAAACATGTGGGTAGCCTTTCTTCGATGGCTATGCAGTTGGAGTATATGGCTGCCGGGAACGGAAATGTAAGTGATGTAGCGTATTTCTTTGAACCATCGCTACCGTGTAGAAGAAATTCCAAGTCATTATTGAAGAAGTAGCGAAATGGAATCTGAGGTTGATCCGGTTGGCCAATCGTTGGTAGAGGTATAGACCAGTCGGTGTAGTATGGAGCTTTGTCTCTTCTGGAGAAGTCGATGTTTGCTTCAGGGTTGAGCCAATCAATGTTGTTAGACATGGCTCGTGCTATGTTTTCAAGGTGATACTCAACTTCAATAGCACTTTCCGAGCTGTCTTTGAGTAGTTGAAAGGCTTCATTCTTGATTCGTTTCAACTCTGATTTCGTCATCTTCTTCACCTGAAACTTGTCTTGAAGTATTTTACCATCCTCCAATGTTCGACCTTCTAACGCATCTTGACCTTCCGGTGGGTAGGGAGTAGAATCAACAAGATTAGAGAACCAGTCATATTCAGTGTCATCCTCGTCTAGCCATGATACGACGTCAGTCTTTGGCGTCTTCTTCTTCTTTTTCTTTGGCCTAGAGGAGGATTCTGGTTTCTTAGCTGTGTCGGGAGAGGTGGGTTGTTGTTGGGGCTCAGGGACATCCTCATCGTCACCACCAGTATACTCGAAGTGATCACCGGTTTTCTCAGTCTGGGGTGGTAACTCAGAGTCCTGAGGTTTGTCAGTAGAAGAGCGAGGAGGAGATCGTCTTGGTGGTGAAGTCCTTCAGGGTGGTGGTGGCATAGATGATGGTTCTCCAGACTGCTTTGGATGTTTAGGCTCGTCATTTTTATCCTTATCCTTGTCTTCATCGTCTTTTGGAAGTTTAGGCCTTTGAGCTTCTTCTCTGCATGCTGATTTGAGTTGGTATTCCAGCAATGCTTCAAACAATTTACCTTCGTAAGAAGTAAATGTTACAGATCGTTTAGACATTTGAGATACTAGCCTGGAAACCAATTCAGCATCTGAGAATATTATGGGATCAGTTGGATTGATGTTTACTGTCATAGGTGTTGATCTCATAGTTTGCTTGGCCAAATGCAATAGATTCGGATAGATTTGTCTGGTGTACATTTCTCTTGTCACACCAGGAACGATGTCAAGAAGGAACTTGTGAGTGTAACCTTTGATCATCTCGTTCATTTCCCCTTGAAGATCTCGTTGCATGAACTTCTGGATGTACTCCCTTTCAGCTGACATCTTGTCATTCTCATCATGAAGATACTGAACCTTGTCAGCGAGAAAAATCAGCTTTTTGTAAAGCACGTCTTTCTTCCTGACCTGCTTGACAGCTTTAACGATCCTTGTCTTTGCCCGAGAAATCCAAGAGTCCGTTGGCTTCTTCACAGATTTGGATGTGGATCTGGTTGTTCCTTTGGATGGTGGGGGTGAAGAGTGAGAAGATGAATCTGATGATGAGGAGTCGTTAGGTGATTCAGGGTCCTTAGGAGGTTCAGAAGTTTTCTCCTTAGAGCGAGTAGGACTGTCAAGAAGATAATCATCATACTTTACATCGTCATCTTGTCCAGATTTAGCCTTTACTTCAGCCTGAATCCGGGCCTCTTCATCAGCTTTTTCTTTCTCAGACTTTTCCTTTTCTGGTTGCTCAAAGTCATAATCAATAGAATCCTCCAGGCGTTTTTGTTGTTGCTCAAGAGTGGTGGCACCAATTCCCTTATCGGGTTGATTAACCGCATCATGAATTGGTGTAGATTGGACACCACCACTTGACCCTCCGGGGCCACGCATTTGTTGTTTTTCAAACTCTTTTGCCAAGTGTTGGAGTCTAATGATTTTGAACTTCTTCCTGTAGTCAGTATCCAGTGGCTCTTCATCTGAGAGTTCTTCTTCATGCTCAAGTATTGGAGTCTTCCCTTTGCCTTGGTCAGCTTTTGGACTGGGAGGTTTAGCTACTGTTGGAGTGACATCGGTTGCAGTTTCAGAGTAGGTAACCTCCTTGTCTGATTCGGTTTCATTAGAGCTTTCATCCACTAGCTTTCTTTGCGGTTCAGACTTGGGAATGGGAATAGGAACAGCTTCCTTAGAGGGAACTGTCCTTTTGAGTGGAGGTTTCCTCTTTGGGAACTTTCTTTGACTCTCAGTGCTTGTAACACTTCCTGCACTGCCTCTTCTGGTTTTCCTTGTAGGTGTACCAGCGGACTTTTCATCGAGAAAACCTACTTTGCCTTCTTCAACCGCTACTAGATATCGTTTGTATGACTACAGTTGTTTGATATCATCGGTTATAAGGTGATCTGGCAGCACTGCACCTTGTTTCTTTGTTGTAGAGTCCTTAAATCTGACTGAAAGTGTGGGCTCATACAACATGGAGTGTTGTTTGGGGTCATCGAGTCTTAAGGGAATATCAGGATTATACCCTAGAGCTCGTTGGATCAACAGTTTGGTATATCTGACATATGGGATTTTGGTGCCAAGCTTTTTAAGGAATGACATCATGTCATCCCATATCAGAGCTTCAACTTCAATGTGTTTATTGTTGACCAATGCCCAAAAGATCTGCAGTTCCATGAGCTTGGGATGCTCATAGCCACTGTCACGTCCAGAAACAGATTTGGTGATTATGATGTAGAGAGTTCTCCATGGCTGGGGAATATTCTTAAGATCCACGTATAAATGCTTAGTGATTACTCCTGTAGCTTCGTCATAACCAATGTCGATCATGAATTGTAGAACAGTCTCTTCAGTTGGTACGGCATTGTATTCAGTTGGTTCGATGACAGGGATGAGAAGAATAGCCCTTAAGTCTGCAGGTGTGATAGTGACTTTTTTGTCATTGAGCGTCTCTGTCACAGCATTATGTCCTTTGATATTTTGCATTGTATTCCAGAACTGGTGAATATAGATCTTAGGCACTGAAGTAGAATTGGTGAGCATGTTTTGATAGGGATGATTCTTCAGAATATCCACAGCAATTAAACAAGAGGATTCTGAGCAGGTGAGGGTATCAAAATCAACACGAAGGTTGTTCTTTCCAATCTTCATCGGATAGCCATTAGGGAAGATATCAGCAACGGTGAGAACATTTGGTTCATCCACATTCTGCATTTGAGCTTCCATGTCGTGATCTGAAAGATATTTAGCCAAAAGAACCAACATATCGAAAGACATTATGTTAGTCAACAGATGGTTTTATTGTCTAATTATTGAATGTGATATGTCGATGATTGTTACGAGTTCAATGTCACTTGTTTGTCCAATAGTCTAATGACGTCGTGATAAGTTTCGTGAGTTGATTAACTTTAAGTTTTAAAGTCCATGTTTTCACTTATTTTTCACAACTTATTAAACGATTATGCTTATTAGTGACATTATTGGTTTCGTGGCGTTATGATTTATTTATTTACAAGTTTGCACGTGTAACAATTCATAGTTAAGGTTAGAACAAGGCTTAGGCGTAGAAATGGCAAGCTTATGCGTAAACAGGAGTGTTATACGCGTTAGCATAAGCTTATGCGTAGGTTCTTGACTTACGCGTAAGCAATATTACGCGTAGGAAAAGAGTGCCTTATGTGTAAAGCTTACGCGTAAGCGTATATGGAACCTTACGCGTAAGGCTTACTCGTAAGAGTCAACCTTATGCGTAGAGGTCACTGTTTACGCATATCCTTCACAGGATACGCGTAGTCCCTTATGTAGAACCTTACGCGTAAACGTTACGCGTAAGATTTCTCTTACGCATAACATGCTACGCGTAAGGTGATCCTTATGCGTAGATGTCAAACAACCTTGATTCTGAATTTTCACGCGTAATAAACCTGAAATAGTTTCATCATAACACCAATATTAACACATACATTCAGTTATTTTCAGATCATAGCATGAATACACATTAAACAGTTACGCGTAAGAAGACTTATGCGTAAACTTAAACCCTAAGTTTCAAGAATTACGCCTAAGTTATCTAGCCATAGGATTTGTACAAAACTTGTTCTGGTAGTTCTAAGAAGTCAAGTGAGTTGTTATGTCCAAGTTTTAACATCAAATTCTCAACGAATCAAAAATACCCAAATATTAAGAACATAAACCCTAATTTCTAATTATCAATCAATTAGTGTTTCTGGGTTGATTCTAAACATGGATATGATCAATTCATCATGTAAACAACATCACACAATAATATTTTTAACCAAAAATGTTCTCATTTGAAAAACCCCAACCTAACGCATGAACCCTAATTTTCAAAATCAAACAATTCGTATTTCTGGGCGAGTATTGATGATAAAAATGGAATCATAGTGATTAAATGAACGTTTTGACATAACCATTTTAACCAAAAACACTCAAACTCGATTACGTGTTCATACGCTTATGCGTAGAACACAAAAATCACTCAATCTTACGTTTTAACCGTTGGATTTAAGAAAGATTCAAAACCCTTGTTTAAAAACACTTGAAGATTGTGAAACAACTTACAAATTGATGATCCAAAACACGGATTTGTAGATCGAATGTTAGGCGTAGGATGAGTTTGGTGAAAAATTAAATGTGATGAGTAAATGTGGTTAGGTGGATTGTTTTAATAAAAATAACTTTAAGCTTTTGACAGTTTTAGCCCCTCCACCTTTTTCATTTACATCCAATGTCCATAACTTCCATTTTGGTTACCAAATGAAGAATATTTGGAAAGAATTTTGACGACACTCCTCCTCGACTTAAGAAATAATGAAAGTTTTTAAATTTTAGTCCGAGGAGTGTCAAAAAACCATAAATGTGGCCACTATTTTTAAAGAAACAACCGGGATAAGATAACATGCAAGTACAATGTTTTTATGAAACTGAAAAATATTTGTTTTCTCCCCCTTAACACTTGATCGAAAAAATACTTAATTTTGAAAGATTAGAGTGTTGACGGAATATTTGTACTTGCCATGTTAAAAGAAATATAGATAGAAGAATATTTTTGTTGTTTTATCGGATTTTATAATTTTGTATTTTGTTTTTGAAAAATATTTACAAAAGAAGTTTTGGTGTTTGACTGGTTTTTAAGAATGTTTTAAGAGTTCATCCAGTTCCTCTTGAGTCAAACACCGCATACCAATCCGATGGACCAACTCATTAAACCTGGCAGGAGCTAAGGCTTTGGTGAGAAGATCTGCCAATTGGTATTCTGTACCCACAAAGTATAATTCAACAGTACCCTATTCCACGTGGTCCTTGATGAAATGATATCAAAGATCGATGTGCTTTGATTTCGAATGTTGAACTGAGTTGCACGAGATCGCAATAACACTCCGATTGTCGCAGTACATCGGGATTCTGTCAAATATGTAACCATAGTCTTTCAGTTGTGTTCTCATCCAAATGACTTGAGCACAACACGCCGACATGGCTACATATTCTGCTTTGGTTGAGGACTGATGAGTGTGTAAATACTCATCATTTTTGGTCAAATCTGAACTGCAAAACATTTAAAAATGCTCAGAAATGCATCAAAATACTGAAAATATCTCAAAATTGCATTTTATATGTTTCAGATGCAAAATGTTTAAAATCAGATGAAAAATGAGCTAAGTTTGCATAATTGGCAGTTTTAGTCCCCCAAGTTTCAAAAGTTGTCAGAAATAGTCCCTGAGCACTTATTTTAAAAGAAAAGTCACCAAAGGTCCTTTTAAAATCATAACTTGTCATAATTAGTCCTTTGGTGAAAAATGTCAAAAGTTTTGAGAAATTACAAGTTTGGTCCTTCAAGTTTAAAAATTGGCAAAAATAGTCCTTGGAAGTTTGAAAATGTCTTTAATGGTCCTTGTACTATTGAAACTTGTCATTTTTGGTCCCTTGGAAAAACTTTGGAAATTTGGCAGAATTGGTCCCTCAAGAATCAGAAATTACAAATTGGTCCTTGTTTATTAATATCCAAATCTTGACCCTTGGCCCTTGTCAAAACTGCTTTTTGAACCCCTGCCAATAACCACTTGACCCCCCCTTTCATATATTAAACCCCGGTCAACTCCCCCAGTCAAACCACTCACCTTTTCCCTCCAAGTCTTCTCCTTCCCACCTGCTCACCTGCAAACACTCAACCGGTCACCATCCCTCCAGCTCACTCTCTCCACACCTTATCCCTCCACCTCAACAACCAAACAAGAAACATTAAATGCTTCCCTCCCCCTTGCACTCAACCCCCAGTTGCATATATCAAATTGGCGCCAAAAATTAATCAAACGGCCAATATGTCCCCAAGTGATCCAATGGCTGTAAAAGCAAGTGGGAAAAGCTCAGAGTACAAGTGGGATGCCTTTTGATGTATAAATAAGAGAAGAGAAGCAAGAAGAAGGAGTAGTCTTTTAGTTTTAAATTTTATGAATGTCGTTTTAATATTTAAGTTTTAATTAAGTCCAAAAACTGTACTTTTAATCTTCCTTGTATCAAACTTAAGTTATTATATCATTGTAAGCTACTTTCAAGTATCAATTCAAAGTTTTACTAAGTTTCATGATTTTATGTTTACTGTTAAAAAATTCAGTTTCATGTTCTTATATGCAAGCTTCTAGTGGTTTATTTTTAAATTCAAATAAGCTTAGTTGAGCTATTTATAGCTTTTGGTAAGCTTATGACTCAAGTTCAAACACATTTAGCACTTGGTCAACAAAAGTCAAAACTGCAGTCATAAAGAAAAAGGGCTCTGAATTGCTGACATGGAGATGGATTTAGGTTGAATTCAAGTTTGATCTGGGTTGAAATCAGTCTGGATACTGGGTTGATATCAGTTTGGGTATTAGTTATTTGGATGTTTGTCAAGCCACAGTGGCTAGGACCTCATGTGAGTATCAATTTCTTGGATCTGTTTAAACCCATGTTTTCCTGTTAATGAGCTTTAATACTGTTAACATTAGTATAATTTGGCTTAATATCACTAGTATAATTGATGTTTTCATTTCTGTACATGTTTTAAGTCATGCTTGCATAACTGTCATAGTAGAGTAGTTGAGTTTTAGTGTTATGAGTATTTGATTTCTTGCATCAGTTAGTTGTTTTAGTGAGATTAGGATTTGATTTGGTGGATTCCAGTAGTTTAGCTGCAAGAAGTTTAAGAGTAGATTGCACTTCAGTCACTTAAACTAGTGTTTGGATTGGATAGTCATAATAAGCTTGAGCCTTGGTTTGTACTTAAAATCTGTCTACTCAGTCTCAATTAGGTCCATTTGAATCATTTTAGTCATCACTTTGCTTCTGCATAAGCTCAAAGTCAAAATCTTTCTAAACCTGTCCTAATTTCATATCTGTTAAAAATTTGTAAAACCAAAAGCTTGCATTGTGTTCATAATTCATAGGAGAAGCCTAATCAAGTTTTATAATAGCTCATTTCATCATTTTCAGTTGGTAAATTAAGATCAAAACTCACAAAAGTCAAAATATTATTTCTGCTTATAAAGTCAAAAGTGAAAAACCAGTTTTGACCCAACCTTGGGTGATTTTTCATTGATTCAATTTTGGGTCAATTCAAGTAAAACTTTGGGTTTAAAAACTTCAGTTGGTCAAGTTTCTTAATATGATTTTTGTAGATTTTTAGTAATTTTGTACAAGCTTCAAAATAGCTTGTCAAGTTGGTCATAAGTCCCCTGTGCACTGACTCAGTGAATACTGAGTGTGCACAGGTGTTGTGCAGAGCTTGTCACAAGCTCATTAGAGCTTATCTTGGTCTGAAACTTGGTTTAGAGGTAGTTAAGCTGGTGGACTTGAGGTCTTCAGTTTTGTTTTTCACATTAGCTTATTAAATAAGCTTGTGCTAAAGCTTCAAAGTAGACATAAAATCTGTTTGGCACTTAAGTTTTTTTTAAACATCAAATCATGGCAGTTAGCACTTTAGAGGTTTAGGCTAGTTGTAATTAGTTGCTTTTGAGTAGTTTTAGCTTATTATAGCTTCTGTGATAAGTTGGTGCTCATTTGGTACCTTTAGCTTATTTTGAGTGTTTATTTATAAGCACTTGTCACTGCAGTTCCATATTCTCACACATAAGCTATTGTTTTTATATTTTTCTTAGATTCAGAATATTATTTTAGACTTTTCTTGAATTTTTCATATTTTTCCAGCACTGTTTGATATTTTTCCTCATTTAAATCAGTTTTTAGTACTTTTAAATTAGCTTTTAATACAATTAATTCAGAAAAGCTTCAAAAAAATAAGTTTTCATTTTTCCTAGGTTAAGATAAATATAAAAAGCAAAAAAATAATTTTTCCAGATTTTTCTTAGTTAAATTTGTAATTTTTAGCAATTTAAGTAGTTTCAAATAGTTTTTAATTCAAAGAAAATATAAAAATAATCAGAAAAATACAAAATTAGTTTTGAAAATTCTCTTTAGTAATTTTAGATTTTTCTAAGTCATAATTTCATTTTTCTAGATTTATTTCATATTTTCTTATATTTTAGGGTATTATTAAATAGGTAAAATTAGTTTTTAATTAATAATAATTAAATAAATAGTAATAAAAATAATTTTCTTTTTCTAAAAATTTTCTCTTATCATTAGGTTTGTAAAAATGTCATTTTTATATTTTTAGGATTAATATTGTTTCAGTTTCACATTTTCTTTTGTACGTTACGTAGTTTTTAATTCAAATTTATAAAAGAAAAGTCAAAAAAACATCAGATTTTAAAAATAGTGATAGCGTTTATTTAATATAATTTATCTTTTTAATTTTCTTTAATTTGCATTTAAGCCCCTGTAATTTATAAACTTTTTCTTTAGGTATAATCAATCACAACCCTTTTCCCATTCAATTCTCCCGATCACTATTCGTTTGGTAATTCAGTGCACAGCTCGTTGGGACTTAACGACCTGGGGAAACACTATACTCCTCTAGATCTTCATTGAATTGGTTCTAGACTGTTTGAAGTTTGTTACGGTTGACCATTCACAAGTGGTCAGCTTGTGTGACAAAACTTGACGGTTTGGCATCGACCAAATTTTTGGCGCCGCTGCCGGGGAGCTGTGCTAATTATCTTACGCTTAGCAGATTAGTGATTTGAATATTCACTCCTTGTTCATACCATCTATCTATATCTATATATATATTTTCTTATAAAAAATCCCAAAAACCCAAAAACATCTTAAAACGTATAAAACACAAAAATATTTTTCTTTTGTTTCTATATATATAAAAGATAAAAATACAAAAAGATTTGTCGTTTTCTTTGTTTAATAATAACAACATAAAAAATTACCACCGCAAACCAAGGCAGTGTACTACCTAACTAGGGGTACGACCATAATAAGTTCCCGAACCAAAGATTAAAACTTGCCTTTGTGTCCTTGTGAGTGGTGTACCTTTTTCAAAGAAGCCATTCATCTTGTGATTATTGGTTTAAGTTCACTGTCGTTTTGCCTCGATATTGTTTTAATTGGATTTGTTGTTATATCTATTTTTCAAAACCATAAAACCCAAAAAGATTCTTCCTTCCCCATTTTTCATAATTCCCTTCCTTAACTCTGAGAGTCTTTAGAGTTAACTCTAGTGCATGCGCACTCGTTCTTCTAGATCATTGAGTTCCTTGCGTGATCTAGCAGAAATTCCTAGAAGACGTTCTCGTAGACGTGCTGCCCAAATAGTCGAACCCGAGATTCGTACTATTTCAAACAACAATATGGCAGACGAACGAACTATGGCGGAAATGCTCCAGGCACCCACCGAGGGTTATGGAGATGCCATCGTTTTACCGGTAATCAATTCTGATCACTTCGAATTGAAGACACATTTGATCCAACTTGTGTCTACGAATCAATTCCACGGGTTTGATCGAGAAGACCCATATGCACACACATCCGTTGGTTTAACAAGTTGACTTCAACTATCAATTTCAAGGATGTGCCACAAAAAGTAATCAAGTTGATGCTATTTCCATTCTCACTTGAGGGAACAGCCCGGATTTGGCTGGAAAAAGAACCCCCTCGATCCATCGAAACTTGGGAGGATCTTGTTCAAAAGTTTGTCAATTATTTCTTTCCTCCATCAAAGACGACTAATCTTAAAAATGAAATTTCTGGATTTCGTCAAAATTTCGATGAAAAATTTGGAGAGGCGTGGGAGAGATTCAAAGATCTCCTCAGGAAATGCCCCCATCATGAATTCACGGAGCTTCAACAAGTTAATATCTTTTATAATGGGTTGAACGGTAACGATCAAGATTCTTTGAACGCAGCCGCCGGTGGCAATATCTTGAATCGTAAGCCTAAAGATGTGATTGAGATTTGCGAGCAAAAATCAAAAGTTCCTATTTCTCGCAACAAAGTCAATACTCCAAACACTCCTGCTTCTTCATCCAGTAACTCTTCTGAGTTTGCCGCCCCGATAGCCGCTCTAACGGACGTCATCCGTTGTATGATGAAAGAGGTAAAGGAAATCAAAAGCGAAATTCATAAGCCGGAACCAATCAAAGCCGTAAACAAGGTGTGTGAAACTTGTAGTGGTCCACATGCGTATTATGATTGTCAAGCAATCGATGCTTCTTTTTACCAAGCTCCCGTAGCTTCTGTAAACCACAATCAATACCGACCACAAGCTGATCCTCACTACCGTGCACCTAGCGGTATGACACCACCTGGTTTTCCTCCTGTGCAAAACCATGGCAATCAAAATCGCTTTGTTCCGAATCAAGGTCAAAACTTTAATAACTCTCAAAATTTTAATCAAAACCGGAACAATTTCAACCAACCATATCAAGCTCCAAATCAGCAAAGCTATCAACAACCTTCTCAAGCTCCCCTACCAAATGACTTCATGAAAATTACTGAGTCAAGCATACGTTCAATGCAAACTCAGATCAATAACATGAGAGTTGAGCTAAAAAAGGAAATTGATACCACAATGTCTCGGCAGACAAATGAGTTGAAGAATATGATGAGCAGTTTCATGAACATGAATATGAACAAAGCTTCGTCATCTTCTGGAGGACTCCCAAGCAATACAGTTCCTAATCCAAATGCCGAGTTGAAAGCCGTCACCACTCGTAGTGGTAAGACGCACAATGGACCTTCGACTCCAATGCCTCCTCCACCAGGAGCAATGAGTCAAGTTACCAAGGATACAACGGACAAGGTGCATTTCTCAAGCCCACGAAGTACCGCACACGTCCCACCTTCGGTAGTCCAAGCTTTAAGTCCGGAACCCGAAGTTCCGAAGACAAATTCTGAGCCAGAAATGACTTCCATCCCGGCTCAAAAGTCTAGTCAGCTTCCTTACCCATCAAGAATGCATGATGAGAAGCTCAAAGACAAAACCAAAGAGCAAATGGAAAAAAATTTCCAAATTTTCAATGAACTACACTTTGATATAAGCTTCGTTGATG